>QTSX02005717.1:0-518817 GCA_014839935.2 Entomophthora muscae
AAAACCTCTTTGGTAATGTCAGGCACCACCTGCTAGGGAGTAAACTCCCTAGGTGGTGAAAAATTGCAGAGGGATTTAATCCTGTCACCAGGGATACCACAGGTAAGGAGACCATTCCCAGATGGAATAACTCTCCAAGGAGCTGGTACCTGCCTAGCAGGGGATTAAAACGCCCCAAGAAGAAGTACACAGCAAGATAACTTAATAAAAAGGCTGAAGCCAATGGACAGAAAACTTGAGGCTTGTTCACCTGGGTGGAGAAACCATAAGCCTTGGTTTCTTCCCAGACAGGTGGATTGTTGGAGAGAGGAGTTGTGGTGTACCAGAATCCCGGAATCACACGGCGCCAGGAGATGTCAAGAAACTGAGACACTGACGTTGTACCCAAATCAGCATGTGAACCTATAGAAACGCTTGCAAAAACCGCCGTAGTTAGGACTATCCACAGTAATCATTTATACCCAAGCCACTCCCTAAGAGGAGTCTTGGGTAATTTTATGGTCTTGGAAATTAAGAGGTTTTAAAAAATAAAAGATTAACAAACCATCACTTGGGTGGATGTAGACTTTATTGATTGAACAAGTAATAGATCATAACTTACCAGCTTTATATAGCATGGTAGCAAAATAATAAACTGGAGGAAACATAAAGGATATCAAACTCATGGAGAAGAAGCTGGGGATATTTGGAGGAATTTAGAGATCCTGGGGAGTTTGGTATTAAAACTAGAATTATTTGCATTATTGAAGCCATTGTACTGACCTCAGAATGGTTTAAAACAATATTTGATTTAAACTATCAACCCACAAAAACATGCAAAAGCAGGAGATCAATAGCTATTCCCCAGTCAAAACTGGGGAAGGAGAGCAGGGACTAATGAGAGAAACAGCGGGCAACAAGCAAGTTTTGGCCAATTTAAAGTTGAAACTGTTGTCAACATCATTGGGATGCTTAAGAGCATCTAGCAAAAAGGTTGCTGCAACAGCTGATTGGCTGAAATTGATAATTGAAGGTAACAATTTGGTTTTAACTAAACTAATGTTTTAATTAATTTGAAAGTCACCACGGACAGAAGAAAACCTGGGTTTGAAACCTGTCATTGAACTCCCTTTGTCAAGAACTATATTGAAGCAATCAAATTCAGGTAATTTAGAAAAGTTGCTACTAACTAACCAATTATTTTTAGGAGACCCAATTAACCCCAGAGAATGAGGTATTTCTGCTATTGTGCCAAGAGATAGATTGTTGTCAGAAGGATCTGTAAGAGCACTCCTGAAACTACCCCCACCTAAGGAAAGACTCCTCCTAGCAAGGAATTCCACAAGAACCTCCAGACAGTGCTGTAAGTTCTCTTCAGGCTCCCAAGAGTTGGACTCCTCTCCATAGTCCTTCCATTTGACCAGGAACTGTGACCTCCCCTTCACTTGACAAGAATTGATGATGTCCTCCACTTCCCATTCAAAGGTGTTGAAGACAACCTGTGTATCAGGATTTCTTCCTTCAAGATTATTAGGATTGCCATCATAAGGAGTCAGAAGATCCACATGGAAAACATCATGTACGCTAGACCCAGTTGGAAGCTCAAGTCTGTAGTTCAAGCTAGAAAGTTTCTCCAGAACCTTGAGTGGACCAATCTTCTTGGGTCCTAGCTTCTTGATAGTTATCTTTAACTTAAGATTGCAGGCGTTCAGGTAGACATAGGAGCCCACTGCCTAGTCCTTCTCTGGCAAGCGGTGGCAGTTGGCGTACTTCTTGTATTCCTTGCGGGCCTTGGTCAGCAACAAGATCAGATCCGAGTGTATTTTCTTCATTCAGTTTTCTAGCTTGTCTGCCTGGGGGTACATTGATTCCCAGACTGTGGTTGGGAAACTCTCAAGATCAAACCCAAAGTTGGAAAAGAAGGGGGACATTCCAATAGAACTATGATAAGCAGTGTTGTAGCATAACTGAGCCAAGTAACAGAAGGGACTCCAGTTATCTTGACAAGAATTAACGTAGTGACAAAGGTAACCCTCCAGAACCTGATTGACTTGCTTGGTTTGTCCATCCATCTTTGGGTGAAAAGACGTGGATAAGTTAACCTTGACTTCCATTTGTTCCATTAGGGCCTTCCAGAAAAGGGATGTAAATTGGACCCCTCTGTCTGACGTGATGTCTGTGGGCAACCTGTGATTACATACTACTCTTGCAAAGAACATGTTGGCCACTTTCTTGGCGGTGCAGGACAAAAATGGAATAAATATGGCATACTTGGTGAAACAGTTGACTACTACCATCACCCTGGTATTCCCACTGCTGACTGATAGATTGACTATGAAATTCATAGACACAGAAGGCCAAGGGCGTGTTAGGATTGGAAGCAGGTGGAGGAGACCTTGGGGCTTGGAGCTTCCTGGCTTGTTCCTTCCACAAGTCACACAAGAGCGGACAAATTCACAAACATCATTCTTCATGCCAGGCCACTAGTATTGTCTTCTAGGTCTCTTCAAGGTTTTCATAAGACCTCCATGTCCTGCCAGTTGTCCTTTGGGCATATGGCTGACTGCTTGGGTTTGCAGGTTACCTTCAGGGATGAATAATGAGCCATTAACATAAGAAATCCCCTGATTATTAACCATTACTGCCTTAGGAGTTTTCTTAAGCATGCTGGTGAGCTCTTCCTGGAAGGAAAACAACATCTGGGCTTTCATAATCTCTTGATCAAGGGCAGTGAAGGCAGATATCTCAATGATGCTGGAGAGGAACTGGGAGGAAGATAACACCGCTCAATTAGTGTGATCAAGATCTGCGGCTGAATTGTCCTTAAGGTCTTCCTGTCTCCTAATTGCTTCTGGGACTATGTTTAATTTACTGGGTGTATATTCTATTACAAAGTCATAGGCTAAAAGATCAATGGCCCATCTGGCCAGGAAAGGAACAATATTTTATTTCTCAGTGAAGTACAAAAGATTCTTGTGGTCAGTGCAAATGATTGTAGGTTATTTGCTCCCCTCAAGGTATCTTCTCCAGTGCTTCAAGGAATTCACAATAGCGTACAGCTCCTTCTTGTACATGTGGTAATTGCGTTCACAATCCAACAGCTTGTAAGAGTAGAAGGCTACAGGGTGGAATTCACCATCTTCTCCTTGCTGGAGGAGTACCGCTCCCAATGCGTAGTCAGACGCGTCAGTCTCCAAAAAAAATTGGCGGTCTGGGTCAGGGCGCAACAGTACAGGAGCCAAAGTGAAGGCGTGCTTGAGAGTATCAAAGGCTTCCTGAGCCTGAGCCAACCAGACAAAAGGAACCTTGCTAGAAGTGAGAGCGGTCAGAGGAAGAGCAATAGCTGAAAAGTCCTTGATGAACTTTCAACAAAAGAAGTCCAGGCCCAAAAAGCCACGTAATTTGATGCAAGAAGTTGGTACCAGCCAATTCAATACAGCCTCAACTTTAGACAGAGCAATTAAAAAACTGCCCAGTTTGATGGAGTAACCCAAGAACTTGATTTCTGACGCAAAGAACTTGCAATTCAAAAGCTTACAATAGAGGTTAGCCTTGCTAAGGGCTTCCATGACTTCCTTAAGGTGCCTCATGTGACTTTCTTCATACAGGGAGTAAATCAGTATATTGTCCAAGTAAATCACCACGCTAGTGTCCAAGAATGGGAACAAAACCTTGTTCATTAGTCCCTGGAAGGCAGCTGGGGCGTTACTAAGACCAAAGGGCATAACTAGGTACTTGTAAAGTCCAAACAGTGTTTGAATTGCCGTCTTCCATTTGTTGCCTTTGGCAATGCATATCTGATTGTAGGCGTTTTGCAGGTCCAACTTGGAAAAAACATGGGCACCTGTGAGTTTATATGTAAGGGTTTTGGCAGCCAGAAGTAGGTTTTGGTTTTTGATAGTAATTATGTTGAGCTTGGCGTAATCCACTACAGGCCAAAGAGTCCCATCTGACTTTTTGGCAAAGAAGATGAGCAAGGAGCGCAATGAGTTAGAGCAGCGTATGAAACCCTTCTTCAGATTCTTGTCCAAGTATTCCTTCAGGGCTATGCCCTGTGCTTGTTTTGTTGGGTAGAATTTGCCCCAAGACAGTATGCTTCCAGGGATCAGCTCAATTCTGAGATCTGAGGTCTTTTGAGAGGGTAATTCATTGCAGCTAGACTCACTAAATAGGCTCTCATAACGGTGAAGTTCCTCAGGAAGTGACCCCTTATGATGGGCTTTGTTCTGTCTCAAACTAGAGATGAGTTCTAACTTTGTGTGACCGTGTGTATTGTATTGACCAATTGGAACCAAAAAGTTTCTTCCCTGATTGAAGAACTCAATTTGATGTGTGTTCCAATTGATATTCATCCGGGCTTGCTTGCACCATGAGTAGCCAATGATGACAGGGCAGGCAAGTCCTCTTAATGTGGAATAATTAAGAGTGAATGGCAAGCCGGCAATTCACGTTTCAATAGGGAAAGAGATTTGCTTGACATGAATGGCAGACTTGTTTGCCAACAGCACAGATGAGGGGGTATAGTCTTCAATATGTGGTAGCTTCAATATATAATGGTCAAGAAAGTTTCCCATGGCACCCGTATCCAGAAGGGCAAAGGTGTCCAGGCTTCCTTGACTAGTCTTGATGGTAACAGGAAAGGAAGCATAAGATTTATTGGCAGATTTATTTGGGTCAGCAGCTGCCAAAACTGTAGATGGGGTCTGCTGGATGCAGTTGAGGGCAAAGCAATCTTTATCCTGATGACCCTTCTTATCAAAAACAGGCAGCAACCCTTGTCAATGCGGCGTTTACGTTTGGTGTCAGAAAGCTGGTATCCATCGCCTTCCTTAGGTACAAGACCCGCAGGAAGTGTATCCAGTTTGGTCTTCTTGGTAGGCAGTGTCTGGCGTGAGGAGGGTTTCCAGGGAGGAAGTTCTTTAACCTGAGGGGCCCAGCAGAGGATTTCTTGAAGAAGGTTATTGTAGTCAGTAGGGAGAACGTGGTGGGCCAAAAATCCTTTAAGTTCTGGAGAAAGTATCTTCTGTAAGAGATAACAGGCTTCTTCATTACCCATCTCAATAGCATTCTTGATTTGCGTGAATTCCTCAATGAATTCTGAAGTGGCCATCTTGCCCTGGTAGAAGCTAGATATTTGGTCACAGAGTTCTTCAGTTGAGAGTTTGGGTTAAATGATGGACAGAAGGCGTTTGCAGAAATTAGGGTAGCCATGGAGCAACTCATCTCCCTTGAGAATTCTTTTTGCCTACCACTGGCGGGCCTTGCCTTTAAGCTGTTCAGCCACATGGTGAACCTTCTGCACATCTGTGTGAAATTGTTTGGGGGCAGTCTCAAAGAGCAATTTAGAAAAGTCAAGTAGCATCAGTATTTTATTGGAGGCTTTTTCCTCCAGTTGAGCAACTGAGATGCTGTTTAACACCACGGTCTGAACCTGGCTGTTTTCACGGATTTCAGGCAAGGAGGATTGCTTGTGTAGTGCTGCCACTAGGTAGACAGTGAGACATAAAATGGTAATGATAAATACCAGCGCCATTTTTTTAACTAGTCCTAGCTGATACTCAAGCTCTAAGGTCTTGACTTGGCTTGAGGTCCCAAAAAAGGCCTCAAAAATGGGTTCAATCAATCTGTCAGGCACCCACCCGCTAGGAAGTAAACTCCCTAGGTGGTGAAAGATTGCAGAGGGATTTAATCCCATCACCAGGGATTCCACAGGTAAGGAGATCATTCCCAGATGGAATAACTCTCCAAGGAGCTGGTACCTGCCTAGCAGGGGATTAAAACGCCCCAAGAAGAAGTACACACCAAGATAACTCAATAAAAAGGCTGAAGCCAATGGACAGAACACTTGAGGCTTGTTCACCTGGGTGGAGGAACCATAAGCCTTGGTTTCTTCCCAGACAGGTGGATTGTTGGAGAGAGGAGTTACTGTGTACCAGACACCTGGAATCACACGGCGCCATGAGCCTTCAAGAAACTGAGACTCTGTTGTTGTGCCCAAATCAGCATGTGAACCTATAGAAACGCTGGCAAAAACTGTTGTAGTCAGGACTATCCACAGTAACCATTTATACCCAAGCCACTCCCTAATAGGAGTCTTAGTAATTTTATGGTCTTGGAAATTCAGAGGTTTTAAAAAATAAAAGATTAACAAACAATCACTTGGGTGGATGTAGACTTTATTGATTGAACAAGTAATAGATGATAACTTACCAGCTTTATATAGCATGGTAGCAAAATAATAAACTGGAGGAAACATAAAGGATATCAAACTCATGGAGAAGAAGCTGGGGATATTTGGAGGAATTTAGAGATCCTGGGGAGTTTGGTATTAAAACTAGAATTATTTGCATTATTGAAGCCATTGTACTGACCTCAGAATGGTTTAAAACAATATTTGATTTAAACTATCAACCCACAAAAACATGCAAAAGCAGGAGATCAACAGCTATTCCCCAGTCAAAACTGGGGAAGGAGAGCAGGGACTAATGAGAGAAACAGCGGGCAACAAGCAAGTTTTGGCCAATTTAAAGTTGAAACTGTTGTCAACATCATTGGGATGCTTAAGAGCATCTAGCAAAAAGGTTGCTGCAACAGCTGATTGGCTGAAATTGATAATTGAAGGTAACAATTTGGTTTTAACTAAACTAATGTTTTAATTAATTTGAAAGTCACCACAGACAGAAGAAAACCTGGGTTTGAAACCTGTCATTGAACTCCCTTTGTCAAGAACTATATTGAAGCAATCAAATTCAGGTAATTTAGAAAAGTTGCTACTAACTAACCAATTAATTTTAGGAGACCCAATTAACCCCAGAGAAGGGGGTATTTCTGCTATTTTGCCAAGAGATAAATTGTTTTCAGAAGGGTCTGTAAGAGCACTCCTGACAGGTAAGGTCAGAAAACTTGTCAGGTAATATATGATGGGCCAGGAAGTTCTTGAGTTCAGGAGACAGTTTCTTCTGGGAGAGGTAGCAAGCTTTAGCATCAGTCATCCCAATTGCTTCCTTGAGGCGAGAGAATTCTTCAATATAGTTCTTGGTGGTCATTCTGCCTTGATATAAGGTCATTATGCGGTCTCTGAGTTCTTCTGTGGTTTGTGCTGGCACTACGGTAGACAACAAAGAATTGCAGAGGGCAAGATAGTTATCCAGTAGCTTTTCCCCTTGTAGGGTGACCTTGGAGTACCATACACGTGTTTTGCCTGTAAGTTTTTTGGCCACATGGTGTACCTTCTGTGTGTTGGTCTGAAATTGTGCAGGAGATGTTTCAAAAAGTGACTGTGAGAAGGCCAAGAGCATCAAGATCTTGTTTCCTTTGTTGTTGTCTGGAGATACAGCTGAAATTTGGTTTAGTACCACAGTCTGATTTTGAACCTGTTGAGGTGCAGATGCGTTGGGGGCAACAGAGGTCTTAGTGTACATGAAGAGGCAAACCAGATGATAGATGCTAAGGCTGACAATGGCGGTAATCAAGGTGACAGCCAGGCTCTTGATGAGTGCGGTGTAAAGCAGGTAACTTGAAGGGGTTGCTTCTGAGCTTCTAAGCAAGAAACCCAAGATGGGTTCCAACAAACTGTCAGGGATCCACTTGGCAAGGAACCAGTTCCCTATTTGGTGGGCCAAGGCCCCTAAGTTTAGCCCTGCTATTACTAACCCAATGGGCACCATGATCATGGCAAAATGACCTAAGTGTCCCAGGTAGGCAAACCTTCCCATCAGGGAGCTAAAGCGCCCCAACAGATAATAACCTACCACATAAAATAACAAGTAGAAGGAGGTGTATGATCTGACCAGAGAAGGTTCAGCCTGAGGAGGGAAAAGAGAGGAACAGCCATAGTTAAACTTTCTGCCCCAGTGACCTGAGGGATACTTGAACCAACCATGAGCAAGGGATTCCTTCTGATGAGAGTTGTTGGGAGATGAGTTGTATAAATCTGTGGTTGGAGTAGGATTCTCCAAAGTCCACACCACAGATAGAAAAGATGCTAGAAACCAGAACAGGAAGAAGTTTCCCTGCATGGCTTCAAGAAAGGGATTTAAAGGTAAGTGCAATCAGGGGTAATAAAAGAAAAGTCTTTATTGTTGGAACAAGTAGAGAAAGTATAAAGAACCCACTTAAATGCCCCAGTAGGGAGTTATATCATTCAAGAGGTTCAATAAGAAAAAGTGGGTTTAAAAATGAAGTTCACTGAAATTATGGCTAGGGAGATCATCTTTACCATTTGATCTTCTACCTAAAGCTTAATAAAAAGGGCTAGCATATTTAGAACCAAGAGATAACAGGAGAATGCCACAAGAACTGCCATAATTAAGCGGTGGTTATAGTAGAAATGAAATTCAAACAAGTACAGAGCTTTGACCAAAGGTAGGTAAAGCGGGTCCAAGAGTGTCAAGATTGGTTTGTGTAGCCAATCAGATGTGAAGTGGTAAGTGACGTTACATAGTAAACTATTAACCTTTTTGAAGTTGGATTTAAGAGCAAAAGCAGGAACCAAATGAATTAGTTTCACATAAATAGGTAATATATGTACAAAAATGAAGTTTAAACTAACATGGACCTTGTTTGTAGGGTTCCGGGTTCAATCTCTGTCTGGCTCCAGGCCAGAGTTAAAAATGGTGTTTAAACTTGGATGCTGGTTTCCTTTGCCTTGGTGTTGTGACAAAAAGCCTCAAAATAATTGATGTATTCAGGGAAGAATTCCCTGACACCTCCCAATTTGGTCTCCTGTTGCTCAAACAACTAAAAATTTGCCTACTTGTCATGAATGACATTTTCAACTTGTATTGAAAACCTGGGAATTGAAACCCGGGTCTCAGGAAAAGCCTTATGTTGACCAGAGTAGACAGGAGTCCGCCCAACTGCCAGTTGGGTCAAACCCTGGACCACCAGAGATAGCTGACCCCAACCATGAGGAACAGAAACCTGCCAACCTGCTGAGTGTCAACACTGGAGGTTTGAAACCAACATTGGAAACCCTGTAATCAAACCCTGACCCTCCAAAGACTACTTGAGTCACACAAAGTGGACAGGAGACTACCCACTTGTTGAATTGTAAACCTAAGTTGAAAAGTTACTCCAAGACCTGCCAGTCTCCTGAGGACCTTTCCCCAAATGATCACCAGATTGCTGCCAACCTTGCACCACCAAAGATCCAGACCTATGTAGAGGTTGTAGCTTGCCTTAAGAAGGTTAAAAAACCTACTGATAACTCTGCCAATGACCACCAGCAGCTGACAGTCTTCTGTCCAGAATGGATAGTACAGTTAAACTGCTCAGGTGATGTGGTGAACAGTAGCAGCAAAACAAAGCATCACCACTTCTGTTCACCAGAGCAGGCACAACCTGGATGTTGTGTTCTGAGGCGCAGCACAGACACACAATGGGAAATCCTAACCTTAGGATTGGATTTGTACTAAGTCTCAGTTAGATGACAGGGAAGGCAAATATTTTTACCTTGCGGCCCTGGAAGAATAATCTCTACTAGTTGTGACTAGAGAGAGGCGCAGAAGTACATAAGACATAAAGAAAAAAATGTGAATAGAACTTAATTTTTATTGGTGAATATGAAATGGAATATATAGTGGTTAGGAATACCACAAAACACTACCAGGACAGTAGGATCACTTGCCACCAGCATTAGTGGGGCAAGTGAGTTGTGCAGGATCAAAAAACAAAACAATTGTACTTCCTGATTCAGTCATCAACTCATTTCAAGAGGCGAAAGCAAAAGCAAGAGATTTGTCCTCAAAATGGCCCACTGAAGGCGAAATTGAAACATGGTGAATAGCGGTATTCACAACACTGGATCTGTTGCCCTCAAGACTCTAAGCCAAGATCCATGCCCCGCCAGTGCCTTGTCTGCAAACCTGAACCCTGCAAAAATTAAAGAAGCAAAAACCCATGGTATAAAAGCCCTGGCGGTATGGTGATGACCATATTGCCATTTTTGATTGTAAAGTTTCATGAACCTTTGGTTTGAACAAATCTTACTTTATCTAGTCTTAGTGATCTTCCATCTTAACTCCAGCCAAGTAGACCATCAGGCAAACGCCCCCTCTAGAGACCAACCTGCTGACCCTCCCCAGGCAATATACTGTCCCCCTGGAGCCCCCTTTGGATCTGTGCATTTTACTGAATACCCACCCAACCCCGCCTATGCAGAGTACAACTTGGAGACCATCCTCATTGCTGATCCCTTGGCAAGTACTAGAGAAACTGAATACATAGGACATGAAGGAAAGTGGTTTGAGAGGCTGCAAAGATTGTTTAAAGACAAGTACAATTATCTGCCTGTCTACTTTGTTCCCATGACTCTGTTCTTAACCCCACACCCTGACCACCCAATGAAACCCCCCACTGCAGACAAGACTATGTCCACCCAACTGTTTGGAGTACTCTAGATTACTTTGACAGGAATGGTAGACACTATGGTACCCAACTAGGGCCCTGGTCTTTGCTTAGGCAATCTGTATCCTATATTATCAAATTAGCACCCATCCTATGGTGGGCATTATCCTCTGGCCTGGCCGTACTCCGTCCCAAGTCAAACAATGCCTCTACTTATGCCTGGCTTCTTGACACTACTGTACCCTCATTTTTTGTCCTTGAATCATGCAGCTTATCATTTCACTCTAACAGCATGTGTGCTAATTAACCTGATTGGCTGGTTATTTTGCCATTGTGTGCCATAGCAGCAATAGCACACAATGGCAAAACAACCAGCCAATCAGATTAATTAGCACACAAACATCACAGAATTATTGAATGAACTTTTATGTAACAACAATCACTTTCTCACACGGCTCCTGATTAGCTTAAAGTTTATCATTAAAGTTTTGACTTTGGATCAGCAATAACTACGTCTAAATACAATAAATATATAATTTCCTAATTTAAATTTGGCTGATCATCAAATTGTTGTTGATATTATCACAAGGGGCTGTACAAAGCGCCAAAAATAATATGGCAATTATGAAAGCAATGCCAACACAAAGCAAACAACACATATAAAGACAAACTTAAAAATATACACAATGAGTAAAAAGATAGGATATTGTAGTAAATGGGAAAACAAATAAAGATAAACAAAGAGGCAATAATATCAGAATAAAACAGATTTTATTGGGATGAAAGGTATAAAAACATATACAATGGTTATGTCAAGTATATACTTCTAGGAAGTGTAATAAATGAGATAAAGGGGAAAATTAAGAAGATAATGATACTTTATTGGATATGAATATGTAATAATATATAGTATCATAGAAAGCTACATGCTGTTCATGTATGTCATGATAGTCATGGGACTTATCTGAGTAGTGTTACTCTTAAGTCACAAGGCTTGTTTGAGTTGTGTCCCGCTTAGGATCTGGAATGTTTGATCCCTGTCATAGATGGCCAGATGATAGTACTGCCACCAACTTAATGGTCAATTGGTGAACCATTCAGTGAATCATTTGGTGAGTCAATCAGGGCATTAATTCCCTGAGAGGAAGTAATCAAAGATATTGCAACAGTTAGTAAAAAATCATATGAGAGAACTTGAGAATTTATTGAAGGACCTTGACTCTTCAATTGCAGAGATAAAAGAAATCAATCACAAGGTTAAAGAAAAAATAAAGTCTGCTGTCCTAACAGGCAATAAAATCAACAAGGTGTCTGCAAAGACCTTGATGGCCAAGATTCCAGACTCATCTGAGAAGATCATTGAGCATCTTCTCAAATTTCAAAAGACTGTGGTCAAGGGCCTGCAATTAAAGATGCCTTTCCTCTCTGCACCATCTGTCTGGGTTGGTGACCCTGAGATGTATGAACATCTCAAACCTGCCAATTTTTTTAGAACCAAGTTTTATTAAGAATTTGGTTGGGGTGAATGGAGGACGTTGCAAGGACTTGCCTGATCATCTCAAATCTGCCAAGCGCACCAGAAAGGAGGAAACTGATATGCCTGCACAACTGTTTGCGCCAAAGATGGCCAACCTGCAGAAGCCACCAGCAAGGAAGCTGCTGAAGAAGGTAACTAGAAAAATAAGTAAAAATTCTAAAATGCTTACCTGTTTTTAGAAATAATCAATCACATAATTCAAAAAGTTCTGGTCCTATACATTCTGGCAACATTTTACACCAACTTTGGCAACCATGTAGCAGGGCAGCTGGCCTTATCTCCTCCTATTGTGTATGAAATCAAGGATCAAATCCATGGTACCTTCCCAATGTCAAGGAATGTGTTATCAGAATTGACACATGCTAACAGGGCATCTGATTGGGCAGTTACTGCCTATAAGGATGGCCAGTTAGTCCACCTTGACCCAGTTTCACTCAGTGAAGTTTACTGTGTAAACTCTATTGAGCTTGTTTGGGACATCCTGGAGATGCTCCCATTCAAGAATATATCAGAGATGGTCTGGGCTCATGCAGCTGCTTCCTGGTAGAGCATAAACTCTCTTATCTGCTCAAGAACTTTGGGGGCAGTGTAAAATTGGCTATTGCAAATGCAACAGTTGTCAAGAAAACCAAGATCTTCCTGGAAGACTTTGGGCTGGCTTTTAATGGAGACAAGATGGGGATCCCTTTGGCAATGAAGACCACATTTTCCAAAGCAAAGCATGAAAAAAATTAGTGCAGGTTTTAGCAAACTGTGTGACTTCACAGAGGCCTTTGCTGGGCAAAGGCTCCATCTTGTGGTTTACCTTGGGCTTCTGTTCTACTTTGGGACAGGCGCTGATGTCAAGGACCTGGACGGGGTCCTAATTGAGATTGACAAGGCCAGGCTCTCCCTGGACAGCAAGAAAGTCCCCCTGGGATATGACTTGGTTGACCATGTGATACAGGGCGCCCTGGTCCTGGCTGGAATTTACGGGTTTGCAGCCCCACCTGAAAAGCTGCTGCTTCACTCCCATTTCACCATCCTCCCTTTTACTAGAAGGCAAGAATACTTAAATAGAAATGTATCCACCGTTTATGGTGTGGTGGTGGAGGTTGTGCGCCCCCTCTGTCTCAAGGTGGTTTCATACTGCAGAGTTTATCACAGGCAAACTCAATAAAACCTCGTCTACAATAGTTTTATATTAAAATTTTTATCTCTTGTTTTCTGATATATTTTCTTAGCAACTTTGTTTGAATGGCAATATATTATAAAACAAAATACTTAAGACAAGTATGTAAATTTTATAGTAATATATTTATTAATAAAACGGCATATATACTCTGAGAGCTTAAATTGTTACACTTTTGATTTAGCTTATATATTTATTTGGTAGGAGTTTTAGAGACATATATTCATTACTCCAGTATCAAATGTTTGGGATAGACACCATAGGCCATAATAAAATAAATTAATTTCAAATAAATAAATCATGAACCTTCATCAATGGTGCTGATATATGTGATTGTGGGTTTGAAAACATCTAAAAATAAAATGATCATCTTGTCAAGTTTATACTTCTGGGAAGTATAATAAACAAAATAAAGGGGAAGATTAAGAAGATAATGATACTTTATTGGATATTAATATAGGATATTATATAGTATCATTACAAGCCACATGTTGTCCATGTACGTCATGGAGGTCATAGGGCTTATCTGAGTAATGTTCCTCTTGAGTCATGAGGCTTAATCAAGTTGTGTTCCATTTAGGACCTGGATTGAGTGATCCCTGTCATAGATGGTTAACTGATAATGGTGCTACCAGTTTATTGACTGGGCAGTGAACCACTTGGTGAGCCGCTTGGTGATTTACTTGGGGTGTTAACTCCCCAAGAGGGAGTAGTCAAAGATGTTGCGATAATCTATATATTTAAAAAATAAATTAAAGAATCTAAAATATTTGTAATATATACACCCTTTAGTTGATTTGCTGTTTGGCAAGGCACACAGGGATGAAATAATCAGTGTGGCCATAAAACTTGGCCACAGTCTCAGCTGAAAGGGTGTGGATCCTGGCCTACACAAATCAAGCATGTCCTTGGTCCCAGTTGGCGTCCTCTTTTTGACCACTTGCTTGAGCCACCCAAAAACTTCCTCAATTAGGTTTAGGAATGGGGAATAGGAAGGAAGAAATAAGATTCACAAGTTTGATGTGGCCAATTTTGTGAGCTAACTGCAATGCTTGTATTGATTGTTGGAAATTCCTCAAGAATATCTGCCACTTTATGGAGTCCAACATTATCCTGCACAATAACATTAGTGAACCCCAGGCTGGCGCACCTAAGGTGCTCCTGGACTAATTGGGGAAATGATAGAAAGGTCCTGCTATTATGAGATCTCAATAGCATTTGGTACATCTCAATCCCCTTTGTAATGAGGAGAGCCACCATCAAATAGGCTGTGAAGCAGGCTGCAGCACACCAAGCTACTCCATCATTTGAATCTTTGAGTACATAGCTATATTTGTTTTGCATAGATAAGGCAAATGCTGAATTGTCAATATAGTAGAGTTTGACTGTCCCCTTGCTTTTGAGTGCAGTGTATGCCTCTGTGTAGTTTTTCTGGTTCTCAATATTGGACAGGCTGTTTTGGTTATAGGGTGATACCCCAAGTTTTTTCCACAAGAACTGCAGACCCTTAACCACATGGTAGTAAAATGAAATTGAAATCTCAATCCCAAAAGTGGACTTGACCATTGACTGTATATTTGCCAGTTCAAGATGACAGTCCCAGGTTATCCACTGGCAGATTGCCCATTTGTGCTCCTTGGCGAGCATGGTTGAAAAGCGCAAAGATTTCTCCGCAACAAGGACATGGCCAGTATTGATGAAGGTATTGAATACCTTGCTGGCGTACTTGGGATCCACTCCAACAAGAGCCACAGCCGCCTTGTAGTCACCAGATTACTGCATTAGCTTGAGAAGGATGATATGCTTTATATCAGGAACGGCCTTCCAGGTGGCCTTATTTGGTGCAGATGAGCCAGGATCCTGATTGGTGACTGACACACAAGGCATAGGCACCTTGTTGTAGAATGCAGCAACCTTTTTTAATACCAGCTGTCCCTCTGTAGATCTATAAAACTTGGGCTCTTTGATGTCTTCCTGGTCACTGTCACTGATATAAGGCTCATAGCTAGCGTCAAGTACAGGCTTAACTTTCTCCATCATGGCTGCTGGGACTTCTTCCTAGCGGTAAACGGGGTCAAACACATGAGAGGTAAGTTCAATCTCTTTGTTTCTGACTTTTTTGGTTGTGGTAACCTTGGTGGGCTTCTGAGTCAGCTTGGGGACCCAAGGGTTGATGCTCTTCACCCTAGAAGCTTGTGCTACTCAAACTTTCTGTGTCAGTGCAGTGTCACTATTGAACTCACCTCAGTCTTCTTCCTGAGTAGGCACTTGTGTTGCAATAACTCTATTATTTGACTTGTGGGGGCAACTGCAACCGCAGCACATAACGGATGCATTGCTTCTCTGTTGTTGTGTTCCTTCCATTTTAAAATTTAACAAAATATTAAATAAATTTCAATTAAGTTACTCCCTAATTTTAATTTTTTCTTTTATCTGAATATGGATATTTAGTTGGATTTTTTCCCTCCCAATACCCTGATTATAGATGTTTTATTTCTTAATTAGTTGTTTTTTGTTTTACAACGCCCATTTTAGAATACCAAAAAAATTACACCCATTCTCCCAGATTTTACTCCAAATTAAGCACCCAACACAATACTTTTAAAATTTATATTTCAGATTTTGTGTCTTATTTTAGATACCTTGATATTATTCTTGATTAAAATCCATTGCACACAACATTTGAGTGATTTTGTTTACATAGTGAGTTGCTATTATGTTTTGGTTTTTGGCTTGAGTTTTGACTCACTGCGCTTGGGTGTATTTTGTCACCAATTCACATAGTAAACATATGTACACCAAAAGTCAACTCACACCATTTTGTGTGTGAATTCATGTATTTTGGTTTGTATTTTGAATATTTTTGTTCGGAGTGTGAGCACTTCATTGTTGTGTTGACTCATTTTATCCATTAACACCCAAAATCCCTGTTAACAGAGTGTATATTTTACACTGATTGTTGGAATTTGCTTAAATCTGAGTTCATTTTGTTTAAATCTGAAGTATTTTTGTTTGTCACCATAGATTTTAAAACTACTGTAACACTCAGGCTTTGGTTGTCAATAGTTTTAATCCTACAGTTGATTCTGATCAATACCCAGATTTAGAGGCTAATTTTTAAACCAATCTTTCATTGTGAAGAATAGCCTTTACTTCATCTTCCTAGGTTTAATTAATTGTCTTAGTCCTCACTTTACATCTTATAAATTGTTAGAAGCTTTGATAAAACTTATTTTTCAAACTCAACTAATTTTTTTATATTTAACCAACATAAACATGTTGGTCCTGAAATCATTAGTTTATAATAATCTCCCAAAGGGCTTTAGACCTTACAACTAATTGTAACACCATGCCAGCACAGCATGGATGCCTAACTCTGGGGGTTGAAATTGGCAGTATGGAAAATGAAAGGATTAGCCAATAAGAGTTAGAAGTGCCAGATGTTAATCCTGGAAAGAGTTCCTAAAAATCCTATATAAGAAGCTCTACTAATGTAGAGATAGAGCATATTAATACCCCAAGTGCAATAAGAGAGAAATATTCCTCTATTGTAAAAACAGTATCACTACTAAGTCAAAACTAATAGTTAGTAGTATCCAAGTATTTGAAAAAGCCTTGCCAATACTTGCAGGTAACAAGAGTAGCTGCTATTGGCCCTTGTTTTAAATTAAAGTTGAGCATGTTATTTCTCTTGGGTTGGAAAAAGTACCACCAGTGTTACAAAAGTAACAAGTTTGAATCCCCAAGCAGGATTTGAACCCGCTCTCAGCCACCAGGCAGGGGGAGTGGGTGATGGGAGCCTGTTCACACCTGGATTCACTTTGGAAAGCAAATATCCAGGTGCGGGAACCACTCCTGCCCTGCCAGTAGCTGCAAGCCCCGTCCTGGGACCCAAAAGCTATGCCCAAGCCTTGGTGGGTTTGGCTAGGCCTGTGTAGGCTAAATTTAGCTGTCCAGAGCTCCCAGTTCAAGCCCTCCCTCAATTTGGTAATTTTGGGTTCCCAATTGGGAACCCCTTTTTTAATTAAGTTCCTTCTACTCAAGAATACCTGTCAAGCCAGGCCCAGAATGAAGATCAAATTGGGAAAAACCCCATGACACCTACAGGCAAACCTGCCTGAACCAATGACCAGTCAGGAAAAGATAGGCCACCAACAAGCCAAACAACTGTTCCTGAAGACCTTAAAAATGATGATAAAGCAGCCAGCCAACCAGCATAATTTGATATGCCAAACCTTGCCACCCAGATAGCTCCAGAAGAATGCCCAGAGGCACCTGCATGTGAGTAAGTATATAAAACAGAATTACCAGAGAAAATTATGTACTTTCATCCTTACCAATAAAGTTGTTATGAACCTTTGGTTCACCAATTTGTTTCCATACCTATTTTTGATACTCTTTCATCTGCAATCATCAAAGTACTAGTACCCATCTTCAGGGATTGATAACCAAGCACCAGTTGAAAAAATCAAAGCCTTTGACTACTATTGCCTTCCTGATCCTCTATTTGGTCCTGTTTACTTCACTGAGGATGTAAATTTACTGCCACCCTTGGCATTGGATTGCACTATCTTCCCCAGACGTACTAGGAAAGGTCCAAAAATATCAGCCAAACCCCTTAATTCTTTAGGGGATTTAGCACACACAGTTGATGAAAGATTTGTACTGGCCTACCCCGCGGATACATTGCCTTTGGTTGCTCCCCCCTGGGAAGAAACATTGGTCAATTTGGACTACTTGTTGGCATGGTGTTGTCCACTTTTGAAAAATATCAGATTCAACCAATCAGGCAATGCCACATCAATGTCCAAAAACCCAAGTGGATTTCAGATGCCTGGATTTCCCTCTGGCCAATCAGATGGGACCGCGGAAATTAATGGGAAACTTTCCGGTTCTCCTGGTCTTGATCAGCAAACTTTTCCCCCAGCCAACTGGATTTAAGCCCTGGAGTCATGTGATCTATCCTCCCCTGCAACCCACTCCTTTTAACTCAGCAAGGGGACCTCCAGTCCCCTGCTTGTCTATTGTCCATTTTATTAAAAAATTTTGGATTTGTTGCACTTAATTTTAATCATTTAATTAGACTGAAACTCAGTTTTGAGTCCCTATTATCTAAAGATTAAAGTGTTAGTTGTTTCCTTAAAGCTTACCTTACCTTGACCCGCTTTAAACCTGGCATCTCTTCTGGGACCTTTGAAAAAGGCTTCAGCGTATAGCCGCCGTATAGTTACGCCTTTGCTTTTAAAGCTTGCTTTTGAAATTAAAATTTTAGTTTATTTTCAATATAAAATCTACTTTTATCTTGAATAATTCTTGAATTCTTCTGTTTTTGAATCCGCTTTTGATTTCTACTGTTTCAAAGTATCCCGAGACCATTGCCAAGCCTTGCAAGACCTCCCTCTTATTTCCTGCCTGGTTTCTTGTTTGTGGGTTCCCCTGCTAGTTAAAATTCTATTGTTTTTATTAGTAATAATCCTATCAAATTTTACCAAATTTTGCAGTGATTGCAACCATGATACTCCCTGTCTTGAAGTTTGTGGTTTTTTTGTTGGCTCCATTTTTACTACTCCTGTGGTCCACGTCACCAGACTTGTGGTCCAAAGTCTCCTCTTCTGTTTGACTTGTAGGCAACAATCCCTCTAGCCTCTTGGATCTCCCAAGTGGTCTCTTGTTCTCTGGGGAGGCTGTGGTAAAGAGCTTGACCTGCGATGACCTGGATCTGGAATACGTTGATTACACCCATTCTGCTTCTGCGGGTGAGGAAGTGTTGATGGTCTCCATTCCCAGTCGGGAGAAGAGCAACTCGGTGCCTCTCCAGGCCCCCAAGACGCCTCCTCCTGCTCCCACCCGTACCCCCTGGTTGCTTGCCGGACTGATGCTGATGAGTTTGAATGTGTACTCCCCTCAATTGTCCCCCGTGTCCTCCCTGGGGTCCCCTCTTCAAGTGGCCGTCCCAGTCCTCCACTAGGCGGCATCCTGGTGGTTTGTTTCACCGGGATGGGAGCCGAACTTAGTAAGTTTAGCCCCCCTCTCTCACAGAGTACCCCCACAACCCAGATCACAAACCCTGGACCTTGGAAGACTTGCAGTGGTATACCTGCCCAGACGCCCCCAAGGATTCATATCAAATCATCTGTGACAGCAGAGAAATCACTATATACCCTTTGGTCTTCAACGAGAAGTACAACAATCCTGCCGCCTACCTGGTCCCCATGGAACCATCCTTAACACCCAAATCAACTGTCTCAACCCCCCCCACTTCTGATGCCACTTTCCAGAATAGTCAATTCCTAGAAGTGTTCTACCTGGCACTCACAGGATTGATTGATTCTGCCTTGCCAGCAGCTGGACCCTGGGCTGTGGCTGGGAAGACCCTCTCCTACATGATAAAGTTAGGTCCCATCATCTGGTAGGCCATTCCCGTACCTGCATTCACCCCTCCCTCACCTGAAGGGGCATCACAGTACTCTTAGTATCCTGATAACCAGCCCATTGTAAACCCAACCCCAATTGATAGCCTAGGATTGTCTCCAAACAATCCCATATTCAACTTCCCATGAAAAAAATAATAAATATAATTCTATCAAGATGCAAAATCTTGACAGATATTTTCATTTTATTTTCCTTTAACTATATGTAGAATTTCAAACTGCATCTTTTTATACTGGTTTCAATCACTTTCATTTTAAAGTATTATTTATTCTATATAATGTCAATGGCTCATTACTTATGGATAACACTGTAGATCAGCACCTTGCCTGCATTAGATATAGAGGAACATACATCCAGATAAACTCTATTATGAAATACTCATGGGAAACTTCACAGTTGGGCCATGAAAACTGCTAAAGGGATAAAGTACCTTAATAGATGGTTAACATTTCCAGCTGGGGTTTCAGATATTATAATTTTAATTAGGAAATAAAAAATAAGATGAATAGGCCAACTTTAAGTATAATATTTATAGAGTTGGGAAAAAAGCTTTTTATGTGTTATCTTTAAAATATTTATCCGCTTTAAAAACTGTGCACTTCCTGATCCTAAGCATTTCTGCTAAAAATCCCAGTAATTTGCTTTTTATAGATTAAGCATACGAGACAAGCGGTGCTATGATCCGATATGATTTAGCAGTCATTATGAAGTAAAATATTCAAGATTTAGATCGGTTCTAATATAATTTCTAGACTAAAGGTTTTTTGAGCCTGTGTCATAATCTTTAAACCTCATCCAAGCTTAAATCTGTCTAAGATAAAGGCTCATTGATTGATACAAATATTTAAATTTTACGTTAACTGTAGCTATAAGTTCTACAACTTAAGTCTATTAAGTGCTTTAATTAAACACAATGGATCCTGATTTTAACCCCGAAATTTGCTTAAACCTTTCGTACTTTAAAGGTATACATTTTCCCTTTATATTTAAAGAATCATATTGCGAAACATCCAGCCATTTTTAATTTCTTAAGACTACCTCAAGGTGTTTAGGAGAGTAGATGATAACATTATCCCTAAGTTAAATGATGCCAAAACTAAAAGTGCAGAATCATGCACTACTTTTTTGCAATCTCTTTCCGAAACCTACTCGAAACGAGAGCAGGCTATCAATTTCTGTGCCAAGGTATGTAAAATTTCAACACTTAAGTTCCTTTTTGTATTAAAAACTCAGCTTTATCTATTAATTGATTACATTCTTGTAACAAAGCAACAGTATCCTTTTTGCTTTAGCTTTTTATGAGCTCGAGCCTTTAAATTTACATTAATAGTATTTCTTTCGTAGATTTCCAGTGCTCTTCTATATTTTCAAGCGTTTGAATCAATAATGACTTTATTTAGCTAGTGAATGAGCGCCTAGAATCTTTTCGCAAGGAAACTCAATCAGAGCCTACAAATTCTTCTCTCCGAGCCCATCTTTATGCTGAGGAAACAAAGGTAAAAATTTATTTTGATCAAACTTAACTATTTTTAGCTTCGCTATATAAAGAATGAATATGAAGTAGAAAATATCGTTCGTAGTCGCAGCTTCCGTGTTTTTTGTGATCGGTGCCGTTCATTTGTTCCTTCTAAGGGCTTGGATGACTTCTTAATTACCCAGCCAATCTTTTCTCAGAATTCAACATAATTATTAACAATAATCTTGATTTATCCTAATGTTTTGACTTATCATTATTTTAATGCTTTGCGATATTTTATAGGGTCTGTTAGCAGTTCAACAACATACGTTTACTGTCATTTTTAAATAATCATGGATTAAGATTATACTACTTATTCGGCTTCAACATTTATGATGAGTCAATAAATGCAACAGAAAGGATAAAGTCAGAAACTCATCAGGGGTTTCTTATGTTAAATAATCTTAAACATAACTTTTGTCTACAGATTCTATAGCATCATACGCCAAATCATGTCTAGAATACTAAATATAGTTAGCAACAGCAAGATATTTTGGTATTGAATATATATTATTTCCTACTCTGTCTACCTATCCCCATTGTTGATAAGTTAGTGTCAGAAATCTGTGGACTGTGGTACTTTATCATCCACCAGATGATATCCTAAGTCTTCTAACATTAGGAAAGTACAGAGAACCTGTGACTTTGGCATAACCTGCCGTCCAGAATACTTTGCTTTATGCAGAAGTAGCAAGTCTGACTGGGCCCAAAGCCCAAAGGGTTTGAGACAATTTTTCCTACTTCTAGATACAGTTCATGTGTTGTCTCTATATTTTACTATAGATAATTATACTGTATGACGACAGTATCATCTTTTGCTCTGCTAATAAAGCCTAAGAGAGGATAATATTAAGGAAATATGACTTGGATCAATCATCAAGTCAGTAAGGAATCATCAGACTTTTATTCTAATGGACTGGCTTTAAGGTGGCCCGCCTGCCCGCGCTTTTCCGAGTTAGCTTATAACACTAAGATAGAGACTGAAGTAGCATTAGGGCAACACAGCAGGGGCCCCAGCCTTTTCTGGGTGGATTCTGGCAGAAGCTCGCTTTATGACTTCCTAGGCTTATAGTGTTTGTTCTAGACACGCCATACAACTGAATCCCTTAACCAGCCAAATCAGTTGTCTATATGGGCCACTATCTATGGCTAGCTAGCCAGCAGTTAGCTACTAGTTCACAGAGATGATTATTACACTATACTGTATCTAGTCAGAGCTACTCTAAAATAATAGGCTCAGAGCCTTTTATTTTAGAGTGTTTGGCCTGGCGGCCCAGTCCATGGTGGACTCTTCTAGATGTAATACAGATGACAGTCTATTTAACAGCCCTCTTGAGCTAGGATAGAATTAAAGTTTAGAATAGTAATTATTATGAGATACATATTGAGGTGCTTGAGGAAGGAAACTAATTAATGAGCAATAATTGCAGGTTCCATTAATTAATTAATTAATTAATTAACTAGGAACAAAGAATTTGTTAATGCTGGGATATGATTTGGTCATTGATCCATTGATCTTGCAGCCCGGTTGCCCGTGTTAATTTGTTGAAAACATTCCTAAGAGTAATTGACAGCTGACCTGTGTTAATTGGCTGAAACAGTTAGTTAGCCAATATCCCAAAATCTTGACAGTTAGTATTAGAAATATTTAAACAAAACCATCTAAAAAAAGTCTATCATTAAGCCAATACAATTTTATTTTTGAAGAAATACCAATCTTGGAATAGCAAGCTTGATCCCCTGTTACAAAAGTAACAAGTTTGAATCTCTAAGCAGGATTTGAACCTGCACCATGCTGCTAGGGGGCAAGCAGGTGGCAGGGATTTGCCTGCACCTGAATTTGCTTCAAAAAGCAAAAATCCAGGTGCAGGAATCATTCCTGCCCTGACAACAGCTGTGGGGCCCATTCTTGTCAGGAATATCCCTGATATAAACCAAATTATTATTGGGGGCAGTGTTGGAAAACAATGGAGGGGTACCCTGTCAAGAGTCAAAAATTCAATATGGAATTTCCCCCTTTAATGGGGGAAAATAAAAATCCAATAAAAGGAAAAACAGAATAAATTGGACGCCGGAACATTTTATCATCCAGGCAGGCGCCCGCCAGCCCCCCAGCACCCAGCCAGCCGCCAGCGGGCCTCCTGTCCCCTGCCAGTCCCCCACCTGCCAGCCACCCTCCCGCTTATCCACCCCCGCCAGCCTGGGGCCTGCCAGGCACCCGCTCGCCCACCCAGCCGCCAGCACCCAGCCCACCTGCTTGCCCTCTGGGTTCCAGTTGGTGGCCAGCCACCCACCTGGGCCCCAGGGTCCACTCCACAGCCAATCTGGAGCCCCCATAAAGTGCAGCCAATCATAAAAATCCCTGGATGCAAGGAAAATATTCCTGAGGAATGCCTGCCCTCCAGAAGGAGGGGGAAATAAGGTTTCAAATTTTAAAAACTATTCCTGTCCAACAGAAGCAAGCCAAGCCAAAGTTTCACATGTGAGCAATAATTCCTCCCATGACCAATGGTTTTCTGCTTCCCAGGTCACAAGGTTGAGTCTAGACTCCAACTAAACAATGTGCCCCAAGATAGAAATAGATCTTAAAAATCTCATGAATCACCATCACCACATGACCCCATGTCCAGACAAGGTCATTGGGCCCAATCAAGAATGGCCAAAAACCCAACAGATAACAGAAGAACAAGGGGTTGGCCCTCTTCCCAAAATCCAATTGCCCTTCCTATCCTCTAAACTTTTGGGATTCCCCACCTCCTGCCTTCCACTCCCATTTAAAAATATTTGCACAGAAGAAAGCCATATAAATAAAGGATCCCTTCTCAGTAATAGCTTGTGCTATTATTGAGTTTAATACCCTCAATAAAGCTAAATCTTACTTAAAACTTAAGTTAACTTTAACTAGTTAGTCCCCGCCAACTCCCTCTAATCCAAGGAAGATGAACCATCTCATCTTCACAGCTGTGCTTAAAGCTTGCCTTGGGATTGGAGGCTATCAACAGGGATCAGAGCTCTTCAGACCCTCACCAGAAGGGCTATGTCATGATCCTCACTATGACCCTGTGTAAGGTCTTGCCCATAATGGTGCAAGGTTATAGACTAGAGTGTGTAAGGAATTAGGATTCAAATTTAAAAGATATAGATTTGTAGGAACTTTCTGTAAAATAATCTTACAGAAACCTGATAAAAACCTATATTGTGTCACAAATGGAGTAATAGAGTGTAAGAACCCTAAGCAAAGAAGATAAAATAAAGTGTTCAATAGTGAACAATTTGTAACTAAGGGAATGTCAATATTAGGATATTCTCCATCAGCAAATTGGTACATATAACTATTGAAAGATTCCTTAAGGGAAAACAATGGATACAACAAGCCTAAGACTTGTTGTATCCATTGTTTTAAGGAAAGAAAAAGCTAAACTTAAAAATTAATTTAATAAAAATGTATAAATTTCTAGAAATTAGGATCTCAAAGTTTAAAAATTGTAAAAGATTGAAGGGAAGAAATCAATTAGAATTTTGGCTTAAAGCCTACTCTTCAAAAGATCTTTATTTATAGAAGAAAGGCCTTTCCAGTTGGGTTTGATAATAAGGGAGAGCAGCCAAGAAGAGGAGCAACTGGAGAAGTTTGGGGTGACCTAGAAAAAGAAAAGAGACAAGAAAACCCAGCATAAGTTGCAGATCATCAACGTGAAAACTGGGGAGAGCGGCAACAAAGTAAGCAGGAGTTTGAAAGGTAAGTGAAGTGAAAATATTCTAACTTTAAAGTAGAAATATATATAAAGAAATATTAAATGACAGAGCAAACAACAACAACAATTTCAACGCAAACTGCAAAAGGAAAACAAGGTAATTAACTTTAGAATACTTATATATTAACTCTTAATTCAAAAACTTCAATATTAAAAATACTGAAGCTTTAAATCAATCGAAAATCAACAAATATAATAAAATTAAAGAGCCTGCCCTTTGGGGCAGGGCATGGCACCCTAGACAAATCAACTCCTTCCACTCTGGTTCCTGGCCTCCCCTGGTGTCCCTGCATTCCACGCTGTCCATTGCAGTGTACAACTCCATGTACTATGTGTTAACATACTTTGCCGGGAGCTTCAGAAGATACAACATCCATGCTAAGGTCTTCTGTTGGTTGATGACCATCTACCTGATCATCACCGCCCTGACTGGTTTCCAATTTGAAAACCTCCTGCCATACCTGCTGTAAGTAGTACCTACTGTAACTGGGTATTACAGTTCTGGTGTCAGGGATCCCTTCCCTGACTCCCTGAATTTTATTGGCAACATTAATGGGACTTCAAAGATACAACAACACAGACACCAAGTTTTTGACACCAGTTGGTTGGCTATGGACAATTGGAACAGGGATCAAACTCAGAACCTTAAAGAATCACCTATTGTTAGTCCAAATTCAACTAGTCAGCTTAGAGTACCTATTTATAAACAGTTGATTGAATCAAATTTTGCTTTTGAACTTTGAATCAAGTTTGAAAAGGTTAGTAAGTTAAGTGTTAACGTCACTTGCTGCTCAGCCGCTGATTGGCTGCCTGGGATCATCCTGAAGCTCTCAGATATAGAATCAGAAGATAAAAACTGAGGCTCTGCTCTTAAGATTAATTGATACTCAATATGAGTACCGCTTAAATTACAAGGATATTGTGGCTTGTCTTTTTTCTGTTCCGCTTAAATTTATGATTATCTTACAATTGGGTCATAATTTGTTAGATTAAGCCAAGGCGCCAGCTTAAGCATTTCAAAGCCTTTTAACTTCTTTGGTATCATTTAAGTCATAAACTTATGTTTTTTGAACATTAGTATAATGCTTAGTTTACTGAAGAAAAGTTTAAGAGTGTAAAATATACAAATAATAGAAATAAATCTTATTTCTATTAACTTTATTTTTTGCTAAAACCCTTTTTTCTATTTTAATAAGACAAGAATCAAATATATGAGTTGCATGGGAGAGTAATAGCAGCCCCAAAGCTATAATTGCTATTACCCTATATTTGGCTCATATAATTAATTTCTTAGTTATTTTTAGAAAAAAAGTTGTTGTATTTAAAAGACTATTTACCCTATGTGAAATATAAGTTTTTGTTATGCGTCTAACTTCATGAACATGTCCTACTAATCCTTTAGTAGTATCAGCTCTCTTTGTTTCTCTGTCATCTGTGCAGAACTTTGCACAATAATTTATTTTGGAGTACTCCTTAACATCCTCAAATGTCAAAGGTGAAACATACAGCTCACCATCTTTCATTAAATATGAAAGATTAACATAAAATGCTTTGACTTCAAGCCAGCTTTTTTTAGGCCTAGATTTTCTATCATAGATGTAGAAAAAGGTTTTTTGGGAAACATCTGAATTATTTACAAGTGTCTCATATAGACCCTTTCTTTCTTCCTCTCTCTCAAAAACCATTTTGAGATCATTTATATTTTTTATATACATCTCATTTTCCTTTTGTTTAAATATTTTAGATAATACACCAAAATGACCATCAACAATACTTTTGCCATGACACTCTACAAATATATTAAACTTAATTGCTCCTTTTACAATTCTAGGTACCTCTTTAAAAAGATAATATAAGAATTCATAAGATCTGAAATGATTACCATTATCAGTCCAAACTTTAATATTTTTAATATTCTTAAATTTATTATTTTTAAGCAGACTTATCAAACACTGACCTGAAAACAAAGAGTCATGAGATAAAATTTCAGATAAAAAGTTATGATACTCATATTTAATTTTCTCATTTTCTTTAAAAGCAATTGCAAATTCTAATAAAGAAATAGGTATTTTCTCATAAAAACAATTGTTTGTCTCTATAGGACCCCCACCTATTTTAAAGTTTTCTTTATAGTCTATTACTATAACACATGAATTATTATCAAGATTATTTATATCACTAATATATTCTTTATTTTGATGCTTATAAAACTTTTCATGTAGGTCAATAGATTCCAAATTTTCTTTAATAGATTTAGGCAATGGCAACTTCTTTATACTCAAATCCTTTTTCTTCATTTCTAATGATTTTTTTAAGTTGCAAATGTTACACATATCAGGTTGCTTTTTGCTTTTAATTATATTATTAGGAATAAGCTTATTAAAAGTGGAAAGTGAAATAGAAATATTGTTTTTTATTTTCATATCTTCATAAATTTCTTTTTTTGTTTTCAATAATGAGTATTTTATTTTAGTTGAGTATTCACTCAACTCTTTTTGTAATTCTTCATAAATCAACCCAGAGGATTTTTTTAGTGAATTGGCTAATTGGAAATGAATTTTTTAATATATGTTTTAAAATATTTTTTATGTTTTCTTTCTTTACTGAATCATTTTTTCCTTTTTTATTTTTTGAATTTAATGATGCTTTTTTAGCATTTTTTATTTTTTTAGAATATGAATACTCATTTTTTGTCATTTTAAATCCACAATCCCAAAGCTCTTTCAGACTGTAGCTTGATGTAACCAATGCTCTTAGGGAAGGAAGGTGCTTGGCAGGGGACTCTGACATCAATTCCTTTAGGTTGTTAAGGAAATCATCTTTCTTAGAATTTTGTATGACAGGTAAGAAGGTACTTTTTCCAAACTCTGTTTTTAATAAGAAATTCTCAACAAAGCTGTTAAGATCACTGCCAGCAGTAAAAAGGAATGCTTGTTTAAGCATAGAGATTCTTTCTCTCTTAGTAGAAGCCCCCAGTGAGAAGAAGGCTGTCATCTGAGGTGCAAACTTGATAGGTTCCATAATGATAGTTTGGTTCCTTGGCTTGGTTCAGGCAGTTCTTGCTTGGAAATAGATATGCAGTTATCAGAGAGGAGTAAAGGTGTGGATTGTAAAGTAAATTTCTGTAAAGTTGAGCTGTTTAAATACCATGTTAGCTGAGCTTTTGCACTACAGGCATAAATCCCCAACTGACCCCCAACTTATCTCCTTAATTTATCAATATCACCCCTGAAGTCTGATATCATTGTTTATTTACCCCTTTTTATATTCTAGTTAACTGTTGATATTTCAGCAAATAATACTTCAATCTCGCTCAAACTAATATCATTAGAAAGCCCTTAATCTCAGCTTTCAGAATTGTGCCGCAACTTTATATTTCAATACCAATTTAGTATCTTGAAGTGGCTTTGAATGTAAGCTTATAAAATTATTATTTAAAATAAAATATGCTAATTAGCTCCTAAAGTATGATATTTTAATCATTAAACTAAATTTAAAGTATAAATCATTATTTAGCTTACTTTTAGTAACCAACTCAAAAACCTTTTTTTAAATAAACTTAAGTTTATTATAACTTTTAACAGTTCTTAAAAAATGAACTTTATATATCTTAAAACTATCAAAACAAAAATGTTATTTTTAATCACATATAAATATTTGCTTGTATAATTAAATTTGTATCTTATTTTTATAGATACAATGACTAAGATCATTTTCCATTTAGTTTAAATAAATTTTAACCTTTATAAAATTTAATTAAATAAAGCAAGATTTTGATACATTCTTTTTTATGTTTGAATTTTTTATACATATTATCTCTAGCATACAGTATAAAAATATAATTTTATTAAATAGTTGTATAAAGCTATTTTATTAATATTAAATACTTAAAATTTTGAAAAGAAAAAATTTTACTCTCTTATAAGTTCTTACTATATATTTTCTATAAAATCTAACTTAAGAATAAATTACTTGTGCTAAATGAGATCACTGAAATTTCAATAAAAGTTCAGTTTTAATTTTAGTTTTAGTTTTTTTTAACTTGTTACTAGATTTTTTTATAAAAAAAATCCAGAATTATTTAATATCTATTTATTGAATATGCAAAAAAGCTATCTGCCCTCTTTTTAAAAGGAGGGATTCAAAAATTATTATATTTTAAATTAAATATTTTAAAAAAGCTAAGATTTTAGGCAACAATTTAATTTCCAACAAAAAGCATCATATCAGTATTTATTGTATTTTTATGTTGCTCTTATTAGAATGATGTCATTTTTACTAATCAGCTTTCAAGAAATAATGGTATATGAAATAAGATTGTTACTAGCTTTTAATACAGTTTAATTTAGCTGTAAGTAGAAAATGATTAATTTAATATAGGTTTTTATATTATAAGGATTAAATAAGATGTATTTTGATAAAATTGTTATAATTATTTAAACTTATTGATAAGAAAAATAAAACAAAATTTTAAAGTGTTAAGTAGCACAGTTAATAGGAAACAGATTAATCTAACAAATAATGACCCAACTCCTGCTCCACATCAATGCTAATATTGGCCAGGTATTAATTTTAACCATGAAAATTATGCACATCAGTTTCAAATCCCTCTGATCTCCTCCCAATATCCACTTAAACTCCCAGCCTCCATTTTGGAGACTATTTAAGAGTTCAAATCTTATTCAACTTAGTTGTTCCAACAATAAAGACTTTATTCTATACTTGCCAATCCACTACCTTCTGACACCTTATTTTTGAAGCCATGAGAGGAAGTCTACTACTGTTCTGGCTTCTAGCCTCCTTTCTGTCTTTGGTGTTAACCTTGGAAAACCCCACACCCACTACTGACTGGTACAACTCCTCTCCAGATGACGCGCATCAAAAGGAATCCCTAGCACATGGATGGTTTAAATATCCCTCTGGCCACTGGGGACAGAATTCCAGTATGGTTGTTTCTTCACTCCGCCTCCTCCCAAACCTTCTCTGGTTAGACCTTACACCTTCTTCTATCTCTTAACATATGTGGTAGGATACTATATGCTTGGTTGTTTCAGCTCTATGTTTGGAAGATTCACCTACTTGGCTCACCTAGGGCATCTTGCCATGATCACGGTACCCATCAGCTCTGTAATAGCAGGGCTTAACTTAGGGGCCTTGGTTCACCAATTAGGGAACTTTTTCCCTGCCAAGTGGGTCCCTGACATCTGGGCCCCAAAAGCTACGCCCAAGCCTTGGTGGGTTTGGCAGGGCCTGGGCAGGCTAATTTTAGCTGCCCAGTGCCCCCAGTTCAAGCCCTCCCTCTATTTAGTAATTTGGGGCTCCCAATTGGATCCCCTTTTTTAATCAAGTTCTTTCTCCTCAAAAAAGCCTGTCAATCCAGGCCCAGAGTGAAGATCAATTTGGGGAAACCCCCATGACACCTGCAGCCAAACCTTCCAGAACCAATGACCAGTCAGCCAAAGATAGGCCACCAACAAGCCAAACAACTGTTACTGAAGACCCCAAAAATAATCATAAAGCAGCTAACCAATCAGCAGAACCTGAGATGCCAAATCTTGCCACCCAGATAGCACCAAAAGAATGCCCAGAGACCCTTGCATGTGAATGACTATATAATCCAGAAGTACCAGAGAAATTCTGTATTATTGTCAGGATACCACATCCCAGGGGAAGACCTGTTAGCCTCAACTGCCAACTTGCTCTGTTGGGAGGAGGGTAGAGCCCACCATAGGAGGGGTGCTAACTTGATGAGATAACATGCTGATTGGCCTACTAAAGCCCAGGGTCCAGTGGCTGGGACCATAGTGTTGACTAACCCAGCCAAGGTAATGTAGGCAATGCCGGCATATTGGTTGGCTGTGGAAGGAGTCAGACCTGGAGTGGGGTGTGGGCAGTCAGGTTTGGGTGTCAGGGTGCTTTCATATCTGTCTGGTAGGCAAGTAAATAGTTTTACTTCACAAAGATTTGGAGGCTGGTTGCTCACACCAAGTATCTTTGTGGAAGGCTGTTTGTGGGGTTATCTGCTGGGCCAGGTGGTCTGCGCGGGGGGTTTCCTTTTTGGTAAGCTCACTGTACTCTGGTTTAAGTGGATAGTTAGAAAAATGCAGTGGACCAAAGGGAGCACCAGGAGAACAATAAAAAGTAGGCCGGGTTTTGGGGTCTTCCTCAGGAATGTGGGCTGTCAGTCCAAGATTTTCTGTTGGAACAGTAGTAAAATGGAAAACAACCAAAACAAAATAAGGAATAAATTGGTAGAACCATGGTCCCATAATCTTATTTTTTATTTCAAAATAGCAATACCAATTATCAAGACTTCATGGAGTTTAAATATCATTTCAAATGCTAAGTTTGGAATCTAGCCCATCAGCTGATTGCTAAGTTGCTCAGTTTCTTCCAGCCTGAGAGCTCTGGCCCCATCCTGGATCCTTTGGCCCGTCATTTCATCTGCTGGAATGACCTCCATCTGACGGTCTGAAGATAATATCTTCATGGCTTCATCATTGCCACTGGTGTTCCTTTCATTCTGGATCAAGTGACCTTCAGAAACTCTAATCCAGGTCAACCCTGGTCCCATGGTCTGAACATCTCTGGGAGTCACTTCAAGGTCACCAGAGGCCCAGAGATCACGTGGCTTGGCAGCCTGGTTTTCTAACCTCTCAACTGAGTTTCCTTGAGACTTTAACTTATCAAGCTGAGAAAATAATCCCTCTCCAGATGACTAATTAGTCAATATAGGAGTGATGGCATGTTGATTCAGTGCTTCTAGAAATTTAGGCTGGCCTGGATTAATCACTGTCCTATGACGTTCCTCCATACTTTGCAAATCTGTGACCTGGTGGATCTGCAAATTTTGCTGACTATCCAGGTTCAAATCACAACTTGTTCCAGCTCTTTCATTGGCTAGCCGCAAAAAACACAGGCAGACAGCCCAAGGGTCTGCAGGATCCTCACAACCATCAGAATCAGGTCCCAAATTTGATTCTTCTAATTGGAGTTTTCTACTTATTTTGGGAGAAATGTCATTCATGACATCATCACACTCCAACCCCTCTGATTTCTCAAGGCTAGACTTCTTCTCCAGATACCTCTGGATGGCCTGCTTAGCATTGTTTAAGTTATATACGGGTTCCCAAGTGCTTTCCTCCAACAGATAGCCCAACCATTTCACATAGTACTGTGGTGTTCTGTAATGGGTCCGGTCACCATGCATATACTACACTTTGTATTCTGTTGATCATCCCACTTGGATGGGAGGCGGCACTGATTTGAGCCTCTGATGAGGAAACAAAACTCCTTCTTTCCTGAACAACAGCGCTCAGTGAAAAACATTGTGAATCTTCCAAGTTGGTGGTAATTCCAACTTGTAAGCCACTTTTCCTATCAACTTGAAAATTTTGTAGGGTCTGCTATGCCTGTGAGCTAACTTCTGACTTGGTACATACAGGGGAATGTTTTTTGAGTCCAAATAAACCTTGTCACCAACCATCAACGGCTTGCCTGGGATCCTTTTCTTGTTGGCAAAAGCTTTTTAGGTCCTGACTGCCTGGTAAAAGTTCTTCTGACAAGTAACCTGGGACTCGTAGATCTGTTCCACCCATGAGCAGCCTGTTGTGTTGGACTCCTTGGCACCAATTCTGGGGTACCAGGTAGGATCAAATCCATAATTGGCCTTAAAGGGAGACATTCCTGTTGAGGCGTGATCTTTACTGCTGTAAGCAAACTGAGTCATTGGCAACATTTCTGACCAATTATCCTGATCTGTATTGGCATAACAACAAAGGTATTGCTCAAGAATCTGATTCACTAGCTCTGTCTGGCCATCAGTCTGTGGATGATAAGAAGTTGACATACACCTCTTGATTCCCAAGTCTTGCATCACTTGAGTCCAATAATGTGATGTGAACTGGGGTTCTCTTTCAGTGATCACTTCACTAGGGCATCCATGTTGGGTTAGCACCTTTTTGTGAAAATGCTTGGTGGTCTTGCTGGATGTACAGTGTGTGGTAGTAGGAACAAAATACAACATCTTAGTGAATCAATTGACTATCACTGGAATGGCATTGAACAATCCAGAGGGGGGAGTTCCACAATGTAGTCCATAGAGACTGATCTCCATGACCCTGTGGGAATTTCCAAAGGCCTTAGTAATCCTTCAGGCTTGTTCCTTCTGGTCTTGGTCTTTCTACCAATTTTGCAGCCCTTCAGGTACTCTGGCACACATCAGTCAATCTTAGAACAGATATAGTTCCATTTAATGCCTCAGAGTGTCTTAAGTCTCCCTGGGTGACCAGCCATCTCAGATTCATGATAATCCCTTAGAAAGTCAATTATGGTTTGGCCCTCTGGCACATAGATCCTATTGTGTAGCATCAAGATTGTTCCTTTCAAGGAAAACCCAGCTTTATACAGAAGGCTGTCCTTATCCTTGCCCAAGTTGGCCACCTTAAACACTGAGAATGGGTCCATCAACTGGGCTTTAATCATATCTGATTGGCTTGCCCTGATCTTCATATAGCCCAAGTGAATGCCTAATCTGAATGGATACAAGGGAAATTGTGTATTGTTGTTGTGCAACTCCACATGGGTTGGTAACAGGTCTACTCATCTACTCAGTGCGTCCAGAACTACATTAAACTTGCCAGGTTTGTATTCAATTATGAGAAAATAATCTTCCAGCTCAAGAGCCCATCTAGCCTGCCTCTGGTTAAAATGTCTAGGCTTAAAGAAACAGACAAGATTTTTATGCTCCACCAGGACTTTGACTGGAAACTCTGCACCACACAGGTATCTCCTCCAGTGCTTCAAAGTTTTCATTATTGCCAACATCTCCTTGTCATAGATTGAATAGTTCCCTTCTGCTGGTATCATATTCTTTGAATAATATGCTAAATGATGTAGCATACTATCCCCTCCCTCCTGAAGGAGCAACCCACCCACTGCAAAGTTTGAAGCGTCAGTCTCCAAAATGAAGGGCTTAGTGTGGTCTGGCATTGCCAACACATGAGAAGAAGTAAAAGCTGTCTTCAGTGTCTTAAAATCTGTCAGGCACTTTAGAGTCCATACAAACTGAACCTTCTCTGAACAGAGCCAGGTCAGGGGCAACATAATCTGAGAAAACTTTTTGATGAAATCCCGGCAGTAATTGGCCAAGCCCAAGAAACTTTTCACATCCTTCCTGCATTTGGGCACTGGCCAGGTTGTCACTGCTTCTACTTTATCCTGCGCCATTGTAAATCCACCAGTCTTAACCATTTAACCCAAGAATTCTACCTCTGACTGGAAAAACTCACACTTTTTGAGCTTTACATGGAGGTTTGCCTGGGAAAGTTGTTCCATTATCTGATGTAGATGATCCAAATGTTCCTGGTGGTTCTGACTATAAACCAAAATATCATCCAAGTAGGCCACACAGAATTGATCCAGAAACTACCCCAAGATCAATTTTATAATACTATGGAAGGTACTAGGGGCATTACACAACCCAAATGACATTACCAAGTACTCATAAAGACCATAGAGTGTCATGGATGGAGTCTTGTATTCATTGCCTTCCTTTATCTGGGATCTGATTGAAAACATTGCAGAGATCAATCTTGGAATACACCTGAGCTCCAGTCAATAAATTGCACAAATCATCAGCATTGGGAATAGGGTAACAATTCTTGATCTTAATATTGTTCAGCTTCTGGTAGTTGACACACAGACACATTCCCCTGTCCTTTTCCCCCACAAATAACATTGACAATGAACAAGGGGCCTTGGAGACACATATAAAGCCTTTCTTAGTCATGTCCTCAATGTAGGACTTTAAGGCCACTTTCTCCTTGTGGTTACAACTGTATATTGGTCTGTGGCTGGGCTGTGTATCAGGCATCAGATCAATTGCATGGTCAAAGACAGAGTGGCTAGGTAAATGGGTGACCTCTTCCTCACTGAACATGTGAGTCCATTTATGCAGCTGCAGGGGCAATATATCTTTCAAAGGTTCCATTCTCATCACCATTAGTTTCCCTGGTGTGTCCTGGTCCTCAATTAAGCAAAAGGGTGTAATATTGGTTTGGGGGACTACTCAGAGTAATAGTCTGGTCTTGGTAGTTCAAGATAGCCCCATGTTGGGCCGACCAGGATTCTCCCAAGATCAATGGATGAGGAAGTTTCTTCACCAGAATCAAGGAAGTAGGATATTTGTTCAATCTCACCTGAACTGGAAGCTCCTGAAAGTAAAGCCAACCTGTATTGGTAGTACAATTCCCTAAGGTGACACAGTACTGTTCTGTTGCCGCTTTCAATCCTAGCTCCTCAGCAAGTCCTACTTCCATAAAGCTTTTATTGGCCCCAGTATTAATGAAAGCTTCTAACTGTCTGGATTGGCTGTCTGATAGTATCTTAACAGGAATATACTTGTAAGGCTGAGCACTAGTGTTTATTTGAGCTAGAGAAGCAGTGTTTGGGGGTCTTATGTGGACACGCCCAAGTAAGATGTCTGGTTTTGTGGCAATTTAAACACAGTCCTTCACAGTAGTGGTACTGAAGTTTTTCAGGAGTTAATAAAAGTCTGTGAGTAGGAGGTGCTTGGGCAGGTCTAGTTGATCCCTTACTAGCAGGATCCTGGTTCAGGCTTAGCCCCTTGCAAAGAGTTACAAGTTTATCTAAAGGAAGGGAAGGTAGGTGATGTTGCAGGAGATCCTTCAGCCGTAGGTTCACAACTTTCCGGTACAGGATAGCTGACAACTCATCTTCAAGCAACACTTGATTCTTCAGGAACATAAACTCATTGATGTAGGACTGAATAGATCTGTAAATTTACTACCACCCTTAGCATTGGATTGCACTATTTCCCCCTGTTGCACTAAGAAAGGTCCAAAAATAACAGCCAAACTGCTTAATTCTTTAGGGGATTTGGAACACACAGTTGATGAAAGATTTGTGCTGGCCTACCTCGCAGATACATTGCTTTTGGTTGCTCCCCCCTGGGAAGAAACATTGGTCAATTTGGACTACTTGTTGGCATGGTGTTACCCACTTTTGAAAACTATCAGATCCAACTAATCAGGCAATTCCACATTAACGCTCAAAAAACCAGATGAATTCTAAATGCCTGGGAGTCCCTCTAGCCAATCAGGCAGCATTGGGGAAATTAAGATGAAACTCTCCAGTCTCCCTGGCCATGATCAACAAAATTTCTTCACCAGCCAATTGGATTCAAGCCCTGTAGTCATGTGATTTCTTCCCCTGCAACACACTCCCATTTTACACAGCAAGGGGATCTCTCTTCCCTGCTTGTCTATTTTCCAATATCATTGAATTTTGGAGCTTATTGCACTTAAATTAAAATTTCACTTTGCTGGAACCTCTGTTTTGGAGTTTCTACAATCTAAAGATTAAAGTGTTAGTTGTTCAATTAAAATTTATCTTGTACTAACCTGCTTCAAACCTGGCATCTCTTCTGGAACTCTTAGAAGAGGCTTTGGCATATAGTTGCTGTATATTTACGCTTTTGCTCTCAAAAATAGCTTTCAAACCTAAAGTTTTAGTTAAATATAATTATAAAATTTATTTTTACTTTGAATTTACCTTAAATCTTCTTGTTTTTGAACCTGTTTTCCATTTTTAATTTGTCCAAGCCACCCAAGACCATTGTCAAGCTCCCCCAAAACACTCTGCTACTTTCTGCCTGGTTTCTTGCTTGTGGGTGCCCCAGTTTACCTCCCTTTTATTGTTTGAAGTTGAAGAAACCCCACTAACCTTCTTCAAATTTTGTGGACATTAAAATCATGATACTCCCTGTTTTGAGGTTTGTGGTATTTTCCTTAGCTCCATTTCTGCTGCTCTTGTGGTCAAAATTGCTGGATTTGTGATCAAAAATCTCCTCTTCTGCTTGTCTTGTGGAAGACAATCTCTCTAGCCTCTTGAATCTCCCCAGTGGACTTCTATTCTCTGGAGAGGCTATTGTCAAGAGCTTGACTATCAGGGATCCAGTCTCAGGCAGCTGGCCTGCTGTTTCCGGGGGTAACTTGGGCTGGGGTTTTTGCGGTCAGAGCCCACCACAAGAGAAGAGCTAACTTTAGAAGATAGGAAGCAGAATTCCACACCCAAGACCACGGGCCAGCAGCCAGTACAATGGTGTCCAACACCCCTGTGAGGGTGATGTACACTATTCCAAAAAGCTTGCTGGTATGGTTGGTTGGAAGGTTGGGTGAAGAGCTGGCATTGGTTTGGGTTTTACAGCCGGTTCCATATAGATATTGTAGGCCAGAAGATAATTGAAATTTCCTCTAAATAGTTTTGGGGTTGAGAATATCCACAGGCCTTGGCAGTTGTATCTAATGGCGGATTAGATGCAAGCTAGCAAGTCAAGTTCAAGGATTTTCTCGGGTGTACAATCCTTATATTTGGGCTTCAATGGATAATCAGTGAAGTGAACGGGCCCAATGGGTGCACTAGATGGACAGAAAACTGCAGGTGGTGGGGCAGGAGGGCTGGGAGATCTTGAACTGAATTGATAGACAGCAAATACAAAATATGGCAATAGCTGTAAAAGCCAAAGTAACATAACCTTTATTTAAAAATGGCAATAAGTTTTGAGCACAGAATCTATAGGCATATATAGCATTCTGCCTCCAAACTTAGTATTTTCCATCAGGGCTTTATCAAAATATTGGGGAAAATGCGGGCAGGCAGCCAGAGGGCCCAGGTGTGGGAGCAGCAAAATGGCACCTTGGCTGGGTGTTCTCTCATTGGTCAGAACGTCCAATTTGGTCACTTGATTTTCTTGATTCTTTATTGTGGTCACGGGGTTAGGCCCAAAGCCTGGGTTTATCTTTGGCAGTAGGGTTTGATTGGTCACTTGAGAGGACTTCAAACTCATGAAATTCACAGAGGCGCCATCTCTTCTTTCATTAGGAAATTTGAGAGGTTCCTCTTTGGGCGCCACCATGGTCAAGCTGATACAGGTATTCTGGCTTTGGGACTTAGCAGGAGCCTCAAATTTCAGGGGCTCAATCCCAAAAAATGCAGGCGGGAGGGCCCTTGGTCCATGGGCCCAGCGGCCCGCAGAAATGTAGGTTCAGGGTTCAAATCCCACCCTTGGTCCTGGGTTCCCTGGGGTAATGAATTGTAAATCCTGACATTGACCTGCAACAATCTGGATTTAGATGCTGTTGAATACACCTTGTCTGCTCCTGTGAGTGAGTAGATGTTGATGTCCTCCCTCCTAAGCCTGGAAAAAAGCAACCTGGTATCCCTCCAGGCCCCTGCAATGCTTCCTCCTGCTCTCACCTGTACGCCCTGGTTGCTCACCAGTTTGGTGCTGATGGGATTGAACATGTACTTCCTTCAGCTAACCCCTGTTTCCTCTTTGTGGTCCCCTCTTCAAGTGGCTGTCTCAGTCCTCCACTGGGTAGCATCCTGGTGGGTTGTATTACCAGTATGGGAGCCAAACTTAGTTAGTTTAGCCCCCCTCTCTTACATAATAGACAATCCTATTTCTTCTGCCCTTGAAGCCTTTTGCTACTGGGTGTGGAACTTACTTCTTGCTCTCATTTGTGCTAGCTTGGGATTTCTCCTTGCTGGATTCCTCTTGGTATGGGCTATGTGGTCACTTCTGTCTTCCTTCAAGCTGTGCCTCACTGAGAAGTCTGCTTCTCCCTCCACAGCTTCTTTGGCTGCATCAGCAGTGAATATCACCCTGGTATTACCCTGTACCCCACTGTGGCTGTCTGTGAGAAGGTTCTGGATGCCCTTGGAGAGTTGTAGCTTTGCCTCTCAGCAGACTCTACATCTCTTGACACACCCATCTCCAAAACTCAGAGGTTGGTAGCCCTTCTGAATGCTCTGGGTGGAGACGCCTGCCTTTGGGTGCACACTCTCTTATGCCAAATTCCAAGAGCTTGGAGACACTTCTTATCTCCTCACGCTGATCTCTTCTGCAGTGGCTGCTCTAGGTTCCAAGGCCTCTGTCATATTTGGGACTCTTTGTTCCAAGGGTCTTGCTCTGGATCTTGCCTCCCACATCAAGTGCTTTGCCATGAAGGCAGCCTCCTTGGATCTCCCATCCAAGTTGGCGGTGGCCATGTTCCACAACTCCTCAGATGCCGCCTTGGCGGACAAGAGTGTGTGGGATCTGGCTCCCACCTCCCTCAAGAAGGCTTTTGTATTGGCCTGCAAGCTGGGAGCCAAGCAAGCCTACCAGCCTAAGTCAGGAGTGCTGTCCCATCTTCTGGTCTCCAAAGCCACCCAGGCTAAGCCTCCTGTAGCCAAACCTCCCAAGACGCCTGCCATCAATGTGATGTGCCACCCCTGCCAGGCTCCCAACTGGCCCCCCTCCACAGGATCCCTTCCTTTCTTTGTGGCTTCAGCTGACATTCCTGAGGTTTTTTTCTGCAACCCTGCCGCATCCATTTTGACCCTGCATAATAAAGAAGATATTTCATGTTTCCTTTTCTCTGCAACCTTTTATACCAGATCCTGCCAGGCCAAGGCTACAGTTTTGGTGGATACAGGTGCTTCAGGAAACTTTATGGATCTGGTACTGGCTCAGTCCTTGGGTTTGTCCTTGCTCCCCCCTCAGAGCCTTATAGCTGCCAGCAAGGTACCAGTTCTCAGCTATCCCCTCACTAACCCACTTAGTTACTGTACAAGCTCACACGTGTTTGTGAGTAAATTCTCCACTGTCAAGGATATCCTGTATCCTGTAATTGTGGGTATGGGGTGGTGGCGACGCCACTTGGTGCAGATCAACTGCCTCACCAACAAGATTCACTTCTTGCTGGACTGAGCTCCAGGCTCCTTCTCCCTCCTTCCCTTAGGGTAGGAACCGCCTGAGTCATGCTTGTCTCTTGCGGCAACTCTGGTCTCTCCCCCTGACCCCTTTACTTTTCCAGCCACCCTTGCCCCTTTCAAGGACGCCTTTAACGCTACCCTGTCCTGTGCTCTCCCCCACGCTCTTGCCACAATATGACCTTTAAAACAACAGTTGACCTCATAAAAATTGACGCCCAATGTACCCTCTTAGCAAATTGGAGGATAAGGTGTTTGGCAAGTGGTTGAACAACATGCTGGCAAAAGGGTGGATAGTCAAGAAGGCTTCCTCATTCAGCTCCCTGCTGGTTTTTGATAAGAAATTGGATGGGTCCCTTTGGCCAAGCATTGATTATAATCTCCTCAACAATGTCACTGTCCTGGACTGCTACCCCCTTCCCTTGGAAGCCTCAATTGCCCAGTCCATTTCCAAGTCTTTGTCTTTTCAAAACAGGATCTTTTTAATGCATTTAACCAGGTTTGCGTGGCAGAGGGAGACAAGTGGCTTACAGCCATTAAAACTTCTTGCAGCTGCTTTGAATCCAAGTTCATGCCTTTTGGCTTTAAAGACGCTCCTGAAATCTTCCAGAAAGTCATTGAGGATGCTTTGGGAGATCTTTACTTCTCTTGTGCTATGGCATACATTGATGATATCCTGATCCACTCCCTCACCCCTAAGCAGCACGCAAAGGACCTGGTGGTGGCTGCTATTCACAAGGCCAGGCTATTCATCAAGCCCATAAAGAGCAAGTTCTTCAAGTCAGAGGTTACCTTCCTGGATAACCTGGTCCTGAAGGACAGCCATGCAGTCTCTCCTGACAAGGCTAAGGCTCTCTGCAAGTGGGCTACCTCAAGGAATCAGAAGGAGCTCTGTTGCTTCTTGGGCACAGTGATCCTCCTCAAGAAGTTTTTCATGAATTCTACCATTCACCATATTTTGATTTTGCCTTTGATGGGTTATTTTAAGGACAAATATCTCTCTTTTTCTTTTGCCCCTCAAAATGAGTCTGGCTCCAAATTGGGAAATTCAATTGTTTAGTTTCCTGATTCTGTGCAACTCACTTGCCCCACTCATGCTTGTGGCAAGCAATCCTACTGTCATGGTAGTGTTTTGTGGTATTGTCAACCACTATATATTCTATTTCTTATTCACCAATAAAAATTAAGTTCTATTCACATTTTTTTCTTTGTGTCTCCAAGTACTTTGGCGTCTCTCTAGCCACATCTAGTAGATATTATTCAGTCAGGGCCACACAATAATTGCATAGCCTCCCCTGAAATTCTAACCAAGACTTAGTACAAATCCAATCCTAAGGCTAGGATTCCCTGTTGTGTATCTGTGTGGCGCCTCAGAACATGAAAAAAATGGTGCTCACTACAGGGGCTGTAAGCCCCTTGGTTATCCCTTTTGCAATCACCTTTTCAGGTCCTTTGCCCCCTCCTATACAAGAGCCAACTTCACCTGAAATCACCAGTCCTCCTATCAAGGAAGACATTGCAGACCCACCTATTGTTCCTACTGTACTGAACTGCAGGAATGGTCCCTGTCTAGTGGCCTACCCTTAGGGTACCCCTGACTTAGAACAAGTCATGGTGGTAGCCCTTGGGCTAGCCTGTGAAAGAGCCATCCCTTGCCTCCAATTACAGTTCAGTTGAGCGTAATACTATGAATTAATTATGGCTCTACAATTTCCACATCATCTCCTCTCAGCAGCTGGCTCTGCTGAGCACCTATTTTCATCCTTTGTACAACCTGCCTTAGCCCACCATCAAATGGTGTTAGGGCTCCACGTTCAGGAGATTTTGTCTCTACAAGCAGCTGTCACTCATCAGTGGGATCAGTTTTCTGCCTATCAACAGTGGATTCACTCCCTGTTTTCCTTGGTGTCAGACAATCAGCGCAACTCTATCACTTCCCAAACTTGCTTGGTTAATTCCATTGAGAAAATGCGCTAGTTCATCCCTGAATATGTCAGGGAGTGTCTACATGAGTTTCATCAGTTGGAACAGCCCTGACAAACCCAAGTAGATTCCACCCTGAACGCCTATCTCACCAACCTTAAACAACTTGTGCAGCAACTCAATGCATTCAGTGCTTACTCTTTCAATCAACTACAAAAGGTAGCAAACCTCACTGCTAAAGGCCTTTGCAAGCTCTGTGAAAAATTTGATCAAGAAAGGATTGCCACCGCCACAACCATTACTAAGCTCCAGACTCAAGTGAATGAACCGTCTACACCCAAGCCAGATTTTCTGCCTTCCCCCCATCTGACAATTTGGTGGATAGAGAACAGAGACTATGGTTGGCCATTTAAGAGCTGCAAGCGTCTATCTGCAGTCAAGTTTGCCCTACCAAAGCACCTCAGCCAGATCCCCAAGTGCTTGGTTTGATAATTCAGTTGCTGAGCTACAGCAAGAGGTTGCTGCCTTACACAAAATGGTGGCAACTGATGCTAGTCCAACTGGGTCTTATTGATGAAGATGGCTGCTGCCCTGGCCTGGCCTGCTAGGAGCCCCCCAAATCCACTGTGCTAGAGAGTTAATTGCCCTAGCTAATGAGGTGGACCACTTAAAGTGGGACCACTCCAAACTTGATAAAGACGTGCAAAAATGAGTGAATTAATCAATTCAGTGAATGACAGGTTTGCCCCTTGCCTCTCAGTGGATCCTTCCCTTACCTCCCAACTGGCTGAGCTTTCCACAGTAGTAACAACACAGGGCCAACACCTAGACGTTACTGAGCAAAAAACCACATTAGCTAATATAATGAGTGCCTGCACTACTGAGACCTTTGCTACCCTTGAAGAGAGTGTTTGTCAGCTGTGGGCCAGGCAGCCCCCCTCCAAATCTGAAGCAGAATTTTACCTGTGCATAAATGTACTCAATATCAACAATGGTGGTCCAGCTCCCAAAGCTCATTTCAAACCTATCTTTAAGCAAGTCTTTGACCCCAAAACTTCTACCATTGCAGCTTTCCTAACTATATATGAACCTGCCACAGGGAGAGCCTCTGATGAATTTGAGAAGAAACACATTCTAACCTGCCTGCACCTGACCTTTCAGGAGGTAGTAGTGCCTGAGTTGCCCACCATTGAGACTTGGGAAGATATGAAGCAGCTTTTGATTGACAAGTTTGGTGGTGACCTTAGCCTGGAAGTAAAGAAGGACACCTTCATGCACATTGTGTTCAAGCCTAAAGAGACGCTAGCTGAATTTGCAGATAGATTCTACATGGAAGTACAGCAGCTGATAACAAGCAGACAATTGGCAGCACACAAAGCTTACATAGCTTGAGCTCAAGCCCTCAAGGTTAATCAGCTTCTGTGTCTCCACTTTAAGGCATATAAGGCCATGCTTTCCTCTATGAAGAGCATAGAGATACTGTTGCAGGATATGAACCTTACCCATTCCAGAGCTGTTGTTCATGAGAGCTGTGCCGCCTCTAACTCTGGTTTGTCTTCCTGTGGCCTTTGCATCCTCACCATAAACTCACAGAATTCTCCTAGACACCAAGGCTTCCATAACTGTGGCCAGATAGGTCACTATTCTAGACTCTGCACCAATCCTTGGGTTGAAGGAGCTGATTCCAAGGAGCAGGCAGAAAAAGAACAGTCAACCTAGAGGCAGAGACGCTCTTGATTGGAAATTCTTCCCAGTCTCCTTAAATTCCCCCTTCCTAGCTGACTCTGAGCCTGCTGACACTGAGGCTCCTCTCATTCTGCTGCTGTTCCACAACATCCCTGACAACTCTGACATGGATGACTCAGACGTTGATGATCCTGAAGCCTATGGGTATTCAGTTTTTGCTGTCCCCAAAACCATTGCAGTCCCTTATAAGTTATGCTCTGGAAAAATACAACAACTGCCAAGCCTTTATCTGAAGCCAAAGAGGTGGTCTCTTGCACATACCTCACTCAAGCTAAGAGGTCTCATGTGCTTGTAGAGCCATCCAAAGAAGCTGCTGAGGTTGCTGATGCTGTATTCAAGAATGTTTTGGTTTTGCTTCCTCTCCAGACTGTCTATAAGGAGTTTCCAGGCTTGAGATGCATGATTAAAAAACGGGACAAAGAGCTAGCAGAAGCCCAGGACATCCTAGCTGTCCTTTCACCCTTTGGCTGTAAAATCACTTGTGTGGAAATATCCATCCAAAAGGTGAAAATCAGGGCTGTCTTGAACACTGGATCTCCTGCTAATGTTGTCTCCTTGGGGCTTGTCAAGAAGCTTAAACTTGCCCCCAATCTTAACTATCACCAGTTGTATGGTACAGCTAGGCTATCCATGACTTGTGCTATAGGGGCTTATTCTGCTCTTCCCATGAAGTTTGGCAATCTACATTTAGCTGCGCCTGCCATTGTCTTGGAGAATGAGAGTTACAACCTCCTAGCTGGTACTCAGTTTCTTATGGAATACAATGGGATCATCAACTTAAAGGATGGCTACCTCTTTATCTTAGGGTACAAAGTCCCTCTGATCTTCAAAGAGCCTGTTAAAGTCCCCAGGAAACGCCTCAAGATGTATGCCTTAGAATACCCCACTGGTGTTTTCACCCTAAAATACCATAACCATTTGTCCAACATGAAGTTTCCTCCTATGGCTTGCCCTGTGTTGTGTTTGGCTCCTGGGGACAACATCCAGGAGGAAACAGCTGGAGATCTTTATAACAAAAGATTTGAGGTTCAAAGCTAGCATTGGGTTAGCCTTCAGGGCAAAATTAAGGGCACATACCTTAATTTGCTGGGATAAAATATGAAGAATTCCTTTTGGCAAAAAGGAAAAGAAAAGGCTTGAAGAATATTAAAGCCAACGTAAATGTGGATGAACTTGTCTTTATTAAGAGAAATGATTCTACTTAAATAGTAGACATGGGTTAGTGATCACTCATTAGGTAGACAGAGTGTCATTAATGACATTTCAATACTTGTATTGAAAGCCCAAGAGTCAAAACCCAGTTCCCTGAAGGCGGATCAAACCCTCCAGGACAGACTAAGACCCAACAATCCGTTTAATCACAGGCTCAAATTGTTAAATTACCCCGCAACCTGCTGGCCTGCTATAGAGAATTCCCTGAATAGTTGCCAGTCTACCGCCAAACTGGTGCCAATGAAGACCCATACCTGCAAAGGAGATGTAACCTGGCTAACAGAGGTTGGGGAAGGACCTACTGACAACCTGCCCAACGCCAATACTAGAGTTTTGAAACCAACATTGGAAATCCTGGCATCAAACCCTGACCCTCCAAAGACTACTTGAGTCACACAAAGTGGACAGGAGACCACCCAATTGTTAAATTGCAAGCCTGAGTTACCAAGTTACTCCAAGACCCGCCAGCCTCCCAAGGACAATTCCTCAAATGGTCATCAGATTGATGACAACCTAGAGCCACCAAAGATCCAAACCTATGCAGAGGTTGCAGCTTGCCTTAAGGAGGCTAAAAAAACCTATTTTTAACTCTGCCAATGACCACCAGCAACTGCCAGCCTTCTGTACAGAAAGGGTAGTACAATTGAACTACTCAGATGATATAGTGAACAGTGGCGGTGGAACAAAGCATTACCACTTCTATTTACCAGAGCAGGCACAACCTGGATCTCCCACCCTCAAGACTCTAAGCCAAGATTATGCCCCGCCAGTGCCTTGTCTGCAAACCTGAACCCTGCAAAAGTTGAAGAAGCAAAGTCCCATGGTATAAAAACCCTGGCGGTATGGTGATGACCACATTGTCATTTTTGATAATAAAGTTTTATGAACATTTGGTTTGAACAAATCTTACTTACCTAGTCATAGTGATCTTCCATCTTAACTCCGTTCAGGTAGACCCTCAGGCACCTGCCCCCCTGGAGACCATCATGATGATCTCACCCAGGCACTATACTGTCCCCCAGGAGCCCCCTTTGGACCTGTGCATTTTACTGAATACCTGCCCAACCTGGCCTACGCAGAGTACAACTTGGAGACCATCCTCATTGCTGACTCCTTGGCCATGACTATAGAGACTGAATACATAGGATTCAAAGGAAAGTGGTACAAAAGGCCGCCCAGATTGTTCAAAGACAAGTACAATTATCTGCCTGCCGACTTTGTTTTAATGACTCCGCCCTTAACCCCATGACCTGACTGCCCAATGGAGACCCCCACTGCTGCAGAGATCACGTCCACTCAACTGTCTGGAGTACTCTATATCACCTGACAGAAATGGTGGATCCCTGATCCCTACCTCTTGACCCTGGTCCTTACTTGGGCAATCTATGTCTTACATTATCAAGTTAGCACCCATTCTATGGTGGGCTTTACCTGCCGGCTTGGCCCAGCCCCGTCCCAAGCCGTCCAATGCCTCTACCTATGCCTGGTTTCCTGACACAGAGTGGCAGAGGGGATCATGTTGGGTTGAGGTCATACCAGGATCAGAAAATGGCAGGTATGGTATTCCGGAATGTGTGGAGATTGGATTAGACTCATTTACAGAAAGCAAAGAATTCCCAAAGTAGAAAGCAAAACTGAACACATCTTTGCTCATATCACTATTTGAAGGCCATATCAAAATAACATTAATGGCACAATTTACAATATCTCCCCCCTCAAGATTGAACACAGGGAGTTGATATTTGCCAAGGAATTCATAATGAACTTGGGCAAAAGAACAGGCAGATGACAGCAGCTTCATGGTATACTTGACTCCCTTCTTGAAGGTGACTTCACAAGGTCCAAACCAGAGAGAGTAAAGCTTATGGGCTTGGCCTCCAGTAAAATTCTGATATTAGAGGACTAGGTAACCTACTTGGTACTCAGGGAGGGGGATCTGGAAGCATTGAAAGGCAAGAGCTCTAAAGCCTTAACTTTATAGGAAGTTGAATATGCTGTAGCCTGAATGGTAATGATACAGTTAGTCAAGTCTTTGACATGAGCTTCAGGATTAGAAGATGCATCAACTTCAATCAAAGGGGGTCCTAAGATTGAGAGAGTTGTGGCTTCACTCCTGTACAGCATGGCAAAGGGAGACTGACCAGTGACTCAGTGTCTACTGAGCTGATACACAAAGAGAGCCAAAGGGAGGAATAAATCCCATTTGGCAGCATCAGAGAGGGTAAGTTTCCTCATGATTAACACAAGGGAGGAATTTACCTGTTCAACAGTCCTGTTGGTTGAAGGGTTATATGGCTCAGAGAAGGATTGGTGTGTGCCTATAGCTTCTACAATGAAAGTTATGAGATGGGCATTGAAGTTGGTCCCATTTTCAGAAAGTAAGACTTGAGGGCAATCATGACAGTAGAAGATATCTTGCAACAAGAAGTTAGCAGTTATATCTTTGGTTACTCTGGCTTCAACCCATTTACTAAAATGGTCTACTGCTACCAAGATGAAGCAAAATCCAAACCTAGAACAAGGGAGAGGCCCAACAGCATCAATACTCACAGTGTGGAAGGCATGCTTAGGAGGGATTTTGTGAATCCTGCTATTCACTGTATTTTGATTTTGCCTTTGGTGGGCCATTTTGAAGACAAATCTCTTGCTTTTGCTTTTGCCTCATGAAATGAGTCAATGGTTGGATTGGGAAATACAATGTTCAGGTTCTTGACTCTATGCAACTCACTTGCCCCACTCATTCTTGTGGTAAGTGATCCTACCGCCCAGGTAGTGTTTTGTGGTATTCCTAACCACTATATATTCCATTTCATATTCACCAATAAAAATCAAGTTCTATTCACATTCTTGTCTTTGTGTCTTCTGTACTTCTGCGCCTCTCTCTAGCCACAACTATTAAAGATTATTCATCCAGGGCCGCAAGGTAAACACATAGCCTTCCCTGTCATCTAACTGAGACTTAGTATGAATCCAATCCTAAGGTTAGGATTTCCTGTTATGTGTCTGTGCCGCGCCTCAGAAAATGACAAAAATGGTGCTCACTACAGGGGCTGTAAGCCCCTTGGTTATCCCTTTTGCATCCACATTTTCAGGTCCTTTGCCTCTGCCTATAAAAGAGCCAACTTCACCTGAAATTACTAGTTCTCCTATTGAGGAAGATATTGCCAACCTGCCTATTGTCCCTACTGTACTGAACCTTGATAATGGTCCCTGCCTAGTTGCTTACCCCATGGGTACCCCTGACTTGGAAAAAGTCATGGTGGTAGCCCTTGGGATAGCCCGTAAAGGAGTCATCCCTTGCCTCCAGCTTCAGTTCAGTTGGGCGGAATGCTATGAATTGATTGTGGCTCCTCAAATTCCACAGCATTTCCTCTCAGTGGCTGGCTCCGCTGTGCACTTACTATTGTCTTTTTTGCAGTCTGCCTTGGCCCACCATCAAATGGTGTTAGAGCTCCATGTCCAAGAGATCTTGTCTCTACAAGCTGCAGCTACTCATCATTGGGACCTGTTTGATGCCTACCAACAGTGGATTCATTCCCTTTTTTCCTTGGTATCTGACAATCAGCGCAAATCTGTTACCTCCCAGACCTGTTTGGTTAAATCTATCAAACAAATGCGCCAGTCCATCCCCAAATACGTGAGGGAGCGTCTACACAAGTTTCACCAGCTAGAACAATCCTGGCAAGCTCAAGTAGATTCCACTTTAAACACTTATCTCACCAACTTCAAACAACTTGTACAGCAGCTCAATGCATTCAGCACGTATTCCTTTGACCAACTACAGCAGGTAGTAGACTTTGCTGTTAACGGCCTTAATAAACTCATTGCAGTGTTTGATCAAGAAAGAGCTACCATCACTGCTGCTATAGCCAAACTCCAGAGTCAAGTGAATGAATTAGCTACGCCCAAGCCAGATGTTCCGCCCTCTCTCCCTTCTGATGATTTGGCAGGTTGAGAGCAAAGAATATGGGACGCTATTTGAGAGCTACGTACAACTACTTGCAGTCAAGGACGTCATGCTGAGGCTCCTCAACCTGACCCCCAGGTGCTTGAGTTTACTGCTCAAGTTGCAGAGCTACATCAAGAACTTGCTGCCCTACGCAAAATGATGGTAACTGCTGCTAGCCCAGTTGAGGTTGTCAATGAAGATGGTTGCTGCCCTAGCTTACCAGGAGCTCCTTGAATCCAATGCTCTAGGGAACTAATTTCCCTGGCTAACAAGGCGGACCAATTGAAGCAGGACCATACTGAACTGGATAGAGACGTACAAGAGATGAATGACGTGATTGACTCTGTTAATGATAGGTTTGCCCCTTGCCTCTCAGTGGGGCCATCCCTTACTTCTATAATGGCTGAGCTCTCCCCTATAGTGATCATCCAAGGTCAACGCCCCAATGTTACTGCACAGCAGACCACTCAAGCTTTTGATACAGGTGCCCGCGCTGTTGAGACCCTGACTACCCTTGAAGAGAGTGTTTGTCAGCTATGGGCTAGACAGCCCCCCTGGAATCCAAGGCAGAGTTTTCCCCATGTATAAGCGTACTTGATAGCAACAATGGTGGCCCAACTCCCAAAGAACACTTCAAGCCTACCTTTAAGAAAGTCTTTGATCCCAAAACCTCAACCATTGCAGCTTTCCTAACTATCTATGAAACTGCCATGAGACGAGCTTCAGAAAAAGTTAAGAAGGAACATATTCTGACCTGTCTACATCCGGCTTGCCAGGAGGTGGTGGTGCCTGAGCTTCCCTCTATTGAGATGTGGGAAGATATGAAGCAGCTTTTGATTGACAAGTTTGGTGGTGACCTTAGCCTGGAAGTAAAGAAGGACACCTTCATGCACATTGCGTTCAAGCCTAAAGAGACGCTAGCTGAGTTTGCAGACAGATTCTACATGGAAGGACAGCAACTGATAACAAGTAGGCAGTTGACAGCCCATGAAGCCTACATGGCTTGCGCTCAAGCCCTCAAAGTTAAACAGCTTCTGTGTCTTCACTTCAAAGCCCATAAAGCTATGTTTTCCTCTATGAAGAGCATAAAGACGTTGTTAAAAGATATGCACCTTACCTATTCTGGAGCAGTTGTTAGGGAAGGTTGAGCTACTTCTAACTCTGGTTCTTCTTCCCGTGGTCCTCACATTCTTACCATGAAATTGCAAAATCCTTCTTGACGCCAAGGTTGCCACAACTGTGGTCAAATAGGTCATCATTCTCAAGTTTGCACCAACCCACAGGTTGAAGGAGCTGATCCAAAAGAGCAGGAGGGAAAAGAACAGCCAACCTAGAGGCAGAGATGCTCTTGGTTGACAATTCTTCCCAGTCTCTTTCAATCCCTCCCTCTATATCTGATGCCAAGCCTGCTAATAATGAGGCACCATTTATCCTCCTCTTGTTCCACCATATCTCTGATGACTCTGACCTGGATGACTCTGATGCTGACAACGCCAATGCATATGGGTACTCTGTTCTGGCTGTTCCTGAAACTATTACAGTCCCCTATAAATTACGCTCAGGAAAGACTACAACTACTGCTAAGCCTTTGCCTGAAGCCAAAAAATTGTCTCTTGTCCTTACCTCACTCAGGCTAAGAAGTCCCCCATGTTAGTGGAGTTGTCAGAAGAAGCTGCTGAAGTTGCTGACGCTGTCTTCAAGAATCTGTCTGTTTTGCTCCCTCTCCAGACTGTTTATAAGAAGTTCCTAGGATTAAGATGCATGATTGAGAAGTGGGATAAGGAACTAGCAGAGGCTCAAGATATCTTGGCTGTCCTTCCATCCTATGATTGCACTACCACTTGAGTAGAAATATCCATTCAAAAAGTGAAGATCAAGGCTCTTTTAGACACTGGCTTGCCAGTCAACGTTGTCTCCTCCAAGCTAGTGAAGAAATTCAAACTTGCCCCAACCTTAATTATCACCAGTTGTATGGCAAGGCTAGACTGTCTATGACCTGCGCCATAGGGGCGTACTCTGCCCTACCCATACAGTTTGGCAAGCTTCTCCTAGATGCACCAGCAGTTGTTTTGGAAAACAAGAGTTACAATATCTTAGTTGGCACCCAGTTCCTTAGGGAATATAATGGGATAATCAACTTAAAAGATGGTTACCTCTCTATTCTGGGGTACAAAGTCCCTCTGATCTTTGAAAAGCCGGTTAAAGTTCCCGGGAAACGGCTCAAGACTTATGCTTTGGAATATCCCACTGGTGTTTTCACTTTAAAATACCAAACCCATTCCTCCAACATGAAGTGTCCTCCTATGGCTTGCCTCACGTCAGAAGGGATTCCTCTCTTGGCCACTTCTGCTGTCACCATTCCACCTGGCTCCCAGGCCATCCTAGACTCCCAGATATCATATGAACTACCTGAATGAACCTTCTTGGAGTTTTACTCTCCCCCCTTGTTAGGACGCAACAAACCTTATCTCTATCCTAGGATCCTAGATGTCTCCCATAAGGACCCTGTTCAATTGTTGGTAGTCAACCTGACTTCTCTCCCCATGACTGTGTCTAGAGGGCAGGTCATTATATATGGTAAGTTGTTGAGCGCTCCTGATGTCCTGTCTCTTCATCCCTTTGGCATGTTCTAAGATTTTAACCTACCTGAGAATGAACCCCAATTCCTATCTTTGTTCACTGCACAAGACTTTCCACAGTTGTCCCCGGTTCAACAGAAAGAGGTGCTAGACTTGCTAGACCAATTTCCTGACATCTTTGCAAAAGACAGTACCAACTATGGGTTAGCAAAAGGCGTTTTCCATCAGATTGACACTGGTGACGCTCCTCCCTTATGTGCTAAACCATATTGCTGCAGCTGTGTAGAGGAAAACCAGGTATCTAAAGAGCTCAAACAACTGCTGGATGCTGGGCTGCTGGCCCCTTCCCAAAGTCCTTGGGCATCCCTGCTACTCATCCTAAAGAAGAAAGATGGAGGTCATTGTATTGTGATGGACTATTGCCAATTGAACTCTTTGACCAAGAAGGACTCATACCCCTTGCTGTGTATCAATGATGCTCTCTGACATCTTGGAGGCTCTAAGTTATTCTCCGCAATGGATATGGCATCTGGATACTGGCAAGTTGACCTATTGCCCAAAGATTGTCAAAAAGCCGCACTCATTACCTCTAAAGGCTTTTTGAGCCTACTTGCATACCGCAGGGACTCTGCAACGCCCTGGCCACCTTCCAAAGGGCCATGGACTCCATCCTCTGTGACTTGAAGTTGTTGTGGGTCCTAGTATACTTGGATGATATAACAGTTTTCAGCGCTACCTTCACCAACCACCTGGCTCATCTCAAAGAGGTGTTCATAAAGATTTGAGAAGCTGGCCTTAAGCTAAAACCTTCCAAGTGTGCCTTCTTCAAAGAACGTCTTGAATTCTTAGGCCATGAAGTAACTAGACTGGGATTTGCCCAATGACTAAGAAGGTTGAAGCCATTGGCAAAATTCTTCCACCAACCAACCTGAAAGAGGTACAAGTCTTTCTAGGGATGATGGGCTACTATAGACAGTTTATTCCTGACTTTTCCAACACTAGTGAACCTCTAGTCCAGCTGTTATGTAATGTTCCTTTCAAATGGACCGCCAGTCAGCAACAAGCCTTTGAGACCCTTAAGCAAAAACTCAAAGAAGCACCAATCCTAGTGTATCCTGACTACAATAAGGCTTTCATCCTATATACTGACACTAGTGATCTTGCTATTGGAGCTTTTCTGGCCCAACTAGACAACAAGGGCGTAGACCATCCTGTGGCTTACACTTCCTGTGTGCTAAAAAAACATGAGAAGAACTATAGTGTCACAGAGAAGGAGTCCCTTGCTGTGTTGCATGCAGTCAAGCAGTTTTGTCATTACGTATATGGTACCCACTTCACAGTTGTCACTGACCACACTTTGCTTAAGTGGCTACAAAAGCTTAAAGAGCCTGAAGGACGCCTAGCTAGATGGGCTCTACGTCTGCAAGGATACAACTTCACTGTGCTCCATTACCCCGGGATTCAACACCAGGGCGCTAATGGGCTCTCCATAAAGCCCATTCTTGCTTTGCATCCTGCAGAGGCTGATCAGTTATACAAACTAATTGGGTACCCTTCTTCTTGGGAAAGTGAGACAGAAGAGGTACAACCGGCCTTGTTCAAGCTATCCAAAGACACCCTCATATGCAATAATCAACTCTTCAAGAGGGTACAAGACCAGTATCTGCCTTATGTACAACCTAGTCTCTGCCTCTTGTTGGTGTTGCAAGCTCATAAAGAGACTGGACATGGAGGCATTTCCAAAACCTATGACTGGCACAAAAGAATTACTTCTGGGAGAACCTTTGCCTGCTGATCCCAGAATTCATAGCTAGCTGCCACAACTGCCAGCTGCAGAGGCCTTGAGCTGCTGCCCACAAATTCAAATTGGTTTCCCCACAACATGCCTTTCACAATGTCAGCATTGACGCAGTAGGTCCTCTCCCCTGCTCACGTTCTGGATGTTGCTTTATTCTGATTGCTGTTGATCACTTCAGCAAGTGGGTAGAGGCTTGCCCTACAAAAGACATCACAGCTAAGACAACTGCTGCCTTCCTGTTACAAGATGTTTTCTACTGCCATGGCTGTCCTCAAGTGTTGCTCTCAGATAATGGGACTAATTTTAACGCCAAACTGGTAACCTCTGTTGTCAAAGCTTTGTGATCACACCAATCCTTCTCTGCCCCCTACAATCCTTCTACCAATGAGGCAGTTGAGCGTGCAAATTCAACACGGGTCTCTATCAAGAGGAATCTCACCTACACTGACGCTGCCAACTGGGACCTATACTTACCTGCTGCTCTCTTCACATACCGCCTTAGCAAACATTGTGTCACTGGATACTCCCCTTTTGCTATGCTGTATGGACAAGAGGCTACTACCTCATCACTCTTGGGGCCCCCCTGCTTACCTCTGATAAGCCTATGAATCCTGAAGACCACATCAAGGATCTAGTTAACTGCATAATTGATATACAGGCCTCTGCCTACACTTCTGCATACAAGACTAAGATGCTTGAGCTCTCTCCCAATAATTCTGGTTGCTCCCCCCTGCCTGAATTCAATGTTGGTGACCATGTACTTTACTACCAACACAGAGTAGGTGGTTGCGCACATAAGTTGGACTCTCTGTGGATTGGCCCTTTAGAAGTGACCTTTAAACAAGGGTCTGAGTACACTATAAAGCTCCTCTCTAGTGGCTGTCCTTTTGCTTGAGTGCACACAAAGTTCCTCCGTAAATTCCACCCCCCTAAGGCCAATCTAGGGGAGGGCAATGTCGTGAATCCCACTATTCACTGTATTTTGATTTTGCCTTTGGTGGGCTATTTTGAAGACAAATCTCTTGCTTTTGCTTTTGCCTTTCAAATTGAGTCAATGGCTGGATTGGGAAATAAAATTGTTCAGGTTCTTGACTCTGTGCAACTCACTTGCCCCACTCATAAGTGTGGCAAGTGATCCTACTTTCCAGGTAGTGTTTTGTGGTATTCCTAACCACTATATATTCCATTTCATATTCACCAATAAAAATCAAGCTCTATTCACATTCTTGTATTTGTGTCTTCTGTACTTCTGCGCCTCTCTCTAGCTACAACTAGTAGAGATTATTCATCCAGGGCTGCAAGGTAAACACATAACCTTCCCTATCATCTAACCAAGACTTAGTACAAATCCAATCCTAAGGTTAGGATTTCCCAATGTGTGTCTGTGCTGCGCCTCAGAACACGACAAGGGATGAGCTTGAACTGATGTTGGGAAGGTTGGGGTTGTTGGAGCTGACAAGAATGACAGGAGGTAAGCACGTCAGGGATTAGAAGGCGCATGTTTTCCCAATGGAAGTTTTTGCACAAACAGTCATGAGTTTTTGCTATGCCTCCATGTCCAGTATCAATGTGAGCTTAAGGATGATGGCTATTCTCATAATGGGGAAGACATAGAGCAAATAGGTGTTGTTGACTTTCTTGAAGAGTTGTCTATCTTGAATCACAGTGTCCTTGGATAGGGTCTGTAGTGCCAAGCGGATGTCTTCTGGCTAGGTAATCCAGGAGTCAGGGTACCCTATCAACTTGTATAAGCAATTAGCATCTGCAGGATTAATAGCTAGGATAGGCATCCTTGACAAATCATCAGCATTATGGTGTTACATACCAGGATAGTGTACCACAGTGAAATTGTATCCTTGCAAGTGCAGGTCCCAACATGCTAACTGACCTTCAGGCTCCTTTAATTGCTGCAGCCACTTAAGGGATGAGTAGTCAGTGATTATAGTAAAGTGAGTCCCGTAAATATAGTGCTGGAACTGTTTCACTGCATGCAACACTGCTAGGCATTCCTTTTCTGTGACACTATAGTTTTTCTTGTGTTTGTTGAAGACTTGTGAAGAATAAGACACAGGTTAGTCTACACCTTCATCATCAACCTGGGCTAAAATGGCACCCACAGCTACTCCACTAGCCTCAGTGTACAAGATAAACTCCTTATCATAATCAGGGTAGACAAGGATGGAAGCCTCTTTGAGATTAGCTTTCAGTGCCTTGAAGGATTGCTGTTGACTGTCAGTCCACTCAAAGGGCACATTGCAGAAGAGTTGGACAAGGGGTTTGCTTAATTCAGCAAAATCAGGGATAAACTGTTGATAGTACCCCATCATACCAAGAAATACTTGGGCCTTCTGTAGATTTGTGAGAGGCAGCATATTGTCAATGGCTTTCACCTTATTATTCATGGGGTGTATTCCAGTTTGAGTGAATTCATGGCCCATGAATTTGAGTTGCTCTTTAAAGAAGGAGCACTTGGAGGGTTTGAGATTTAAGCCAGATTCTTGAATCTTGATGAAGACAGCTTTAATGTGATCCAAATGGTCAGTAAAGGTGAAGCTGAACACAGTGATATTGTCAATATATATGAGAACACAAGAGAGCTTTAGATCCCATAAAATAGAGTCCATAGCCCTTTAAAACGTAGCTGGGGCATTGCAGAACCCTTGGGGCATGCAAGTAGGTTCATAGAGGCCTTCTAAAGTGATAAGGGAAGCCTTTTCCCAGTCTTCTGGAGACAAGTCAACCTGTCAATATCCAGAAGCTAAATCCATAACAGAGGATAATTTTGAGCCTCCTAGTTGTCTGAGTGCATTGTAAATCCTAGGCAACAGGTATGAATCCTTCTTTGTGAGCAAGTTTAGACGGCGGTAGTCCATTGCAATGCAATGGCCTACGTCCTTCTTTTTAAGGATCTACAAGTGAGAGGCCCAAGGGCTTTGAGAGTGAGCTAAGATCCCAGCATCTAGGAGCTGTTTAAGCTCCTTAGAGACCTGAGCATCTTCCACTCTTCTGCAGCAGTAAGGTTTGGCACAAAAGGGCAGGGCATCACCTGTATCTATCTGGTGAATAACCCCCTTAGCTAGGCCATAGTCTGTAGGTCTGGAGGCAAAGATATCACTGAATTAGTCAAGTAGTTCCAGAACATCCTTTTGTTGAATGGGCAACAATTGTGGGAAGTTGGCAGCAGTGAACAGGGAGAGAACCTGAGGGTCTTCTTCAGGTAGATTGAAGTTGCTGAAGGTTCCAAAAGGGTAGAGGGATGCCACCTGTTCTGCCCCTAATATGTGGACGTGCCCTACAGCTTGGCCCGCAATACTTGCATAGGCAAAGAAGTCAGGTTAGCTAGCAGCAACTTTATAGGCTCTTTATGGGTTTGGTCTAAGATCTCTGGGCATAATCAAGGCTCTTTGCGGCTGAGAGATTCAGGAGAGTACAATTCCAGGAATGACTTTTCAGGCAGTTCATAAATATCTGGGAGTCTATAATCACTTGGGAGCCTGGAGGGATGGTAATAGCTGCAGGGGCAAGAAAAGGCACACCTCCCTCTGCAGGACAGGAAGGAGGAGGGTAACACATATTGGAGGAATGAGTTCTGTACTTGAGCAATAAGATACCTGTGGGGCACTCTAGCACACAAGTCTTAAGGTATTTGCCTGGTAGGCGCGGAGGTTCTTCAAAAATTATAGGGACCTTGTATCCTAATAGTGATAAATACCTATCTTGAAGGTTTACAATTCCATTATACTCTCAGAGGAATTGTGTACCAACCAGGAGGTCATAGCTTTTGGTTTCTAGGACAACAGCAGGGGACGCAATAAGAAGCTTCCCAAACCTCATTGGCAGAGCAGAGTAGGCACCAATGGCTTGGGTTTGAGCCATACCAGTAGTACCATATGATTGAGTGTAATTGAAGTCAGGAGCAAGCTTAAGCTTCTTCATTAGCTTGGATGATACCACATTGACTGGAGAGCCTGTGTCCAGAATTGCCTTGATCTTAACCTTTTGGATTGATACTTCCACATGGGTGGTATCTTTCCCAAAGGGGGTAAGACAGCTGGAACGTCCTGAGCAGCTTCCAATTCTTTCTTCAATTTGGCTAACATACATTGTAAGGCAGGAATTTTCTTATACACAGTCTGCAAGGGGAGAGATACAGTCACATTCTGAAAGAGAGCCTCTGCTACCTCAGCAGCCTCTTCAGAGGAATCTACCAAGACAGGGGTACAATGGGCCTGTGCTAATTAAGAACAAGCCACTATGGCCTTAGCTTTGCTCAAAGTTGGGTGAGTTTTAGTTGTAGTTTTCCCTGAATGCAGCTTGTAAGGGATAGAAACTGTCTTCAGGACTTCCAACACAGAGTAACCATCACCATCAAACTCATTGCAGTCAGAGTCCTCAGGTTCAGAATCACTGGAAAGGTTATGGAATAAGTGAAGGATAGTCAAGCCAGCCAAGAGGGAAGATTCCTCATCAGAAGGGGGATCAGGAGGAGATGGGGGAGATTGATCAGCAGAGAGCGTCTCTGCCTCTAAGCTGACCTCTCTTTTACTGCCTGCTCCTTTGGGTTGCAACCTTCTACCCAAGGGTTGGTACATGTACGTGAGTGGTGCCCTATTTGACCATAACTGTGACATCCTTGTCTCTTAGGCTGCCCACTTGAGCACAAAGTCATAATGCGTAGAGTACAAGAAGTGGTTCCTGTGTTATTGGTCTTATTCTTGAAAACTACAGTACCCCTGTGAGTCAATGCATGTCTTGCAATAGGGTCTTAATACTATTCATGGATGTAAGAGAAGCTTTGTGAGCCTTAAAGTGCAGGCACAGAAGCTGATTCACCTTCAAAGTGTTTGAACATGCAGTGTAAGCTTCACAGGGCATTAACTGATGACTGGTGATTAACTGTTGTCCTTCAATATAAAAGCAATCAGCAAATTTATCCAGGGTTTCCTTGTGCTTAAAGGCAATGTGCATAAATGCATCTTTCTTGACCTCCAAGCTGAGATCTCCTCCAAACTCCTCAATAAGGAGGCGCTTCATGTCCTCCCAAGTGACAATGGAAGGGAGTTTTAGGACCACAACTTCTTGGTACGTAGGATGCAGGCAGGTAAGAATATTTCCCTTTTTTAGTTTTTCAGTAGTCCTACACATTGCAGTCTTGTAAATGGTCAGGAAGGCAGCAATGGTAGAGGTTTTGGGATCAAATATCTGCTTGAGGAAGGATTATAGTTGAGATCAATGGATAACAAAGTGGGCTGACTGTTGTCACCTGGGTTGAGGACATTAATGTGGGGGTTACCCTCAAACTCAGATTTAGAAGAAGGTTGTCTTGCCCAGAGAAGTCAAAGGCTCTCTTCCAGGGTATCCTGTGTAGAGCTGTTCTGTCCACTAATATCTCTGGTGGTAGCGGCAGCAGCTCAAATACATCAATCTTAATCTGTTGCACTGCAATTTTCCCAGATATCCCATTGATAAAAGTTGCCAGAGAAGCTTTTTGAGCAGCCAGAGGGGTAACCTGTCCGTTTATTGTCTCTGTCAAGCAGGAGAGGTTTTGTATCTCTCTTTTCAATGCGTCCTGCCTATCAGCAACATCATTTGTTACTTCTGCTAGCTGATCCAGTGCAAGAGCGCAGTTGACCCGGGGTTGAACTTCCAAGCCAGGGCAGCACCCATGATTGCTAGGGGTAGGAGTACCAGTGACCTCAGCCTCCCCTTTGCCATCAGAGTTGGAGGACAAATCATCAGGGTTAGAGAGGTGTTATCTTAAATATTCAATCTCTCCTTGCAAGGTAGCTACTTGGTTGGTTAGAAAGGGAATGCAAGGGTCAGTCATAGGCTTTACTGGAGGAGAGTTTGGAACAGAAGATTGATGTCAGGTAGTGGCTTTGAGTTCAGCTATGGCTTCCCATACCTTAGATTCAAAGGTAGGCAGGACCTCCACAGCAGGAGCGGGAGTAGTCACTTCAATAGAAGCTACTCTATCATCAACGTAGTTTTGCACTTGATACAGAGTGTCTACTAACACAGCCTTATCCAGACCATATTGATGGTGCAGATGATGGCCCCAACTATTGACGTGAGTCCAAACCAACTCAAGTTGGGAATTAACATGCTCTCAAAATTGGTTGAGCTTGGTAACCAAAGTCTCAAAATCCTGGTGGTACTTTAGAAGGGTTGCTTCTATCTGTCTATGCCACATAGCTTGGTGATCATCCAGTTTGCACAGTTGATCCTTGATATATCCAGGGAGCAAGGAGCAAAGGGAGTTCAACGGCAAGGTTAATTACTTCTTAGAAGCCAGCAATTTGCGCTGATTATCTGAAATACAAGCAAAGAGGCTATGGGACCATTCTTGATAGGCCATATTTTGTGCATGGTTGTTTGAGACAGCGGTGGCTACAGCAGTCAAAAGTTGGTTTTGATATCCTAGAGCTAATTGATGATGAACCAAGGCGGGTTGGATGAACTGGTTAACTAACACACCAATAGTCTCCATTGATTCCATCAGCGCGGGGGGAAGACCAAAGTCCAAGAGGAAGGAATACAGGTCTTTGGAAGCATACCCAGGACAGAGACCAGAAATAGTGTGTATGGTCACAGTGCCTGTGTGGAGGAGGGATCAGGCAGTAGCACAAGCTTGCTCATAGTTGAGAGAGAAAGCTGGAAGGGGGGCCAAGTAGGCCCAGGAGACAACACCATTATCATAGGAGTTGAGGGGTTATTGGTGATATCTTCTAGAGAGTGACTAGAAGCTTTAGGTTGATTGGGTACTTCAGAAACAAAGGGGGAAGAACCAGAGAATTCACGTGGGAATGGCGTAACCAAGGGGCTTGCAGCCCCTGTAGTGAGCACCATTTTGTTGTGTTTGGCTCCAGGGGACAACATCCAGGAGGACACAGCAGGAAATCTTTATAACAAAAGATTTGAGGTTTGAAGCTAGCCTTGGGTTAGCCTTCAGGGCAAAATTAAGGGGATGTACCTTAATTTCCTGGAAAAAAAGATGAGGATTTCCTTTTGAAAAAAAGGGAATGAAAGAGCTTGAAGAATACTAAAGCCAACACAAATGTGGATAAGTTTGTCTTTATTAGGAGAAATGGTTCTACTTAAATAGTAGATAAGGATTGATTATCACTCATTAGGTAGACAGAGTGGCAGAGGGGGTCACATTGGGGTGAGGTCATACCAGGATCATACAAAGGCAGGTATGATATTCCGGAATGGGTGGATATTAGATCAGACCTATTTACAAAAGGCAAGGAATTCCCAAAATTGAAAGCAAAACCAACCAAAATCTTCACACATATCACTATCCAAAGGCCATATCAAAAATAGCATTAATGGCTCAATTATAATACTCATTGTAAAAAAGTAATAAAAATTCTATTAAAAACAGAAAAGCAAAGTATTTCTAGAAAATTAATTTTATTTTAGTGTGTGTTCTTTTTTTGAGATATTCTCTCAGACGTAAATGGCCAAATTTAGAAGTGCGTACATTGAAAATAATGCTGTAATTCCATGAATAGATTTTGGTGGATTCAATCCTGAAATCCACTATTTCCAATTTAGTCCCAAAAATAATCAATATTTTCAAAAAAAAATGAGTTGTTTTGTATTTGAGTTCATCACTTTTGTGACTGAACCTCATGTGTTCTGTTTATATCATATTTGCTGTACACTCATTATCAAACTTGATATAGAATACTTCAGTAAGTGACTGGATTGTGTGAATTTTGAATCTGAGTTCTGTGTGTTTGGCATCTCATTTTTGGAATATGATATTTGACTTTATTTTTGTTGTATGATTGATTATTTTTGTTTTCTGGCCCTAGATAAATGGAAGCTTTATTGATTAAATTGAAATTCAACTGGTTCTAGTTGAAATTTGTTTTGTGACTGAGTTCATACGTTCTAAACTGACTAATACATGTTTATCTCAATAGGTTTGAAAACTACTGTAGCTATTTGTGTATCATTTTCTTTGATGCAGTAGGGTTTGCTGGTTTTGCTTACCATGAAAATGACTGATCTTCTTAGGACAGAGTTCTAGCCTGCTTTGGTTATGGTTGACTACCCAGATTTTTTTCTCTTACCCATAATCTTTCAAATAAGAGTTTAATGACTTCTTTTTGACTTTTTCTTTTTTCTGAGTTGTTCTTCTTTTTCCTTTTCCACACTTATATCATCTTCTTTGGAAATGGCATGTGTGATCCCAGATTGCTACTGATGATGATTGGCTTAGGTATTTACACTAGTTCATATAAATATTTTCTTGTGAATTAATTTAAATTAGTACAGAAAAACCATTAATAAAGTTATGAGCATATCTGTTAAAAAAGTGTTGTTTGCAGAAAAATTACTTAGTCTTTTATTAAGAATAAACTTAGTGTTTTGAACTTTCATTTGTCTGTGAGTTATAGGGACTACTGATTGTGTATTGTATTCTATTTTTGATAAAATTAAATTCGGTGATGCCTGAGGTGAGTTCTTTTCCTCTATCTGTGATGAGCAGTTCAGGTTTATTGAATTTGGCAACTATCTCTTTGCCATTGAGTTTTATTAAATTGTTGCCTTTGAGTTCCTTAAACTATTTTTTCTTGTTTTAATCAATTCTTTCTTAGTTTTAAAATTTAAACTTGAAATTTAAGTTTCATCAACTATTAATTACAATGTTTTTAACTGAATTTAAACTATATAGTTAGTTAAGAACAAAAAGCTTATATTATGCGCTGATTTTTTGCTCATGCTTCATTTTCATTTGATTTACAAGCTTTGGGCTTACTTTTTGGGGTTTGTGACCCTTTTTGCATTCTCTTGCTTGCTCTTTCTCTACATTCTAAACCACTTGGGTTGGCTTTCATTTTTTGTCTTTACAAATCAACATCTCCACTTCTTGCTTTGTTTATGTTGCTTATATTCTGTTTTAATATTAAATTATTAAACTTCAACCTTTTTGCATTTTAATACCCAATCTTCAGAAGTCATTTTCATGCACCACATTTTTAAGTTTAAGAGGCTAAATCTCCACCTTTATATTCACCTCAATTTCAGAGAATAAATAAATAAATACCCTTGAGCCATCACTATCAACATCAAGGTAATATTATTTGACTTGCATCTTAAAAATATACTTGTTAGGTTTTGTGGTTTTCTATTTTTTATCTTTCCTATATTTCATATTTTAAGATAGTAAATTAAATTCTTCTTCCTATTATTTCATTTGAATTCTTATTTTACTTTAAGGAAACTTATACAATAGCACCAAGGCTATGATTTTTGATTGATTCAACCATCTGTGAATTTTGACAAATATACTGACCTCAATATCAGCTTCTTAGACCAATCTATAATCTTAAGACCAGATTTTATTCTCTTAAGTTTAATAAATTTTAAAAGTCCCCCTTTCAATCCTCAAAAGCTGTTTTGAGAGTTAATCTAATTAATCTTGTAAACTTTGTCCATATTTTTTTGCTTAACCAACATAAATATATTGGCCTCAAGGAATTAGTTTGTAAACATCTTCCTAAGAGCTTCAGACCTTACACAATGACTGTGATGATATTTTTTTGCTTTTTTTAACTCCTGGCATGGGTCCTACAATATCTAATGAACATACCTTAAATAGTAGAGTGATTGATTCTGGCGTTACAGACTTGAGAGTGCCTTGGAATGAGCATACCCTTTACATATTTCACATTGTTTGAGGACTTCTTTGATGTTTTTTTAGACACTATTAGTGAGTTTAGAGGTATTAATATAAGTCTTTCTTCAGTTTGTCCTGAATCTTTAAGTTAATAGAAGATAGTTCTATATTTTGTATTGGTAGCACATAGGACACAGTTCAATATTTTAAATAATGCAGAAAAGTGTCATAGACATTTTGCTGATATTTTTGTTCTTGAGGATCTTTTTTTGAGTGTTCATAGCTGTTTCAGGTGGGAAGCTTTCTTGGAGATTTCTCATTATTGGCATGGGCTAATCAGATTTCTTCCATTGGTATAAATTAAATGCTTATAGTGAAGCCTTGATAAGGATATACAATAAGTAGTTTTTTACTGGTTTTATTTTATAACCGTACTATATATTTAAACAAGACTCATTTACCCAGATTTTTTCTTGAGAGATTATTTGTGTCTTGAATAGCATAAGTTATTTTTGATTGGTTAGTATTTTGAATATTTTCCCCCTTCCAGATAACAATGCTCTTTATTAGATAATGAATGATTGATATTAACTCTTTTTCATTGGTAGGATATCTTCTTTTATAATGTGAGAGTTTTATTGATTCATATACAACAGGGAGAAACTCCTTATCTGATTTATTTATTCAAAGTACACCACTAATAGTGTATTTGTGACAGAAATTGACAGATAGTAGGAAGCAGTCTCCACATGGTGGGGAATCACCACTCAAATTCACATGGAGTTGATGATTAACTACCAACAAAGCTTCAGATACTGTTTTGTAAAAGTTCCAAAGGATACACCAGAGTTCAATAAAATGATTAACCCTAACCAGAAAGGTACTGGATAGATGGCCTAGGAGAGAATCAAAGTGTCTTTTAAGCAAAACTCAGGACATTAGAGGAAACAACTGTCTCTGGTTTGGATTCTGAAGGGAAACCCCCAAGATTCTGAGGCAATGGAGTAACATTTGGAGGCATCAACAACAAATTACCAGCTTCAGGACCCCATCTTCCAGTGATAATTTGACTTAGGATCAAATTATACAGAATATAGCAGAGTAGGCCTACTAAAGGATGCATTATAAATATAGTTAGGCCAGTAGAATATTTGATTTTATTTGAGTAAAATTTTAGGGAGGACTCAACTCTTAAGAGTTGAACATTGAAAATTTTCCAATATTTACCCAATTTTGACTAAGTAATACCACCTGGATCCATGGCTCATATTACATCTGTATAATAAAAAGAGTACCTTGTCCAGTACGCAAAAAACCCTTGAGTGACTAATTTCTGTTGACTGTTCTGATAAATGAGGCTATATCAAGTGACTCTCAGATTACATCTATTTATCAGTGTCAGATTGCAAGGGAGGATTGAATATATCTGGAAAACTGGAGCAGCAGTAACCCATTTCTGATCAATAGTTTGATTCAAATCCTTTAAATTGGTTAACCTGGTTAACAGTTTACCCAATTTCCGAGCTTTGCAACTAGGGCAAGAGATTACAGGCATTATAGAACATACTGTGACAGTATTAGAGACATCTGTTTCTAGTTTTTAGATTTTTTGGGGGTTAGGATAATAAGTTATTAGTACTGTGACCATGTGTTCTTTGAGTTATTGAAAGTTTTGTTTCTATAGCAGAGTCTAGATGTATTTTTGATGTTTATGATGATTTTTATAATTGGGCAATCAATACTCCCCAATCTGGGATGGACCTTCTGACATACAAAATCATTCTCAAGAAGGTTCAAAGTTCACTCTTATCATGTGACAGAAGCATACCAGTTATAGATATTATATTCTCAAGATAATATTTTACTTTATCATTGCTTATAATATAGACCTAGGTAAGGCAACTTGTTGGAAAAACTTGTATTTGAATGGTTAGACTATTATTTGATTACCTTGGTGGGTTGTGAGTAATTTACAAACATTTTTCTAGTGTTTTTCTTGCTTGAGATTTTAGATGATTATATTCTATATATATACAATAGTTCTTTATTCTATGTGTTTCTTAAAGACATTTCTCATAAATATCACAAACATGCTGGGTAAATTGATCATGTCAAAGTTTAATACAAGAAATTCAAATGAATTATATTTGGTTCTAAATGCTTTTTTAAGGATATCCTCTAGTTTGACTTGAATTTGATAATATCTGCAGTCAATTCAATCCTTATAAAGAATTTTAAACCTCCAGGGATGTTAAAGATATCATTAATCTGAGGCAGATAATACATGTTCTTAATTTTAACCCATTCAAGGGCTCTTTAATCAGTGATGAGAATTAAGAAAAGTTCTTCTTAAGCACAAAGAAGACCACTGCTTCAAACAGGGAATTGAAACATCAAATGAGCCATTTTTTAATGCTTTATTCAAGTTTTTAGGGCCTTTTCTTATTGTATTGTTGAGAAGTCTATAGATCTTGATTTTGAAAAACTTTTTCCTGAGATCAATTTAATGCTTTATGTTTTTTCAGAGATAAATCCTGACAGTCTCTCCCTAAAAGATGTGAAAAGTTTTTGGGTAAAATTTTGACAGATAGGTCTTGGTCTTACTATGACTCTAAATTCTTTGAATGTATTATGTTGTAAGTGCAAGTATTCCAGCAAATTTTTCAGGGATCTTTTTTCTCTTTTGGTTCAGTGTTCTTTAAAAATATTTTCTCTCTCATGAGAGTGTCAATATGTGTGGGGTGGACATGATGTTAAACCTTTTTCTGTTGGATGATAGGTGTAAAAGCATTCAGTTAATATGATGTTTGATTGTTCTCTTAAAGTCTAGGCCCATTACTACATCATATTTAAGCATGAGTCTAATTAGGCCACTCAGGGTGGTCTGAAAATCTCTTATTTACACTTGGAATGGCTCAACTTCTTTGTTAATTCCTATTTATGGGTTATCTGTCACAATAACATGTTTATATTTCTCTTGGAGGTTGTTGATTCCACAATGTGACAATCTTTTGTCAATGAAAAGCCTATGTAAACAAGTATCAAATAAAGATGTGCTGTGATAATTTCAAGAGTAGAAAGGATAAGTGAGCAGTTTATTTTCAGTCTGGGCAGCAAATGGTATGGATTTTTTGGAGGTTACTTGTATCATGATGATTGAATCCAAATCATGGTCTTTGTGCAAGTCTTATTGTGTGAGTAAAAGTGGTTCACCTAATTACTCCCTTGCTTTTTCCCCTTCAGAATTTTTCTAGTTGATCTTTATATGAATGGTTTGAGAATTTTAAGTTATTTCTCTGATATTAAAGCTAGTAGCATAAGGGAGCTGCTTATTAGGAAAAGTGTTGTCAAGTATATACTTCTGGGAAGTATAATAAACAAGATAAAGGGGAAATTAAGAGGAGAATGATACTTTATTTGATAAGAAAGTAGGGTATTATATAGTATCATGGGAAGCCACATGCTGTCCATTTACATCATGGAAGTCATGGGGCTTATATGAGTAATGTTCCTCTTAAGTCATGAGGCTTGTTCAAGTTATGTTCCACTTAGGATCTGGATTGTTAGATCTCCGTAATAGATGGGCAAATGATAGTAGTGACACTGACTTAATGATTAGTTGGGTAGTCACTCAGTGACTCATTCAGTGAATCACTTGGGGTGTTAATTCCTCAAGAGAGAGTAATTAAAGATGTTGCAACAGCATATTTTATGAATATCACACTCTAATTGTGTTCTGAAGTCTGGTGTAGCTGACTAATTTTTGCTCTGCACATTTTTCTCTGCATAAGATTTCCTAAAGGTTGGTGCATTTATTTATCTCAAAGTGTATCATTAATGTAATACCCTAGAATGTGGAAAACTTCTCTGGTCAGGTGAGGTATCAAGTTTTTAAGTTGAAATACAGTTACAGCTGTTATTATGGGGTACACAGTCATAGACCAGCAGAACACCTTGGTTTGGACATTAAATCAACCTAAATCCCCATCAAAGTATGTCAGAAGGTAGTACAGAGCAGTGTACATGGCCAAAGATGTAGTGGGGTGAGGGAACAACATGTTGGACCAGACTGTGTTTTACAAAGAGTTTAGTTGTGGCAACTCTTTGAAATACCAGTTGTTGGTATCTCCTGTGTAGTGGTCTGCAAACACAGTGGTTGATGGTTAGGCCTCATACCCTGGGTAAGCTGTTAGCACAGCAGAAAAGATGAATTAGTCCATATTTTCCTGGGCCAGGGGAATCAGGCTTTGGTAGTGTAGTTTCTGAGACTAGTACTTTTAACTGAAAATTATAAGCCTGTTTTATGCAATTAAAAAAGGAGAAAGTTCTCTTAATGATAGCACAACTTATCACCAATAACTTTAAGTTTATTATATAATGCTTCTGAGGCAAGACAGAAACAATTGAAACCATTGAATTGGGTGCCCAACAGCAGAAACTTAGTGCAAATTCCCTTTCTGGCTGAATCTGAATTTGGCCAGGTCCAAACATTTAGATGCTGGCCAAGTTGACATTATTCTGCTTGAGATGCCCCTTCTTATAGCATCAAAGTTCAGGCCTAAAAGTATATCCCCAAAAGTTACCATACTTGGGGACTCTATTTTTGGCAAACTTTTGGCATGGAAACTGAATTTGAAAAATTGCCAAATGGAGGTAACAACTTAGGCCCCAGGATGGGCAGCCCTAGGAAGTGGGTGGCTGCTAGCTGACAGGCAGGGTTGTGAGTGAACACACAGGTGTCTGGTCCTCAAGGCTGGCAGCTTATAGAGGCCTGGCTGTTGGTTTAGTAGTGGAACCCTGTGTTGATAAGATTTGTATATCAGAATCCAATTTTAACCCAAATTCAATATTTTTAAATTCTGTGGCAATTTCCACAATAAGAGAAACTGCTGCCCATATTCTGCATCTTTTGTCTTTGCCAATGCGGTAAGGCTTATTAAATGTTTAACATCAGAAATATTCCTGACATTAAATAGGATGAGAGGCCACCATAGAAATTGATACAAGTAGAGAGATTGTAAAAGTTTATGTGGCTTGTTACTCTGTCTCAGATCAATTTGTAGGCAGCAATTTTATATCAAGGGTCCCTGCTTTTTTAAGTTTTTTGAGCTCTTGAGCAATCACTATGTCAGTACCCTTAAGGGCAAATTTCTCATGAAATGCCTTTTTAAAGAGGTCTCAGCTTGCATTGTTAGTTGGATTGGCTTTGAATCATCCAACTATCTATTTTATGACAATACCTATGACTCTGAGTGAGATTTTCATTGTCCAGAGTCTTTGAGAATAACCAACTTATGTGAATTTGGTTTGCATATTTTGGATCCAGAGTAAGGTTTTTTCACAGTGTAAACCAGAAAGGGTACATATTTCTATGAAAAAAAGGTGTTTGATATTATAGGCAATATCTTGAAAGACACATGTTGTATGGGTTATTTCAATATTTCTCTAGGAGCAAGGTAGTTGGACTGTTTGACAGGTATAAAAATATCATTTAAGATGGTATATCTTGCAAAAACAGCTTGTTCTTTTTTTGTAGGTTTTCCAGCTAGTAAGAAGTGACACTTTTGTGCTTTTTCTTTGAAGAACTTTCCCTCAAGTATATTAGGTACAGATAACCTACTCCTACTATCACTGTCAAAATATAGCTCTGGAAAGTATATAATATGAAGTATAAGAGATAATTTAATAAAAGAATGTTATCTTTATTTTATATGAGAAAATTTTTAAATAGTTGGTTTGTAAGCCACATAGTTTCTGGGATGCATCTGTTGCTGCACAGCAGCCAGTAAAGTGTGTTCTGGATCTAAGTCAGGTGTTAGCTGGTATAAGATACATGGCAGTTCAGCCGATTAGGTGAAGAGGTTTTTATGGTGCATATGGAGATGAGTGTGTTCTTCCAATAAGTTTCCCACCAACATGCAGATGTCAGCGGCATCTACCATCAGGTCTGTTTTGAATGATCTTCTTTCTGGTGATACAAAGGCAAAAAGGTAGTAAGAATTCACACTGGAGAAAATCTTTTTCAGTCAGGGTAAAATTGATTACATTGATTATTTTTGACTGATCAGTGTCTGTGAAAGACCAGTACAGCATTATTTGGCAACTCTTACAGAATTTCTTTGCTTGATCTTTTCTGGATATGTGATGGCTGGAATGTCATATTGAGTAATTGACAGCAGTTGTTTAGCATTATTGACCACATTAAATGTTGAAGTTTAATGTTGAAGAATATGTTCATTAATTGGTAAGAAAGCACTTTATAGACACCTTTCAGTTGGATTCAAATAATAATAATTTGCATCTTTTTTGTTCTCTCCTTTATGGGTTCATGTTTCTTACAAAGCTTATTATATTCCCTGGCTTTATCTGTTGATAATGTTGTTATGATTTATTGCTTACTATATCATCATTATATCTTAAATATATCAATATCTGATATATTTTGTCCCCCTTTAATTAGACGCATAATCCTATACAATATATCTTAATTTGTTAGACTTTAGAATTGGTCAATTAAAGTCTTTGGTACTGATTTTTATCACCACTGTACCACTCTTTCCAAATAATGACCTAAGGTGCTGAGCCTCTCTAATAGTTGCACCAAGGTAGCAGCCTCCCAACTATTGTAAATTCTGTAATTTGTTTCCCTTTCCAAGGACTAATACCCCAAATATACTCTTGTCCAATGTTTTCATCCAGATGATGAGCCTGGGTTTTGCTGTATTTGCAGAGTAATCAATTACACTTCTTAAGTACCCCTAGCTACTGTGGCTATTTCTCCCAATAGCCACCAAAATAGTGGTCCTAAACACCTCCATTTTTGCCTGGGAGTTTGGATGTCTCTCCCACTAATTATCCTTGCAAAAACGGAAAGAGAAAATCTCATAATTGGCCTGCTAACATATTCTGTTTTTCAAATGACACATGACTGCCTTATCTGGTCAGTGCATGCTTCACAGCGCCCATGTAAATCATGGCAATCATGAGGCTTTAGAAGATCTGGACTCCCTTGGAATCAAATCTTTGATCTGAGCATAATATCTGGATTCTGTGTTAGGGCCACCCCTACTCAATGATCCAGTCATTGCTTGGGGAAATGATTTCCAGAAAGGGAGTAATCAAAGATGTTGTGACACTGTTAATACTTAGAATATAAACTTTACTATTTAAGAATATCTTTATAGCATTTAAAATAAAAACATGATGTTGGTGTAACTTGTGCCAAGCCTAAACTGGAGCTGTGTTATATGCTGACTGGCTTTATTGTAGAATGTCATTTTGGTGCTATATTAGATACACAACATCAAGAAAGAGTGTCTAAATACAGTTTAAAAAGAATCGTTTCTTTAGACGCAGAAATTAGATAAAAATATAAGCAAACTCACACTAAAATAGGTTAAATATAGCTGAAGCCCAAAAAATAACTAAAATGTAGTGAATAAGAAAATATTAAGCCCTAAACAAATAATGCAGAGTTAACTGGGAGATTAGTAATGATAAAACATAACTATCACATTCTAGGCGGCATATATTTTCCTGGTAAAAATATACTTAAAATGGCAGATAAAAACCTACGCTTTGCATTCAGAAATATCAGATTCATGAACCTGAGGCTGAAAATGTTAGCAAAGTTAAAGTACTTGGTCTTACTGTAGAAGTGGAATTTCTCCCAGAGAGGAATGTAGTCTAAAATCATGCCAGCCATAAAGCTGAGCATGAACTTGTTTTTGGTGTTTTCACAGAATTTCATAAGGAAAGGCCTGGGAGTTAGAACAAGCATGTAAATTAGCTTACTTGGTAACTGCATTAAAGAAGGGTCCTTTGAGTAGGTAATATCCGAGAATCATAGATCTGCGCCTCTTCTCTTCCTTTTCTAGGCTTGACAATGTATTTAGACCTCCTCGATTCTGAAGATATTTGTTTTTTAGATGAAGGCTAAACCACTCGAGGAAGAGTGAAAATGTCCAGGGAGTCCAGCTTTTAAACCCGTATTTGCGAAGTGCCAGAACTAAAGTTGTTAGAAAAATCAAGAGTGTTATTACCATAGACGACAGGGCGAACAATATAAAGTATTTCTGCGAAAGTCCCTAGACCTTCGAGCCTAGTTACCAAGTTTTCGGCCCTGCAAGCTGCATCCCTATCTAAAACTTTGGACAAGATGTAGGGCTTGTGGTCCAGATTGGCTGTTCCATTTCTCTGAAGCGAATTGATGTTGGGATGTGAAAACCCTGTTCGTTTTCCCTGCCATATATTTTTAGTTCTCTTTTGAACCTCTTGATCATCGTCTAATGGCGGTTGTTCCCTTTCAGGATGAGGAGGGGAAAGAAGGGTTCTTTTCTTAGACAGCTTAAAAATAGAAAGTCTTAAAAGCATCCTTAAATCATGTAGATTAATAGATATAAAGACAAAATCATACTTGAAAAATCTCGATCAAAGTTACAAGTTTGAGTTTTCCCTTGGTGCCCCGGCGCTTGAGAAAAAGCATTTCAAGGAGAACCTCTGAGTATTCGACGACGCTTAAAAGATACGCACATTTCTTATAAAGAGAAGACGAATCGATCATGAAACGTGTATACCGATTAAAATTGGAGGGTTGAAAGCCATCTGCAACAGAATTGTTGGAAACTTTCGTTAAGATTTTGTCATGATAAAGGCCCACAAGGTTTAACACAGAATAAACTAGAAATTAGAAGCACTCAATGAATAGGCTTACGGGCTTCGGAAGCCAATTCAGCATCACCAAACCTCCCTGAGAATGAGAATTAGGGAAAGAAAAGGTTATTATATACCAGGAAGAACATAAGTTAGAGATCTAAGAACACTTTCGATGGCATTAACCTGAGAAACATTGCCAAGGATAAAAGTCTCATATTTGGAGAAAACGCTCTATTCTATTTTTGGAAAACCCGAGCAAACTATTATCCAATAATAATTAAAAAGCAATAAATAAGCAAGCAGAGTAAAAAAGGAATATATAATGCATAAATACCGAGATATTTCGTTCATAACTTTGTTGTTTAGACTCACAACAGTTGACACTTGGATAGCTTAACTGGTCAGACTAAATGAATTAAATAATAATTGGGCTCTCCTTCCAAAGGGGTTTCACTTTGGCAGACCAGCCAAAGCAGTCCTAGTCGAAATTAAGTGTCAATTCAATCATTGGCTTAAACTAGTTTTTGATGGGCTGAGGGATCGGAGCAAAATGAATATCCGGTTTCAGCCAACCCAAAGAGATTTGATCTCCAGTGGAGAATTGTCGGTCTGGGTAAACAGGTCTCCTGCTCTGGGTACTGTAGCATGTGCCATTGTAACAGCCCTCACTCTTTCATAAAGTAAGTTGACGTTTTAATAGAGAACACTGGAGCTCATATGTTCTTAAATCACAAGAAATTTCTATATCAAATCCACAGCTTCTGTCTCAAGCACCATCCCATATTTGCATTAAAAATCTTACCAGAGTCATCATTTTATTGGTAATTGCAGCAAGTGAAGCTCATCCATTTACACTTCACAATGAAATAAATTTACCAAGCCAACATAGAGATTTGTATGTAAGTAAATGGAGTATATCGCTCGATTTGCTTCCTAATTCGACATTTTACTCGCTCAAGGGCAGATGAAAGTTAATTTCGATATATTAACTCAAAATTCCCTATCATCCATTAGCCTTAAAAATTGTAAAAAATCAATTCAACATTTTATTTATATAAAAGTATAATTTTACCACTATGCAAATATATCACTAGTGTTAAAATGGTGGGTCGACCCTCAGCAAGTTATTGGCCCATTTGAAAAGGTCTCCTACCCAACTCAAACCCTCTAGAACCAGAAGTCAAGGTCATATGTCATGTACATATCTTGGGGACAACATCCAAGAGAACACAGCAGGGAAAACCTTATTACAAAAGCTTTGAGGTTTGGAGCTAGTCTTGGGTTAGCCTTCAGGACAAAATTAAGGGGACATATCTTAGTTTCTTGGAAAGATAAAATAGAGTTTCTTTTCAGTGAAAAGGAAATGAGTGCTTGAAGAATACTAAAGCCAACACAAAATTGGATAAAATTGTCATTATTGAGTAATCAAATATGGTAATCAATCACTAGAAGGATATGAAGGGAACATTCCTGACATGGTACTGGGATCAGAACATGTCAGGTGACTGAATCCAAAATGTGTGAAATTGGGATACCACCATTCATAGGAATGGGAACAACTTTTGAATCTGAAGGCAAAACCAGCCAAGTCTTTGCAAGTATGAAGATTCAAAGGCCATATCAAAATAGCATTAATGGCGCAATTTACCACATCTCTCCTCTCAAGATTAGCCATGAGAAGTTGATATTTTTGGAGGAAATTAGTGGGAGCTCAAGGGAAAGACTGTCCATATAACAACATTTTAACAGTGCACTCAACCCGTTTATTGTAGGTAGCCTCACAAGGGTCAACCCAGAGAGAGTTCAGTTTATGGGCATAGCAACCAGAATAATTTTGATAGTACAGGACTAAATTTTCTACTTGGGTAGAGAGGCTTGGGATGCATTGGAAGAGAACAGCTCTAAAGCCTTAGTCTATATGCAGAGGTGTATGTGGTGGCTTGAATATCAATAATTCTTCTGTTCAGGTCTTTTAAATGGGCCCTGTAATTGGTGGCTGAATCAAATTCTATTAGAGAGGGTCCCAAGATTGAGATGATAGCTGCCTTGAGCCCATAAAGCATATCCAAAAGAGATTGTCCTATCACAAAATAGCAGTTCATACACTCAGCAAAAAAGTCTGCAGGTAAAAACATGTCCCAAATGGCAGGGTCAGAGAGAGTGAGCTTACACATAATGAAGACAAGAATAGACTTTTCTCTTTTTAAAGTTCCATCAGTGAAGGGGCTTTAAAGGGAAAATAAGGGTTGGTGAGTCCTCATAGCTTCTAATATTGTCAGGGAACCAATCTCAGGTGGCTGGTCTGTTATTTTCTGGGATCAGGCAGTCCAAAGACTGGGCAGGCAAAGCCCACCATAGAATTGGTTCTAACTTAAACAGGTACAACATAGATTTCTACATCTAAGATCACAGGACAGAAGCTGGGATAATAGTGTCAATCACCCCCAAAAGAGTGATGTACAATATATCCAATAGCTTGTTGGAATTGTCTAGGGGAAGTTCAGAGGCAGACATAGGTACTGATTTGGGGGTGAGAGGATGCTCCATATCCATTTGGTAGGCAGGGAGTAAGTTATATTTATCTCAGAATAGATGGGGCTCAGTTATGTGCCAAAGAACTTAACTATTGTATCTGATCAACGCTTTTATTTGGGCCAATGGATTTTGCTCTATTATCTTTTCAAAGGTGAAGTATTTGTATTCAGGCTTTAAAGGGTACTTCATAAAGTAGACAGGACCAAGCAGGGCGCCTGGAGGACAATAAACTGTGGGCAGAGAGGCAGGCGGGCTGGAAAGATATGAAATTAGTTGGTAAATAGCTAAGATAAAATATGGTAATATTTGAGAGAATCAATATCTCATAACCTTTATTTAAAAATGGCAATAAAGCCTTACTACAGTGTCTATGGGTCTATATAGTACACCACTGCCAAACTTTATATCTACTATGTGGGGTTCATTATAGGATCAGGAAATATGAGGTTGGGTGGCTAAGACACCCAGGTTTTGGAGCAGTAAAATGGCATTGTCACAGGAAAGCTATTCATTGGTCAAAACTTTAGGAAGGTTTTCTTGATTCTTCTGATCATGAGTCATAGTCATGGGGGTGGCCTTCAGATCTGCTTTTTCCTCAGGTGGTGAATCTTGATTGGCCACCAAGATAGGCTTCAAACTCATCAAGCTAATGGTAGGGATTACTTTGCCTCCATTAGGCAATTTGTTTTGTCTTTCATTGGGTGCTGTGGATTCAAGGTTTTTGCTAGTATCTTCATCCTGGGAAGTGTTTGCAGCCTCAGCTTGAGGGGACTCAATCCCAAAAAAACGCAGGCAGACAGCCTCTTAGTCCTTGGGTCTGGTGGCCTGCAAGCAGTCAGGACCAGGGTTTGAAACCTGCTCTTGGACCCAGGTTTCAAGAGGAAGAAAATTGTCAATCCTGAAAAACTTGCTCAATATAGAACAGTATTGTAGAAAAATCATAAAGGGCTATTGGATTCAAATTTAAGAGATATAAGCAGATAGGCACAGTTTGGAATAAAACCTTAAGAGAAACTGCCGAGAGTTTATAATTTGTGAAATGGGGAGCCAAAGTCTGTAAGACCCCAATATTATAGAGTAAGAGTGAGTATTCACTAGATTTCTAGTAGTTACAAGTGGTATATTAATATTTGAGAATTCACCATGTGAATAATAGGTTATAAATCTATAGAAACTATCATTAAAACTAAATAAATTGGACAGTAAAGCAGCAGTTTGTGAGCTTACAGTAGTTTTAAAATCTATGGCAACAACCAAAAAAGACCTCATATTTAAACAAAATGATTTCAGATTTAAGTGAATTCCAACTATCAGTGTAAATTCACTGCCACCTTTGGCCTTGGATCAAACCGCTTTTCCCTGCTGCACCAAAAAGGGCCCAAAAATAACAGCCAAGCCACTTAATTCTCTAGGAGATTTAGCCCATACTATTGATGAGAGATTTGTCACAGCCTACCCTGCATATCCCCTGGCTCTGGTTGTTCCTGCCTGGGAAGAAACACTGATCAATTTGGACTATTTGCTGGCATTGTATCGCCCTCTCTTAAAAACTATCAGGAATGCCCAATCAAATGATGCCACATCCAGGACCAGAAAGTTAATTAAATCTGAACTGGTTGAGGTGTCTTCCAGCCAATCAGGTGAAGCCGCAGAAATTATCTTAAAATCCTCCAGCACCCCTGACTCTGGTCAGCAAATTTCCTCCCATGACCAATCAGATGCAAGCTAAAAGTGGTCAGGTGATTGTTCCTTAGTATCTCATTTCCTTTTAACAATGCCAGGGGACTCTGAGTCCCCTGCTTGTCAATTCTCAAGATTCATTAAACTTTGGTTCACTTGCTCTGCAACTTTACAATTTTAGAATTTTGGTTGACTCTGTTTGAGTCTCCTTTGCTTTAATTAAAGTGTTAGTTGGTTTAGTACTAAGCCTTACCTTAAAGTTTTCATTCTGAACCCGGCTACCCTTTTGGAGCTTTGTTTCTTCAGCTCTTTACTTAATTGTTGCGCTGTTGGCTTACACTTTTGAAATTTAAATTTGAAACCTAAAATTCAATTTAATTATCATATAAATCTTACTTTAAACTTAAGATTGTATTTGATTTTTGCTGTTTTCAAACTCGCTTTCCAGTTTACAACTGCCCAAGCTATCCAAGACTGCTGCCAAGGCTCCCAAGTGTTCCTTCCTGTTTCCCCTTTGGTTTTTCCTTGCAGCTGCCTTTCCAACCCAAAATTTTAATATTTTGAGATCCTAAAATTGTACCCTTGGATTCCAAATTTTGTGGAGATTTCAATTATGATCCTCCCTGTTTTGAAATTTGTGGTGTTTTCTCTTACCCCATTTTTGCTTCTCCTTTGGACCACCTCTCCAAACTTATGGGACCAAATTTCTTCTTCAGTCCGCCTCATGGGGGATAATCCCTCTACTCTCCTACACCTCCCTGGTGAACTTTCCATCTCTGGGGAGGCTGTAGTTAAGAGCTTAGCCTGTGATAACTTGGACCTCTATGTGGATGATTACGCTATACCTGTTCTCTCTTTGGAGGAGCTGTTGGCAACTACCCCCTAGCTTGGTGATGAATCCCTCGGCCCCCCTCCAGGCACCTGTGGAGTTGTCCTCTGCCCCTACTTGTACACCCTGGCTGCTTGCTGGGCTATCACTGACGGGGCTGAATGCCTACTTTCCGTGGTTGTCTCCTGTGTCCTCCCTTTGGTCCCCCCTCTGAGTGGCCATCCCAGTTCTCCACTGGGCGGCATCCTGGTGGTTCATCTCACCGGGATGGGAGCCAAACTTAGTTGGTTTAGCCCCCCTCTCTCACAATCAGGTTAAAATATACACTCTGTTAACAAGGACATTTGGCGTTAATGGGCAAAATGGGTCAATACAGCAAAGAAGTGCTCACGCGCAAAGCAAAACCATTCAAAATACAATCTGAAATACATGGATTCACAAACAAAATGGTGCAATTTGACTTTCAGTGTACATATGTTTACTATGTGAATTGATGAGAAAATACACCCAAGCGCGGTGAATCAAAACTCAAGCCAAAACCAAAACACAATAGCAACTCACTATGTAAACAAAAGCACTCAAATGTTGTGTGTAATGGATTTTAATCAAGAATGATACCAAGGTATCTAAAATAAGGCACACAATCTGAAACATAAATTTTAAAAATATTGTGTTGGGTGCTTAATTTGGAGTGAAATCTGGGAAAATGGGTGGAAATTTTCTGGGTATTCTAAAATGGGCGTTGTAAAACCAAAAACAACTAATTAAGAAATAAAAAATCTATAATCAGGATATTGGGTGGGAAAAACTCTAATTAAATAAACATATTCAGATAAAAAGTAAAAAAGTAAAAAATTAAAAGCCAGTGTATAACTTAAAAAAGTTTTATATAGTATTTTATTAAATTTTAAAATGGAAGGAACACAGCAACAGACTACCATTGCACCCGTTGTGCGCCGTGGTTGCAGTCGCCCCCGCGGGTCAAAGAATAGACTTAGTGCAACACAAGTGCCTACTCAGGAAGGAGATGGGAGAGGAGAGTTCAATACTGTAAATTCAGAACCTGAATGTAAAAATGCAGGAGTGTCAAATCCTTGGTCCAAATTTTGAATCACTTTTGTATGATAGCCTTTTTTAATTAAATTGAATTCCCTGTATTTTTTTGGATTTTTAAAAATGCGGGAACACATAGATACTGTCAGGAAATCTTGATCTATTAGGGTTGACTGATCCATATCCCTATCACTGAAGCTATGGTTTGACACTAGACAGGACACAGCCAAACTGAAACAGCTATTCTGGAATACAGAGAAACTATAAAAAGATTGATATAGTTTACAAGTCAGAAGACACCTGAGGCATTTGGGGTCTCAGGTCACAGGACAATCCAGAAGCTTCTATAATTAGATGCTAGGCATTCCAGATTCCAAATTAAGATGCAAACCCAGCTCAAAGATTAGAAAGGGGAATTACAACATCCTGTTTCACCAAGAAGTGAGACAGAGGACCGCCTGTGCAAATTTTGCACATTATACCAAGCACAAGGCAAGGTTGGCCAAAATGGATGTCAAATTAGTTTGCCGTAACTAAGTCAAGGTATATCTAGGCTGAAGAGGAGAAATCAGCAGCCTAGAATATTACCTCATCTCAAAACCTTATTCAGGTTTGGGGTCTAACTCTGGGGGTGAAACTAGTAGCTTGGGGATGATAGGCTAGCTAGTAAGAGTTGTCCGCAGCTAGACGCCGGTTTGGCTGCTAGCTTTCAACTATAAAGGGTCCTTCCAAGATCACTTGGAAGGCAAACAATTAATATCCTTCAACATCACTACTAGTCCAAATAGTAGCAGTGTCAAGTACAGTAAGGGCAGCTTATTGATACTTTCAAATTCCTGCCAAACCACCATAGATGGTGTCACATCTCTAAAGGACCACAGGACTTCCCCATCACTTGGATCAAGCAGCAACGGAACACAGCCGCTGCAACACTCATCCACACCAATAGGAAGCACATCTGTCTTCTTACAGATTCATATATCCCAACATGCATAATATTAATAATAAAAACTATATCTCTTCTTCCTCAAGATCCAAAAATCTTGATAGACACATTGCAAAGTTCAAGTTGAACTGCATATTTCCAATGGACAAAATTAATTAAATGGAATCAGATTTGAAGTATTCAAATCCATCAACCATTTTCATTAAGTTTACTATGTTTCTTGGAATTGCAGGATTTTCAAATCCAAGAACCAAATTTCAAATCACTTTTGAATGCCACTAGTGAACTCAGATATTAATTGCAGGAACTGGAATCCAAATTGAATGTACATAAAGAAACTAGGACAAATCAACCCAAATCAAGAAGCTCCACTCTGGATAAAATCAAATGAAAGATTCAATCTCAATAACCATGTTTAGACATGAAATTAAGTGAAATGTAACATTGTCTAAACAGGAAATGATGCAATATTCTACACTCCAAATCACTAATATAGCAACCACAAAACCATATAATGATATATAAGCTACCCTCCTGATGACACATAATTTTTTTAAAAGTTTTTTGGCCCCCAGCGTAGCCAGGGGCCATAAACCTTATTTTCAAGGAAGAAGGAGAGTTGGGAAGGAAAAAAACTCAAAAGTGAAACATCAATGGATTGCTACACTATGTGGTAATGAATTGCTATTAAGGATACTTGATTAAAGTAGATTATAATAGATAATTCTATTTTATTATTAGCGTTTTTTAAAGTCTACTGCAATCAAGCATCTAAATTTTAGCCACCCTAAAATGGAATAGGGTTATTTTTGAGAATGCCAATGATTCCTAAAAGAATTAGCACAAATCCACTCTAGATCCTTTAGTGTCCTTTTTGAGACACCCATAAATTATATTTTCAAATTAACCTCATTTTTGATTGGAAATTTTGTTCTTGGATTTGACAATCCTGCAATTTCAGATTTGTTAATTTTTACATGATGTCTATGATTTTTTGACATACAGGAAATCTCAAATCATACATTAGAATCCTGCGTTTCTGATTCATGTATCCCGCATTTGTTTGCTGTGTTTTTTCTTTTGTTAGTTGAGTTATTGCTCAAGGGATTTGAAATTTTCCAATTTAAATAAATCAAAAAAGTCAAATTAAATGGTTGATTTTATTAAATATTTTAATTTTCACTCAGCTGAGTTGCCCGCAAAAGTTATTTGAAATTTGGACCAAGGATTTGACAATCTCACATTTTTATATTTAGGTTCTGAATTTACAGTAGTGATGCTGCAATGACACAGCTGGTTCAAGGAGCACAAGCTGCTAGGGTGCAGAGCATCAACCCTTGGCTCCTCAAGCTGACCTGGAAGCCCACTAAGGTTACCAGAACAAAAACAGTTAGAAACAGGGAGATTGAACTTAACTCCTATGTGTTCAACACTGTGTACTGCCAAGAGTTAGTCCCTTCAGCCATGATGGAGAAGGTGAAGTCTGTGCTCAACAGCACTTATGAGCCTTACGTCAGTGATGGTGACCAAGAAGACAACAGCAAGCCCAAATTCTATAGAACCACAGAGGGGCAGTTAGTGTTAAAGAAGTTTGCTGTGTTCTACACCAAGGTACCCATGCCTTGCAAGCCTGTCACAAATCAGAATCCTGGCTTGTCTGAACCCACAAAGCACACTCAGAAGAACATTCCTGATATAAAGCACATCACCCTTCCCAAGCTAATGCAGTAATCTGGTGACTACAAGGCAGCTACAGCTCTTGTTGGGGTGGATCTCAAGCACACCTCCAAGACCTTCAAAAAATTCATCAATACTGGCCATGTCCTTGTTGCAGAGAAATCTTTGCGCGTTTCAGCCATGCTCACCAAAAAGAACAAATGGGCAATCCGCCAGTAGATAGCCTGGGACTGACATCTTGAACTGGCAAATATCCAGGCCATAGTCAAATCTACTTTTGGGGTTATGGTCTCAATTTCCTTTTACTACCATCTGGTCAAGGGAATGTGCTTTTCCCTGAAAAAGCTTGGGGTATCCCCTACAATTGTAATAGTCCAGCCAACATTGACATCTGGAAAAAATACACAGAGGTGTACATTGCCCTCAAAGCCAAGGGGACAGTAGAATTTTAATATATTGACAAATGGGCATTTGCCTTGTCAATGCCAATGGGTATGGCTATGTCCCCAAAGGCTCCAATGACGGGATGGCTTGGCGTGCTGCAGTCCACACCACAGTCTACTTGATGGTGGCTCTCCTCAGTCCAAAGGGGGTCAATCTCTACCAAATGATATTGGGTTCACATAACAGCAGGACCTTTCTATTATGTATCCAATTGTTCCAGTAGCACCTGAGGCACACAAGCCCTGGCTTCACTAATGTAATAGTATTGGACAATGTTGGTCTCCACAAGGTGGCAGATATTCTTGCTGAATTTCCATCAATTGACACCAGCATTGCAGTGGCACTCCAGCAATTGGCCACAGCAAATTTGCGCCTTCTCTTCCTCCCTGCCTATTTGCCCTTCCTAAATCCCATTGAGGAAGTTTTTGGGTGGCTAAAGCAAGTTTTCAAGCAAGGGTCCTCATCTGGGACCAAGGACATCTTTGATTTACTGCAGGCCAGGATCCACACCCTCCCAGCTGAGACCATGGCCAAATTCTATGGCCATGCTGATTTTTCATCCCTGTGTGCCTTATCAAGCAGCCAATCAATTAAAGGTGTAGTGTGTTCAACTTTTTTATATTCTCTAATTTACTATTTAGGATTTATTAATTATCATTTTATATTTAGAAGCTTCCAAGCCCACAATCACATCCAGCAGGACCATCAATGAAGGTTTGTAATGTATTTATTTTATATTAAATTATTTTATTATAGCCTCTGAGGCTATCCCAAACACTTGATACTGGATTACGCATATATATTTATATCACTCTTATAAAATAAATATAAAAATGATATAAAAAAATTAAATGTAAAGTGTACAAGTTAGAAGTAAATTTTATTAACACATATTATTATGCTTTTATAGAGACCTTTTCAGGAGTTTTTTCGCAAAATTTGTTTTCTAAAATAAGTATTAGAAAAATTAGCTATTTTAAAAGTAAAATTTAAAAGTGTAGCTTTTATTGAGGAAAGAGATTTTTATTGAGGGCACCTTTAGTGGGTTCTTTGGTATGTACTCACCTGGCAATGGAGGTGGCGCAAAACCTCTACTACCACACCGTAGATGGTGAATACACCCTTATTGTGACAGAAATTGTGGGATAATAAGATGCTGTCTCCATGTGGTGGTTTATCACCCATCAAATACACATAGAGTTAATGATCAACCACCAACTCAGCTTCAGATACTGCTTTTTGAAATTTCCAAATGAGATACTAGGGTTAAGTAAAATAATTAACCCTAACCAAAAGAGCCCAAGATAAATGGCCTGCAAGAGAATCAGAGTGTCTTCAGCATAAAATTCAGGACATTGAGATAGCACCAGATTTTCAGCTTTGACAGTAGGAGGAACAGCTCTGAGATTGGCAGACATTGAATTAATATCTGGCGGAGGCAACAAAAAAGTACTGACAGCAGGGCCCCATCTTCCTGTAATGATCCAGCTAAGGATTAAATTGTAGGGAATGTAGCACACAAGGCCAACTACAGGATGCATTTAAAATAAAGATTAGACCAAGGAATATTTTATTTTTATTGAGTAAATTTTGGGAGGAATCAACTCTTAAGAGTTGAAACAGTGAAAATTATTCAATATATATCAAAATTTGACTGAGCAATACTGCCTGGATCCTGGGCTCCTATTTTTTCCACATTTTCAAGTAAGTATCTGGTCCAGTTTGCAAAAAATCCTTGAAGAACCAACTTCTTATGACCATGCTGATAACTAAGATCATATTTGGTGACCCTCAAATTATGTTGATTTATAAACGTCAGCTTACCAGGGGATTTCAGATTCAACTTGCAAACTGGAGCAGCTGTAACCCATCTTCAATCAAATGTTTGATTCAAGTCAGTTAAATTGGTCAATTTTTTTAAAGGTTTCCTGGCTTTCTGAGCCTTCCTACTTGGCCAAATAATTCCTGGCCTTATGGAACTTACCGTGACACTGATTGAAATATTTTTGGCGGCTAGTAAAAGGGAGTATGTGAGGTGGGAGTTCAGGAGCAGCTTGTTTGCCAGGGCTGCAGTCCCGTAAATCTCTGCCAAGACCAGGGCATCCTGGATTATGTGGTCCACTGAGTTGTAGCCCTGGTACCTTCTTGTTGTCCAGGGAGATCCTGGTCTTGTTGATCCCAAGAAAGACCCTGTCCTGGTCCTCTACAGATGCGCTCATCCTGAAGTAAAGGAGATACCCAAGGTAAACCACCAGAGGAAGCCTTTGTACAGCAAAGGATTCTGTAAACTCACAGAGTTTATTATAAACAGCACTAATCTTCTTCTTGTGCTTAGACTTGGCAAATGTGAGCTCCATAGCCAGAAGGAGCCCCATCTTTTTGGCACTCCAGGCCAGCCTAAAGTCTGCCAGGTGAATTTTGGTCTTCTTCACAGCTTTTGCATCTGCAACAGCCAATTTTTCTACCACACACCCAAAGTTTTCCAGAAGGTAAGATGGGGTGTGCTCTGCTGGAAAGCAGAAGCAAGCAGCTGCATGGGATCAGTCTATCTCTGGTACGTTTTTGAATGGGAGCGTTGCCAAGACGTCCCAAACAAGCTCAATGGAGTTTATACAGTAAACTCCACTGAGGACTACCAGGTCAAGGCAGACCAAATGGGCATCTTTTTAGGTAGTAACTTCCCAATTGGATGCTCCCTTGCCATGTGTCAGCCCATATAACACCTCCTGGGACATTGGAAAGATATCATGGATTCTGTCTTCAAGCTCCTGTAAGACAGGGGGACAGAAACAGCTGCTTGGCCATGTGAGTGGCATAATTGGCATAAAAGGTTGCAGAGACAAAGGGGACCAGGATCTGGCAGATTTTTCCACCTATGTTTTCTAAAAAAACATGTAAGAATTATTGGATGTTTATTAATTTTCATTATTATATTACTTTATTGGATTTCTTCCTTGCCCACAGCCTCAGCTGGCTTGGCTATTCTTGGCGCAAGCAGTTGTATGGGCAATTCTTAACATCTGTTCTTGCCTGTTTGGTAGGTTTTAGGTGGGAATACATTTCAGGGTCATCTGTTCAGACAGATGGTGCAGAGAGGGCAAATGATTTGAACTGGAGGCCCTCAACTACTGTCTTTTGAATGTTGAGCAGGCACTCAATGGTCTTCTCTGGTGCGTCAGGCATTTTGGTCATTAATGTCTTGGCTGTCACCCTGTTGATTTTATTGCCTTTGAGGACAGCATACTTGAATTTTTCTTTGACCTTGCAGTCAATGTCCTTTATTTTGGCAATTGCCAAGTCAAGGTCCTTCAGAAGCTTTTCTAATTCTCTCATTGATTTTTTACTAACCTTTCCATATTTTTTTATAGCTTTCACCCCAATAAAATCTGTGTTATTCTGATATTTTTGCCTCTTTGTTTATTTCTTTTTGTTTTCCCATTTACTACATTATCCCATCTTTTTACCCACTGTGTATATGTTTTACGCTCATCTCAATATGTGTTGTTTGCTTTGTGTTGGCATTGTTTCCTTGATTACCATATTATTTTTTGGTGCTTGACACATCCCCTTGTGAAAATATTAACAACAATTTAGTGATCAGCTAAATTTGAATTAGAAAATTATAGTGTTAACTGTTTTTAGATAAAGTTGTTACTGATCTAAATTTAGCTGATCACCAAATTGTTGTTAATATTTTCTCAAGGGGATGTGTTTAAGTGCTAAAAATAACTGTCTTCAGGATCTAGATACACAACATAGTAAATATATGATTTTATAGAAATAAGCTGAACATAAAGAATAAAACCAACTATAAACAAAGAGAACATGAATAATCAAAATTGAAAATAAAGATAATGTAAATAGAAAATGTTTGGTAACGGATTTTATTGGAGGGGCGGAGAAGAGTGATGCCTAGTAGACAGAATATTGTGGGAAGGAAGGCATTGAGGTGATGCTGGCCTGTGAGGTCTGGGATTGGGTGGGTGGGGCTGGAAGGTGGGGGGCGGTGGCGAGGGTAAGGGCAGGAGAATTGACTGTTATGACTGCCATATGTTGCTTATTATATTCCTCATTGGGCATTACATTTATTGGCTGATATGTGGCTGTGGCATGGAGTGGGAGGCACTTATTATTGTGTGATTGGTTGCCCATGTTCATGTGGAAGACAATTTGAGCAAACAAGTCAGCCATCATCTGTTGAGCAAAGAGAGACTCATGATTGAGGACCCCAAGATAGAGATCATTAAAATCCTGAGGGTGGTACTCCTGGAGTGTATCTCTAATGTTAAAAAACACAGCATCACCCAGATGGATATCTGCATGGCCAGCTAGGTACACAGAGGCCTGGTGCTTGTGTTGCAAGATGACCTCAAGGACATTGGAGCTACCCTCCATCTGGTGACTCAAGAAACCCTGGTGCTTGGAATTTGAGCTATCCCAAGAGTTGAGTGATTCACCAAGGATGTGGCCATATGAGTACCCATTGATTAAATCAGGGTTTGTCCAATAGTAGACAAAACCCTTGGCTGAAACAGCCAGAAATGCACCAATGAATGTCCCCTTCTTGACCTTATTCCTTCCATTCTTGGTGGCAGCTTTTCCTTGCTCACCAAAATCATCAAAAGCTATTGATAGCTTGTAATAGGAGATGAACATGACATCATCTGTTAGACTTGTCAAGCATCCAACCAGGGTTGATTCAATTGTGGTGTCATATGGAAAGTCCTCAGTGCCATCTCATTGGTTGCCGGAAAAATTTGTAAGAACCCTAATTGAAGCCACTTTTCCGTGCATCCAGAGCCTCACCATGCGCTCAGACACCCAAATGCCATGGTGAGCAAGTTGCTTCTGGACCTGGGTAAGGGGAAGATTGGGGTCCTGCTGCAGGATTTCAAGCATAATTGAGTAGGTCTTGCTGATCTAGGACTCTGGGGCCTTCTTGAGCTTCTTGATTGTCCCAACCAGGTTCACCCTGTTCATCAGGTTGTTGAATTCCTGCATGACAGTAGCCTGGGTGAATTGCACTTGGTTGGAATTTGGTCCCAGGACAGACCTCAAAGGTTGAGTGCCACAATTTCTTGGAGAATTTGGCTAGTGATGATTTGGCGCTTGGTGTGTTGGGTCACAGGAGCTGAAGCCTGATTGGCCAAGGGGGGACAGCTTGGTTGTTGGTAGGCAGCTGTTACAAACCAGGGCTGCCATTCTGATGAGTTGGTTGGTGGGCAGCTTGTGCAGGGGTAGGCAAGGGAGCGGGGGCAGAGCTGGTGCAAAGTGACTTTTGAAAAAGTCAAAGCCATAGGGATTGTGGGCTAAGTAAAGGTCAGCTTCCTTGTTACCTGCCTCAAAGGCTTGGGTGTAAACAGGTGCCTCCACGTTCTGAGCCCTGCCTCCATTGAAGCTAGCTTGGCTGCTGCTGGCTTGGTTGCTGGTGCTGTCAAAAATGTTGTTGTTGTTGTTGAAAACCATTGCAAAAAACCTGGGATAAAACCACTAAAAGTAGAATTTTAAAAAATTTACAATTTATTTTTATTATAATCACTATTCCATATTTGGAAGGTTCTCAAAATCATTTTACAAAAATCAGGAGCCATTAAAATGAATAAAATGCCTCTGTTCCTAAATTAGATAGTTGTTGATTGGCTGTTAAACTGTTATACTTCTATTTTAGGCTGCTCATACTACACAACTTATGTGACTTCATTTTGTTTTGTGCTTGTGGAATCTCACTTCTAGATTGCTCAGATTTTGTCTCACTTTATTCCTTCTTTTGGTGCCTCATATTAATCCTGATTTGATTATAATATACTTTAGAACAGCATCCATCCATCTCACTTGTTGTGTCAGTTCATTTTGTTTGTGGTTTAAACAACACTGCTTGATATTTGCTATAATTTTGCATAATGGGCTAGTGAAATTTTGTTTTTTGTTTGACAGTTCATTTATTAACCAAAAATATTTAAATTATTTGAATCCTGAATCTTGTGCAAATTGGATTTTGTTCAAATCTGAAATCATTTTGTTTAAATATGAGGTAATTTTGGTTGTTGCCATAGCTTTTAAAGCTACTGTACCATTTCCATGGTAACTAAAATTTACTTTGAATTTATAAAAACTAACTGCATTAATTATATGATAAAATTGAAGGGATCCTAGTAAATTTTGAAATAATAGTTAAAGAAACTTTAAGTATTTTAATTTTGAAGTTTAAATTTAAGTTAAATTTGAAATATTTAAGTTGTTCAAAAACAATATAATTAACTTGAAGTTGAAATTTAGTTAAAATTTGAAAAATGTTTGAAATTTAAAGAAGATCACCTGAAGCAAGGAGAAACTTACAATTTTGGTTTAAGCCTACTCTTCTTTGTTGATTTTTATTTTTATTTTAAAATTTTGAGTTATGTTGCAACCTGCAACAAGGAATAAATACTAGGGTAAGTTTGAAAATCTTCAAACTGAAGCAGAGCTAACACTATGATTGAAAGGAATATAGGTTAGACAGTGGTTAGGTACACTGAAGCGTAATAAGGCCTGCTCTTGAATATCAAATCAAAAACTGAGCAAAATCACAAAGGTAAGAAGATTTAACTTAAAAATACTAACTTTAAAATTCAACTTGAATTCCTTAAAAAAGCTAAAGTAACTAATATTTTGAATTTTAAGTTAATAATCTAAGTCCAAGGCACAACAAAATGAGGCAATATATAGGAGTCTTTCTTGGTGAGAGATTTGAGGCAGAATTAATCCATCACAATTATATGTACTTTATTTTTTCTTAAGAATTAATAGAGGAGAGGCCCACAGGCTCTTATATGGAGCCAGCAATCCAGCATCCAAGAGTTGCTTCAGTTATTTGAACACTAAGCACGTTTTATTTGAGTGCAACAATAAGGTTTAGCACATTGAAGGGGTGCTGCCAGTGTCAGTTTTATTGATAACCCCTTTTGCAAACCCATAGCTATTAGGTCCAGAGACAAATATCTATTAAAAATGAACTAGTAGCTTGGGAGAATCTTTGTGCTGAATGGGTGATAGTTGAGGGAAATTGGTCACAGTAAAGAGAGAAAGGACCTGGTGATCTTTTTTTGTAACTTAAAGTCACTAAAAGTTCCAAAAGAGTAGAAAAATATACTTGGTCTGTTTAATACATGCCCATGTGCCACAAGCTGTCCTCAAGATAAATGTATATGAGTGGCAGTCAGATTACCCAAAAGCAGCTGTATGGGTTCCTTTTGAGTTTGGTCTAAGGTCCTAGGGCATAACTTTGCCTCATTGTGTCCTAAGAGTTCATGGGATTACAATGCCAAAAAAATTCTCAGGTAGCTCATAAGATATCTGAGAGTCAATGATGGCTTGGGATCTAGGAGGAAAAATGATGGTTTCTGGAGCAATTAAAGGGACTCCTTCAATAGTAGGACAAGATGAAGGAGGGGTACACATATTGAAAGAGTGAGTCCTTTACTTTAGCAATAAACCATCTGTTCAGTATTATAATTTTTAAGTCTTGAAACGTTTACAAGGGATGTGTGAAGGTTCCTCAAAGATCAAGGGGACTTTTTACCTCAAGAGGGAAAGTTATCCATCACAAAGATTATCAATCTTGTTATACTCTCTCAAGAGCCAAGTGCCTAATAGGAGATCATAGCTTTCATTTTTTAGAACAATGGCATGGGAAAAAATTAAAATTTTCCCAAATCTCATAGGTAAGTCATAATAAGCTCCAATAACGCAAGTTTAAGTCATATCAGCATTTTCATATGATCAATTGTAGTTGAGATCAGGGGCTAAATTAAACTTCTTCATTGACTTGGAAGAAACTAAATTAACAGGCTAATATGCATCCAATATAACCTTAATCTTTAATTTCTGTATAGACACCTCTACCTGAGTGTTGTCTTTTTTTCAAGCTGTGCTCTTCTATATTGAAATAGGAGAGAACTCAGCGGGAGGTCTTTATAACAAAATTCTTGTAGTTCAAGCTAAGCAGGAGTTAGCAACCTGGGCATTGCAACAAAGTAAAGTATATTATCTTTTTGCCCAGAGTTAGGATAATGTAAATATAACTCTTCCTAGACAGTAGAAATAGGACACTTGAAGATTAAAGGGAAAGTGCAAAAGAAGAATATAGTCAACTTAGATTTATTCAGAAAGGGCGATTCCCTTAAATACCATGAGAATTGATTGATGTATCATTAGTGGAGACACCAATGTGGCATACCACTGGTAGAGGCGCAGCTGACTCACTAATTTTTCTCAATCCATTCTTGGGTAAACTGAATACTTCAGAGCAAAAGAAAAAAACCCCAATTTTGTAACCATTATCAAATGCCAAACCATCTATTTGTCCAATTGTTAATACATCAGAATTCAGGTTTAAAACACTTTTTTAAAAGGAAGCAGAATAGCAAGAACGTCTTGAAGTTTATGATAGTCAAATAGGAGAAAGAATCAAAAGCTGCTCAAGGCAGGAATCTCTTTATAGACATTTTGAAAAGATAGAAATACAGGAACATTATAGAAAAGCCTCAGCAAGCTCTGCATATTTTTCAGAAAGTCAAATAGTACAGTAGAATGATGATATTGATATAGATAAGGGCAAGCCATCACATATTTGGCTTTTGCTGGCAGCACATGATTAGCTGTATTTTTTCATGAGTGTAGCTTGTGATGCTCACAGGAAATTGGTGAGGAGAGTAAGAGGGACCTCTAATAAGCTTCTTCCTGAGAAGCTTAAGAACTACTTATACTGGGCTGCGGTTTGCAGGAGACAGTAGGGAGCACTTAGATCAAGTCTAGGGCACTAAATCTAAACTGTTAGCACATTAGGGAGATTGTCTTGCTACCTGAAGTAGTGAAGGCAACAAGAAAGGCAGAGTCTAATATAGTATGGTTAAAAGCTTGAGTCTTATTAGAAAAGTAAGATCAAGCTTGAAGTGCAAAGTAGTGTGGGTAAAAGATATGTTAATTGTGAAGGAAGAGACTCATTATATACTTGTATTATTCCTGCACATAAACAATTGTGCAGGAATGGGAAGGGACCTGGGAAGAAACTGAACTAATTTTCATCCAGTAGTAATCAGGATCATCCCAGTTAACTGACAGAACTATACCCCCATGTTTTATCTCATGGGTGAGTGAGGGTAAGATGCACAGTCATCATATAGCTTATAAGAGATAGCCACAGCTTCATAGACAGCCAACACATAGTATCTATAGCTATCAATGTCATCATATTCAGAGTTATCAGTATCAGAGTTGCTGTAAATGTCATTGTATATCTGAAAGATTTTAGGTGTTAACAAGTAAGAAAGAGTATCTTTGATAGAAGAATCAGATAGAAACTGAGGAGGTTGGTCAACAGAGATTGTGCCTGTCTCTAATTTGATCTCTTTTTTTCTGCCTTTTCTTTAGGATCAGCACCTTTTACTTGGGTATTGGTAAAAGATCTTGAGTGATGGTCAATCTGTCTACAATTATTGCAGCCTTCATATTTAGGTTGTCCATTACTGCTTAGGGGTCATAATTCAGGAAGTACATGAAGTGATACTCTTATTATTCCCCTTGTTTTTTTTGTACTAAGGTTTCTGTGTGTGTCAGATGCCTGTATTTTTCAGGATTTACCCTTTCTTAATTGCTGCTATCTTTGAACCTACTTGAACTTGGTCCTTTTACCTTCCACACTTTCCAGCAATTGGTCAACCTTATCATTATTCAACATTCATTCATGAATTTTTCTGGGATTTCACCTTAAAATTAATCTAAAAACAGTTAATATTCTTTTTGGAAACTTACCTTGTGCTCACAAAAGGTTTCAAAATTGGAACCTATACACTCAGGTTATTCATTTAAGATCTGAACTCCTTATCTATTTGCTTTATTTCTGGTTACAAACCCAAGCTCAGACAAAGGTTTTCTGTTTTTTGCTCTCTGATGACGCCAGAGGCAACACTGTAAACTGTTCTTTCTCCTTCTGGTGTTCCTTTAGGCTTAAATTAACTCTTTTAAGTTAGTTTTACGCCTCCTGATTTTCCAAGCCTTGTTCCTTTACCAATGGTTTTTAAGAAATTTAGTGTCAAAACAGCAGACTCGACCCGCCAGCAAGGTTCCAATTAAGCATGTTTGTGACCTGCAACCTGACTTCCTAGTGACTTGGAGCCAAACTAGGAAGTTGACTCAAATTTTCCAAATCCAAAATCATGAACAAATAATGATCCCTTATGATGAATACCTCAATGTGGCGCTTGACTCATTGTCAGGATCAAGCCACCTCATTCACCATTCAACTGTGTGATCAACACAATCATGTTTCTATTATCCTTGATTCACAATGACTATATAATTACTATCTCTCAATATAAATTATTATCTAGTTTCTAAATATTTTCCCATTGTAACTCTGCTAAAACAGCACAGTTACAACACTATTCATATTTTTGTCTTTGTGTTTCCATGTACTTTGGCGCCTCTATAGCCACGTCTAGTAGATAGTATTCATTCAGGGCCACAAGGTAATTGCATAGCCTTCCCTGCCATTCTAACCAAGACTTAGTACAAATACAATCCTAAGGTTAGGAGACCCGTTGTGACACTATGTCATGCCTCAGATCACAACAAAAATGGTGCTCACTACAGGGGCTGTAAGCCCCTTGGTTACCCCCTTTGCAACTATGTTTCCAGGACCTTTGCCTCCACCTATACAAGAGCCAACTTTGCCTGAAATTACCAGTCATCCTATTGAAGAAGACATCACTGACCCGCCTATTGTCTCTACTGTGCTGAACCTTGGGAGTGGTCCCTGCCTAGTGGCCCTCCCTTTGGGTACCCCTGACTTGGAAAAAGTCATGGTGGTAGCCCTTGGCTTAGTCCATGATGATTCCATCCCTTGCCTCCAGCTTCAGTACAATTGGGCAGAATACTACAAATTGATTGTAGCACCACAATTTCCCCAGCATCTCCTCTTGGAAGCTGGCTCCTCTGAACATCTATTTCCCTCCTTTGTACAACACGCCTTAGCCCATCATCAAATGGTATTAGAGCTCCATGTTCAGGAAAGTTTTTTGTTGCAAACCACTGTCACCTATCACTGGGATTAGTTTGCGGCCTACCAGCAGTGAATTCACTCCCTGTCTTCCTTAGTATCTAACAATCAGTGCAACTCTGTCACCTCCCAGTCTTGTTAGGTCACTTCCATTGAAAGAATGCGCCAATCCATCCCCAAGTATATCAGAGAGCGCTTTCATGAGTTCCACCAACTGGAACAGCCCTGGCGTGCCCAAGTAGACTCTACTTTAAACACCTATCTCACCAACTTTGAATGACTTGTGCAACAAATTAACGAGTTCAGTGCTTATTCCTTTGACCAATTACAGCAAGTAGAAGTCCATGCTGCAAAGGGTCTCTGCAAATGTGGCAAGGACTTTGATCAAGAAAGGGCTGCTACTGCCGCCACCATTGCCAAACTTCAGACTCAAGTAAATGAACTGTCTACCTCCAAAGCAGATGCCCCGCCTTCTCCTCCATCTGATGATCTAGAAGATAGAGAAAAGAAGCTCTGGGATGCCATTCAAGATTTAAGAGCATCTACCTGCAGTCAGGGTTGTCCCCCAAAGTTCCTCAGCCTGACCCAACAAGTGCTTGCACTGACATCTCAGGTTGCTAAGTTACAAAAAGAGGTTGCTACTTTGCGTGAGGCAATGGCATCTGTAGTTAGTCTACCTGAAGTTGTGAGAAAAGATGGTTGTTGCCCTGGCTTATCAGGAGCCCCCTGCATCCATTATGCTAGAGAGTTGATAGCTCTAGCCAATGAAGTGGACCTCCTGAAGCAAGATAAATCTGAGCTTGATAAAGACATACAAGAACTAAGTGAAGTGGTTGATTCAGTAAATGACAGGTTTGCCCCTTGCCTTTTGGTAGGCCTGTATCTTACTTCCCAAATGGCTGAGCTTTCCTTGGTAGTAACTACACAGGGTCTGCTCCTGGATGTTACTGAGCAGCAGACTGCCCTTGCTAATAATACAGGCACCTGCACTGCTGACACCTTGACTACCCTCAAAAATAGTGTTTTCCAGCTGTGGGCCAGGCAGCCCCCCACCAAGTCAGAATCAGAATTCTCTCCAGGCATAAATGTACTTGATAGCAACAATGATGGCCCAGTGCCACTAGTGACAAACTCCTATCAACTATGATTATTGAAAAGCCTCAACTACAGAATTTGACTTCAGAAAATTCTTTGAAGCTTGATGAATCTAATTCACCTACATCAACACCTCCCACACTAAAGGTTCCTGTTAGCTCAACCAATCAGCAGGCAGTTCCAGACATAGATCCCAAAATAACTCAGGCCCACTCAGAAAGGGAGATAGAGAAACTTCCCATAGAATGCAGGCCACCCAGAGACAACCAACCCCACAACCTAACTAGAAAATTCAAGCATTCATAGTTTGAGCCAACCAATGAAATAACCCCTGCAATGGATGCCATCAAGGACTGGGAAGACCTAGTAAACAGGAAAACCCAGGCCAAGGGAATTTGTGAAAGTTTTACCATTACAGAGGGGCATACTTATACCCTGGACCACCAGGAAGATGCCCATCACCATTCTTGCAATAAAGTGACATGAACCTTTGGTTCAACCAGATCATACCTTATTTGTTATTAGTTCTTCTTCATTTACAGCCTATGTCTTGCAGTTCCACACCCCACACTCACCTGCCCCAAGAAACCCCAGACCAGCCGCCCAACCTTTACTGTCCACCAGGAGCTCCCTTTGGCCCACTAAATTTCACTGAGTACCCACCCAACCTGGCTTATTCAGAGTTTACTCTAGAGGAAATCCTAATCCACAACCCTGAAGCTAGAACTAGAGAGACAGAAGTCCTTTACAGAGAAGGCACCAAAATTATCTGGCCCCCTCTAATATTCTGCAACAAGTATAATGTCAGGAACCCATCTGTTTGGAAACATACCACCCAAAAGGTGTATGGCCGCGGATGGATTCAATCCTGTTATTAGCAAACCAATTGGAATGGAGACCATCCCCATGTGGAACAATTCTCTGATAAGACGGTATTGACCCAAAAAGGGATTAAATCTTCCCAATATGAAGTAAGCTCCAAGATAACTTAGAAGGAAAACAGAAGCTAAGGGATGAAATACAGAAGTAGTGGGCGGACTGGCCCCCATGACCTGTGGTTCTTCTGTGATGGGGGGATTCAGTGACAGTGGAGTGGCAATGTACCATACACCTGGTACCACTTGGTGCCACAACTTGTCCAAGTAATTGGAAGGAGGTGAACCAGAATCTGCTCTGGTTCCAAAAGATAGGCTTGCAGTAAGGATCTGGACAAGGAGCAACCAAACCAACCATTTATACCCAAATGGTCCCCATTGGGATGACTTGGGTAGCATCATGGTGTTTGATTTCAGGATTTGGAGAGCAGGCAAAAGAATAAATCAACTAGGCAAGTAAATTGACTTTATTAACTGAACAATCAAACACCCTGACAAATGGAGCCTTTTTATAGACTGTCAAGTGCTGTTTTAAATGATAGTTTTCAAGGGTAATTGGAGAATATTGGGGAAATTTGGTGAGGAAAACTTGGCAGGGGGAGCTTTGACTTAAATTTAAAAAAAGATTATTTTTAAAATTATCTAGCCTCTGCTGAGGCTTCTCCAAACAGCTGGGTGTCATTTACCCCAGCTTTTGGAGAATCAAAAGTTTAGGGAAGGCTTCTGGTGTAAAGATGCACACCAGAAGAGGATAAACACTTACTTACTTGATTTAAATCAAGTACGGAGCTTAATGGTCTCTTAAAGTTATTATTGTTTGAAGTGTAATCAAATTCAAAAGCTCCAGGACCCATCACAGCATCTGATTGGCTACAGGCAGTCATTTTGCGTATTGGCAAAGGTGAGTTTGAACTCAAAATACTAATGTTATCTAGGTGATCCATAGACAACCAAGAGGACCTGGGTTTGATCCCTGTGTTGGCCCAGGGAGTGGCCTCCGGACTTGATTCCAGGGAAATCAAAGGTAATTGAGGACAGATATTACATACTAATAATTCATTTCTAGGACCTGAAAAACAGTCCAATTTAGGAGAAGGGTTTTTAGACCCTGGATTTTTCAAGATTTCCTTGTTGTTTTCAGGAAAGGTAGCAAAGGAATTCCTGACATATAATTTCCTGCCCAGATATTTGGTTCCAATGACACCCCCCCCCGCGCGGCCCAACTGCCCACAAGAATCTGTTGCCACTAATGAATCCAATTTCCACCCTTATATTTGGGGTGATGTATATCACCCTCACTGGACTTATTGATTCTATGGTGCCTGTAAGCGGACCTTGGGCAGTTCTTGGAAAATTGTTATCTTATATTTTATAGTTAGCTCCAATCTTGTGGTGGGCTCTCCCTGCTGGGCCCGCAGGCCGTCTGTCCACAAGTTCTCAGGCACCCCCTACTGGTTGGATCCCTGAGATTATGGCAATCTACCTCAAACACGTTAACCTGGGCCCCAAGATGTTGTTAACTCTTGGGGCATCTTGTATGCTATTTTTATTGATTTCAGTTTACTATGCGTACAAGTTAGCTACCAACCTGATCACCTCAGCAACCCAACACCAAACCAGCCCTGAACAGAAAGACACCCTGCTTGGCAATGAAAAGACCAAGACCCCAAACTTGCAGGTGCAGAATATCATAGTAAACCAGACCACAACCAGAGTAGACATGCCTGTCAGGATTGACAATTGTTCCTCCCTAAAAACCCAGGCCCGGGAGCTGGAATCAAACCCCAAACCTAGATCCCTTTGGGCCACCTGGCCTGTGAACTGTGGGACTGCCTGCCTGCGTTCTTCTGGGAATGAGCCCCCACAAGCTGACACCAAGCATATTGACCCATGCAGTAGAAAGAGCCAAACCAAAGAAATCATTGCACCAAACAGAGGGTTAATCACTGTGCCTAATGGAGGTACTGATTTGGCAACTATTAGCTTCATGAACTTGAAGTCTATGCCAGCCGCCAATCAAGAGCAGACCCAGAAAAAAGGCACAGGCCCGCGGCCCAGTCCCATGACCTTGACACCAGAGCAAGACAATCAAGCAGCCAAATTGAGATTCTTGACCAATGGAAGAACTCCTGGGTTGAGTGTCATTTTGCTGCCTTTGGACCCAAGCTCCCAGTCCCCCCAGCCCTGGCCTTCCCAATGCCTTGATAGACCCCCCATGGAAAATGTTAAGTTTGGAGGGGGTACTATATAGACCCAAGGACCCTGCGCTCCAAACTTATTGCCATTTATGAATAAAGGTCATGTTAATTTGGCTCATCAGCTATTGCCTTATTTTTTATTTGCTGTCTACCAATTCAGTTCAAGATCTCCTGGCCTGCCTGCCCTCTGTTTTCTGTCCTCCTGGTGTACCTGTTGGACCTGTCCATTTTACCAACTACCCTCTGAAGTCTGAATACAAGGTATATACCCGGAAAAGATACTTAACTCAATCCCCTGGCCTGCATACAATCTGCTATTAGATACAACCAACAAGGCCCATGGATATTTTCAACACCCAAGTTATTCAGAGGAAAATTCAATTATCTCCCTGCTTACAACCTGTCCATGGAGCCGCCTGTGACACCAAAACCCATGCCTGCTTCTGCACCCAACCTCCCAACCAACCATACTGGCAAGCTGTTTGGGATTGTGTACATCACCCTCACAGGGGTGATTGACACTATAATCCCGGCCTCTGTCCTGTGGTCTTGGGTGGGGAAGTTTGCCTCATACCTTTTAAAGTTAGCTCCCCTCTTGTGGTGGACATTGCCCACAAAAAACCCAGCCCAAGTTACCCCTGAAAACAATGGGCCAGCCACCCAAGACTGGATCTCTGACAGTATGGCAATCTTTATTAAACCTGGTACACTGAGCCCCAAGATGTTGTTATTTCTTGGGGCATCTTGTATGCTTTTGCTATTGATAATTACTTATTACACCTATAAGATGACCAAAAACCTGCCCTCTTCCATGTGGAAGAATACAAACCTGAATGACTCAAAGAGAACCAACGCCAATACTGCTGACACCACCAAAGCTCCGTCCTCCTAAGTGCAAAACGTGATTGTGAACAAGTCCCTCACAAAGGTGGAGATGCCTCAGAGTGGAAAGCTCACACTTGAAGAAGCTAGACTAGTCATGTAGTCCTCCGCCTGCATTTACTTACTAATGCCCCCTCTTATACCAGTGATACCCAGAAGATCCTTGGGGTTGCTTCAATGCTATCAGGGGACGCCTTGGACTGGTTTGGCAAGGCCACAGCTGAGGACGTAGAATTCTGCTTAGACTACACCAAGTTTGAGGCTGAGTTAATGGCCATGGGTGAAGATTGCAAAACTAGATACTACACCCTGAACTCCCTGCTAAAAATTCAGCAAGGTCCCCAACCTATCCAAGTGTATATCAACAAATTCCTCAAACTGAAAACCCGCACCCAACTCAAGGACAAACTATCAGCCATTATCTTCCAAAAGGGCGTCAACTTAGCAATGAAGGACCTGTTGAAGCACCATCTGCCCACCCTCAGCCTAGATGAGCTAATCCCCCTGTGCAAGGGTCTTAGCATAAACCAAGAGAACGCTGGCTCCTCCCAGGCCCGCCAACCCCAAACACCGGCCCCTAAAAGAACAGGGATGACCCCTGAAGAGCTCCAACAACACTACCACAAAGGACTCTGTTTCCACTGCCACAAGGCAGGCCACTTGACCAGAGCCTGCCCTAAGAAGAAAACTGCCCCAATCTCACTGGCACAAATAAACACTTCTTCCCAGTCTTAAAAATCCATCCAAGTGACCATAGAAGTAGCAAGGAACAAGCACAAGATTAAATCCTTTATTGATACAGGGGAAGACAAAAGTTTTATTGACACCAGCCTAGCAGAAGAATTAGGCTTGACAGCCTCAGAGCGCAGTCTACAAGTAATCAGGGAAACAGCTCCTTGGACACCAGCTATGAGTGTGAACAAGAACTCCTGTTGACCATTGGACACAATGTTTACCCGTTGTCCCTGATCCTCTTGCCAGGACTACCCTATCACCTTATACTGGGTGACTCCTGGTCTGAAAGACATGGCCTGATCCTGAACTGCCGTGAGCAAACTGCCATGTTAGGCCAACCAGAATCCTATGACACTGTTACTTTTTTCATGAGCCATGATCAACCCCCTACCAACAACCTCTTGGCTATGAAGATAGAACCTAGCTTTGAAATACTGCCCACCCTCCTACAGAGATGGAACCATGTGTTTAGTGAAAAAGCAGCCACAAAACTACCCAGCCATTCAATTTACGGCCACGCCATAGACCTACTACCAGGGACTCAACCACACCACAGCCCCATCTACAGCTGTAACCACTGCAAGTAAGTGGCCTTGAAAGCATACCTTGAGGATATGACAAAAAAGGGTTCATTTGGGTGTCAAAGGCCCCCTGCTTGTTGCCCATGCTGTTTGTAGGAAAAAAAGATGGTGGGATGTGTCCATGCGTGAATTACCAAAAACTGAACAACATTACAGTGAAGAACCTCTACCCTATTCCCAATGTCAACAACCTTTGTGATGTACTGACTGGAGCCCAGGTGTACTCAAAAATTGACCTCTGAGATGTGTTCAACCAAATCTAAATCAAGGATGGAGACAAGTACAAGACGGCCTTCAAAACCTGATATGGGCTGTACAAGTACCTGGTGATGCCCTTTGGCCTCTGCAATGCCCCCAGCACCTTCCAAAGGATGATTAATACTGTCCTAGGGGAATACCTTGACCGTTTTTGTGTGGCATATCTGGATGTCATTCTCATCTACAGCAAGTCTCACAAGGAACATCTGTACCACCTGGACCTTATACTGGAGAAACTCTCCCAAGCCCACTTACACGCTAAGCTTAAGAAGGTTAAATTCTTTCAGTCTGAAGTCAAATTCCTGGGATATGTAGTAAAGACTGGCGGCTTTACCATGGTACAAGACAAAGTAGAAGCAATAACATCTTGGCCAGTGCCCAAAAGCAGAAAGGACATGAGAAGTTTCTTGGGCCTAGAAAATTATTGCAGGGATTTCATCCAAAAATTTCTCATGTTACCCTCCCCCTGACCCACCTTTGCTCTGACAAGGTCACCTTTACCTGGACTCCAGAATGTACCACCACCTTTGAAACCTTGAAACTTGCCTTCACCTCTGTCCCCGTCCTGGCCATGCCAGATCCCTCCAAACCTTTTGTTCTGGAAACCAACAGGTCAGACTTTGCGGTGGGCCGGGTCCTTCTTCAGGAAGGAGGGGATAGTATGCTACATCCTGTAGCATATTACTCCAAAAAGATGCTACCTGCAGAAGGAAACTACCCAATATATGAAAAGGAGATGCTAACCATAATGAAGACCCTGAAACATTGGCGCTGATACCTATGTGGCGCTGAATACCCAGTAAAGGTCCTGAAAGACCACAAGAACTTGGTTTACTTCTTCAAACCATGCCAGCTTAACCAACGACAAGCAAGATGGGCCTTAGAACTGGCTGACTACACTCTGACTATAGACTACAAGCCAGGAAAGTTGATTGTGGTACCTGGCGCCCTAAGTATAAGAACTGACCTGGTGCCTACCCACCTAGAAGCCTGCGACCACAACACCCAAGTCCTCTTAGACACAGCAAGCCTAGGCATTCACATGGTGTCGTGTTTGGCTCCAGGGGACAACATCCTGGAGGACATGGCAGGAAATCTTTATAACAAAAGATTTGATGTTTGAAGCTAGCCTTGGGTTAGCCTTCAGGGCAAAATAAGGACATGTACCTTAATTTCCTGGAAAATGAGATGTAAAAGTCCTTTTGGCAGAAAGGACATGAAAAGCTTGAAGATTATAAACGCCAACACAAATATGGATAAGCTTGGTTTTATTAGGAAAAATGATTCTACTTTAAATAGTAGGCAAGGGACAGTGATCACTCATTAGGAAGACAGAGTAGCTGGGGGGTTACATTGGGATGAGGTCATACCTGGATCAACCACAGACAGGTACAATAATCTGGAATAGATGGATATTGAACCAGACCCATTTGTGGAAGGCAAGGAATTTCTGAAGTCAAATGCAAACCCAGCCAAATCTTTGCAACTATCACCATTTGAAGACCATTAAAATAGCATTAATTTTACAATTTACAGCATCTCTCCCCTCAAGATTGGACACAGAGAGGTGGTATTTGCAGAGAAACTTGGAATGAACACAGGTAAAAGGACGTCCAGAAGATGAAAGTTTTACTGTATACTCAACGCCCTTCTTAAAGGTGACCTCACAGGGCCCAACCCAGAGGGAATCCAGCTTGTGGGCTCTACCACCTGTAAAATTCTGATAGTAGAGAACTAGATCACATATTTGATACTCAGGGAGGGGGGCTCTAGCAGCATTGGATGGGGAGAGCTCCAGGGCCTTAACCTTTCAAGCAGTAGAGTATGCAGTTGCCTGGATGTCAATGATATGATTGGTTAAGTCTCTAACATGAGCTTTAGGATTTGAAGACGTATCAAATTTGATAAAAGGGGGTCCCAAGATTGAGGGTGTAGCTGCTTCACATCCATAAAGCATGGAAAAAGGTTACTAGCCTGTCACGCAGTGCCTACTGAGTTGGTGAGCAAAGAGGGCAGCAGAGAGGAACATATCCCAGTTGGCAGCGTCAGAGAGCGTGAGCTTTCTCATTATGGATACCAGAGAGGGATTTGCTTGTTTGACAGTTCCATTGGTGAAGGGGTTATAAGGCAAGGAGAACAATTGGTGAGTTCCCATAGTTTTGACAATAAAAGTGATGAGACAGGCATTAAAGTTGGTACCATTGTCAGAGAGCAGGACTTGAGGGCAGCTATGTCAATAGAAAATGTCTTGCAGCAAGAAAGTAGCTGTGGTCCTAGCAGTTATATCTTTTGTTGCTCTGGCTTCAAACCACTTGCTAAAGTAATTTACAGCAACCAAGATGAATTGACATCCAGACCTAGACCAAGGGAAAGGCCCAACAGCACCAATACTCACTGTGTGGAAGTCATGCTTTGGGGGGATGAGTTTGAACTGGTGTTGGGACAGGCAAGGGTGTTGGAGTTGACAGGAGTGACAGGAAGCGAGGACATCAGGGATCAGGAGACGCATGTTCTCCCAATAGAAGTTCTTGCACAACCAATCATGAGTCTTGGCTATGCCTCCATGGCCAGTGTCAATATGAGCTTGGAGGATGATGGCTATCCTCATGCTAGGGTAAATGTAGGGTAAGTAGGCATTTTTAACCTTTTTGAAGAGTTGTCTATTACAAAAAACAGTGTCCTTGGATAGGATCTGTAGTGCCAAGCAAATATCTTCTGGCTCAGTGGTCCAAGAGTCAGGATACCCTATTAACTTGTATAGACAATCAGTGTTAGCAGGATGGATAGCTAGAATTGGCATTCTGGATAGGCCATCAGCGTTCTGATGTTGGGCCCCAGGACAGTGTATCACAGTGAAATTGTATCCTTGTAGACGCAGAGACCAACGTACTAGTCAACCTTCATGATCTTTTAACTGCTGCAGCCATTTAAGGGAGGAGCGATCTGTGACTACCGTGAAGTGGGTCCCATAGATGTAATGTCAAAACTGTTTCACCGCATGTAGCACAGCCAAACATTCCTTCTCAGTGACGCTGTAGTTCTTCTCATGCTTATTGTGGACCCTTGACAAGTAGGCTACAGGTCAATCCACGTCTTCATTGTCAATTTTGGCAAGGATGGCACCCACAGCTACTCCACTAGCGTCAGTGTACAAGATAAACTCTTTGTCATAATCAGGATATACTAGGATAGGAGCCTCCTTGAGCTTGGCCTTCAGCGCTTCAAATGCTTGTTGTTGGCTGTCAGCCCATTCAAAGGGGACGTTGCAAAGCAGTTGGACAAGGGGTTCACTCCGTTCAGCAAAGTCAGGTATGAACTGTTGGTAGTAACCCATCATACCAAGGAATACTTGAACCTCTTGAAGATTTTTGGGGGGTAGAATCTTGTCAATGGCTTCCACCTTATTATTCATGGGGTGGATTTCAGTTTGAGTGACCTCATGACCTAAGAACTTGAGACGTTCCTTGAAGAAGAAGCACTTTGAGGGTTTAAGTTTCAATCCAGCTTTTCAAATCTTGATGAAGACAGCCTTGAGGTTTTTCAAGTGATTGGTGAAGGTAGCGCTGAAAAAAATTATATCATCAAGGTATATGAGGACACAAGAGAGCTTTAGGTCTCGTAAAATGGAGTCCATAGCCCATTGAAATGTGGCAGGGGCATTGCAGAGTCCCTGGGGCATTTTAGTGGATTCAAAAAGGCCTTCTGAAGTGATAAGCGCAGTCTTCTCTCTATCTTCAGGAGATAAGTCAACTTGCCAGTATCCAGAGGCTAGATCCATGGCTGAGAAAAACTTGGAACCACCCAGCTGTCTAAATGCATCCTTGATTCTAAAAAAGGTACAAGTCTTTCTTAGCAAGAGAGTTCAGGCGGCAATAGTCCATTAAAATGCAATGTCTGCCATATTTTTTCTTGAGAATCAGTAACAGGGAAGCCCAAGGACTTTGGGAAGGAGCTAGTAACCCGGCGTCCAGAAGTTGTTTGAGCTCTTTAGACACCTGAGCATCTTCCACCTTACTACAACGGTATGGCTTGGTACAAAAAGGGGGCGCATCCCCAGTATCAATCTATTGGATGACCCCTTTAGCTAGGCCATAGTCCGTAGGACCAGAGGCAAGGATGTTGCTGAACTGATTGGGTAGGTCTGAAACATCTTTTTGTTGAAAAGGAGACAGTTGGGGGAAATTGGCAGCGGTGAACAACGAGAGAACTTGAGGATTGTCCTCAGGTAGATTAAAATCACTGAACGTTCCAAAGGGGTATAGGGAGGCCACCTGTTCTGCTCCCAGTATACAACTATGTCCCACAGCCTGGCCTTGGGTCACTTGTATGGGTAGGGCCGTCAGGTTGGCAAGCAGTAATTGTACGGGCTCTTTGTGGGTCTGAGCTAAAATCCCAGGACACAGACAGGGCTCTGTACAACTTAAGGATTCAGGTGAGTAAAGTTCCAAGAATGACTTTTCAGGTAGTTCATAAGAAATCTGGAAATCAATCACCACTTGAGAGCCCAGGGGGATGGTAATAGCTGCTGGTGCTAGCAGAGGTACTCCTTCTTCCGCAGGGCAGGAAGGAGGAGGGGTAAACATGTTGGAAGAGTGGGTCCTATACTTGAGAGAGAAGATACCTGTAGGGTACTCAAGCACACAAGTTTTAAGACGTTTCCCTGGAAGGCGCGGAGGTTTCTCAAAAATCAAAGGAACCTCATATCCCAAGAGCAAAAGGTATCCATCTTGTAAGTTTACAATCTCATTATACTCTTGGAGGAATTTTGTACCAACTAATAGGTCATAGCTTTCATTCTCAAGGACTACAGCAGGGGAAGCAATAAGAAGTTTCCCAAACCTCATGGGTAGAGCGGAATAGGCACCAATGGCCTGTGTCTTTGCCATACCAGCTGTGCCATACAACTGTGTGTAGTTGAGGTCAGGGGCCAACTTAGGTTTCTTCATTAGTTTGGAAGATACCACGTTGACTGGGGAACCCATGTCCAAGATGACTTTGATTTTAACCTTTTGGATTGATACTTCCACATGGGTTGTATCTTTCCCAAAGGGGGGCAAGACTGCTAACACATCTTGCGCAGCTTCTAGCTCCTTTTCCATTTAGCTAGCATGCACTGTAACGCAGGAATCTCCTTATATATAGTCTGTAGCAGGAGAGATACAGTCACATTTTGAAAGAGAGTGTTGGCTAGTTTTGCAGCTTCTTCAGAGGAGTCAACCAAGACAGGAGGTTGATGGGCTTGAGCTAGGTAAGGGCAAGCCACCATAGACTTAGCTTCACTTGCAGGTACACAAGAAGTGGTGGTAGTCTTTCCAGAGCAAAGCTTTTATGGGACAGAGATAGTTTCTGGAACAGTCAAGACAGAATAGCCATAACTATCAGAATCTTAATTATCAGAATCTTCAGGCTCTGAATCACTGGAGAAATTGTGAAACAGATGAAGGATAGTTGGGCCAGAGGAAGACAGAGCATCCTCATCAGATGGAGGATCAGGGGGATATTGGTCAGCAGAGAGCGTCTCTGTCTCTAAGCTGGCCTCTCTTTTCCCGCCTGTTCCTTGAGGTCACAACCTTCCACTCAAGGATTAGTGCAAGTGCATGAGTGGTGCCTGATTTGGCCACAGTTATGGCAACCCTGCCTCTTAGCCTGTCCACCAGCACCCAGGGTCATTATGTGCAGTGTACATGAGGTAGTTCCAGCATTGCTGGCCTTATTTTTGCATACCACTTTTCCTCCATGGGTCAAATGCATGTCTTGTAAGAGAGTCTTAATACTCTTCATGAAGGTGAGCAAAGCCTTGTGTGCCTTAAAGTGTAGGCATAAAATCTGGTTCACCTTCAACACATTTGAGCAAGTTGTGTAGGCTTTCTGGGGAGTTAACTGGCAACTGGTGATTAAATGTTGGCCTTCAATGTAGAAACAATCTGCAAACTCAGCCAGGGTTTCCTTGGGCTTAAAGGCAATGTGCATAAATGCATCCTTCTTGACCTCCAAACTGAGATCTCCTCCAAACTCCTCAATAAGGAGGCGCTTCATGTCTTCCCAAGTGACAATAGAGGGGAGCTCAGGGACCACAACTTCTTGGCAAGTGGGATGGAGACAGGTGAGGATGTGTTCTTTCTTGAGCTTGTTGTTAGCCCTTTGCATTGCAGTTTTGTAAATGGTTAGAAAGGCATCAATGGTAGAGGTTTTGGATCAAATATCTGTTTGAAGGTTAGTTTGTAGTTTGGTTCAATGGACGAGGACAAGTACTGACTGTTTTCACCAGGGTTGAGGACATTAATATGTGGGTTGCTTTCAAACTTGGACTCAGCAGCAGGTTGTCTAGCCCAGAGCAGTCAAAAGCTTTTCTCTAGAGTGTCCAAGGTAGAGCTGTTATGTCCACTAATATCTCTGGCAGTGGCAGCAGCAGTCCCAAACTTGTCAATCTTGATTTGTTGTACTGCCAAGGTGCTAGCAATCCCATTGACACAAGTAGCCAGAGAAGTGGCCTGAGTGACCAATGGGGCAACTTGTCCACTTAGAGTCTCAGTAAAGCGGGTGAGGCTTTGGACCTCTCTTTCCAATGCGTCCTGCCTATCAGCTACATCATTTGTCACTTTGGTAAGTTGATCTAGAGCACGCGCACAGTTGACCTGGGGTTAACCTTCCAGACCAGGGCAACAGCCATGATTGTCATGAGCGGGAGTATTAACAACATCACCTTCCTCTTCAGATTCAAATGACAAATCCTCAGAGTTGGAAAGGCGCTGTCTTAAGTACTTGATTTCACCTTGTAAGATAGCCACCTGATCAGTGAGGGAGGCAATACAAGGGCCAGGCATTGGATTGACTGGAGTGGGGTTCTTCACAGAAGCTTGACGTTGAGTGGTAGCCTTGAGTTTGGCAATTGTCTCCCATACCTTGGTTTTAAAATCAGATGGGGTCTTGACAGGAGGAGCAGAAAGAGTCACCTCAATAGACGCTACCCTGTCATCCACATAATTGTGCACCTGGTATAGAGTGTTGCCTTATCCAGGCCGTACTGGTGCTGTAGGTGGCAGCCCCAAGTATTGACATAGCTCCTGTCAATTCAAATTGCAAGTTGACATGCTCTCTGAACTGATTAAGCTCACTAACCAGAGTCTCAAAATCCTGGCAATGGTTCAGCAGAAAGGCCTCAATTTTTTCACACCACGCTGCCTGATGTTCATCCAATTTGCATAGTTGATCCTTTATGTATCCAGGGAGCAAGGAACAAAGGGAGTTCAGGGAGGCAGTTAGGTACTTCTGTGACGCCAATGAGTTGCGCTGGCTGTCAGAAATACAAGCAAAGAGACTGTTTAACCATTATTGGTAGGCCATATTTTGAGCATGATTATTTGATACGGCGGTGGCTACAGCATCCAATATTTGATTCTGGGATCCTAAGGCAAGTTGGTGGTGAACTAGGGCAGAATGAATGAACCAGTTAACTAACACACTAATTATATCCATGGATTCTATCAAAGCAGGGGGGGAGACTGAAGTCCAAAAGGAAGGAGTACAGGTCTTCAGAAATGTACCCGGGACAGAGGCCAGGAATAGAGTGCATGGCCACTGTGCCAGAATGAAGAAGAGAGCAGGTGGCAGTACAAGCTTGCTTGTAATTGAGAGAGAAAGCGGGAAGGGGGCCCACGCAGGCCTGGGAGACAGACCAATACCATAGAATTTGAGGGGGCATTGGTGATGTCTTCTTCTAGAGGGGGACTAGAAACTTTGGGTTGATTGGGTACTTCAGAAACAAAGGGAGAAGGACCAGAGAATGCGCACAGGAACGGGGTAACCAAGAGGATTGCAGCCCCTGTAGTGAGCACTATTTTGTTGTGTTTGGCTCCAGGGGACAACATCCTGGAGGACACGGCAGGAAATCTTTATAACAAAAGATTTGAGGTTCAAAGCTAGCCTTGGGTTAGCCTTCAGGGAAAAATTAAGGACACATACCTTAATTTCCTGGAAAATGAGATGTAAAAGTCTTTTTAGCAGAAAGGATAGGAAAAGCTTGAAGATTATAAACGCCAACACAAATGTGGATAAACTTGGTTTTATTAGGAAAAATGATTCTACTTTAAATAGTAGGCAAGAACGGTGATCACTCATTAGGAAAACAGAGTGGCTGAGGGGGTCACATTGAGATGAGGTCATACCAGTATCAACCCCAGACAGGTACAATAATCCGGAATGGGTGGATATTGAACCAGACCCATTTGCAGAAGGCAAGGAATTTCCAAAGTTGAACGTGAACCTAGCCAAATTTTTGCAACTATCACGATTCAAAGGCCATATCAAAATAGCATTAATTGCACAATTTACAACACCTGGGATTGATGAAAATCAGAGCCAGCAAACCAGAATACTAAGGGCCCAAGCACTAGACAAGTTTTTCAAAGACCTTGACCTCTGACCTCTTCAAATCCTTGGATAGCGCCCACTACCAAAAAGGCTACTCATTGAAGGAAACCATGCTAATGCTCCACAACAGGATCTTTGTACAAGAAGGGGACATCAGAATCAACGTCATGAGAGACTATCATGATTCTGAGATGGCTGGACACCCAGGTAGGCTCAAGACTCTCCAGAGCATCAGAAGGAACTTTGCTTGGTTAAAAATGGACCAAGATGTAAGCGCTTACCTGAAGGGGTGTGAGACCTGTGGGCGGACCAAGACTCAGAGAACCAAGCCTGAAGGACTCCAAAGACCCTTGAATATACCCCATGGACCCTGGGGATCTGTCTCCATGGACCACATTATGGAACTGCCGCCATCCCTCTTATACAATGCAATCCTGGTCATAATAAACCGCTTCCCCAAGATGGCATACCTTGTACCAATCACCACCAATTACACGGCAGCAGAAACAGCCCAACGCTTCCACAACTGCATCCTCACGCAACACAGAACACCTGAGGAAATCATCACAGACAGAGGACCTCAATTCACGTCAAACTACTGGACGCAGGTGATGAAAGACTTAAGAATCAAGCAATGTGTATCTACCTCCTACCACCCACAGACAAATGGCCAAACTGAGCAAGTGAACCAGATCCTTTAACAGTACCTTTGATGCTATGCCAATGCCAACCAGGACAATTGGGCCAAAATGCTCACCATGGCCCAGTTTGCCTATAACAGTAAGGACCACGCCTCCACAGGCATGTCCCCATTCAAAGCCAACTATGGGTTTGACCCCACCTGGGACCCCCAGATTGGCAAAAAGGAATCAAACACCACTGGGCGCTCCTGGATTGAACAGATTCACAACACACAAAAAACATGCTTGACCAACCTGAACCGCACAGTGCAGACATACAAAGCTTTTGCTGACCGCAAACAAATCCCAGGCCAACCATTACAAGTTGGAGACAAAGTATACCTAGACTACTGGAACGTACCCCTACACATGCCCTGCAGAAAATCAGCTCACAGAAGAAATGGCCCTCACAAAATCACCAAATTAGTTGGTGAGGTTGCCTTTAAGCTAGACCTACCCCCTCCTGGAAGATTCATATGTGTTCTACTGCTCCTTGTTGTTCAAAAAAGATGGGAACTCACTCCCCCACCAACGGATTAAGACAGCCCCTCACCCATCCAAACAGGCTGCGCTGAGGAATATGAAGTTGAATACATACAGGGCAACCAAACTCACTACCAAAAACCCCAGTATTACGTCAAGTGGAAAGGATACCCAGTAGAAGAAAGTACTTGGGAGCTGCTGAGCAATCTGACTAATGCCCAAGAAGCTGTCCAACTCTACCTGAACAAGAATAATTAGAAGGGAGGGCCCTCAGGGGAAGGAGGGTATGGTGTTAGGATTGACAATTGTTCCTCCCTAAAAACCCAGGCCCGGGAGCTGGAATCAAACCCCAAACCTAGATCCCTTTGGGCCACCTGGCCTGTGAACTGTGGGACTGCCTGCCTGCGTTCTTCTGGGAATGAGCCCCCACAAGCTGACACCAAGCATATTGACCCATGCGGTAGAAAGAGCCAAACCAAAGAAATCATTGCACCAAACAGAGAGTTAATCACTGTGCCTAATGGAGGTACTGATTTGGCAACTATTAGCTTCATGGACTTGAAGTCTACGCCAGCCACCAATCAAGAGCAGACCCAGGAAAGAGGCACAGGCCCCCGGCCCGGTCCCATGACCTTGACACCAGAGCAAGACAATCAAGCAGCCAAATTGAGATTCTTGACCAATGGAAGAACTCCTGGGCTGAGTGCCATTTTGCTGCCTTTGGACCCAAGCTCCCAGTTCCCCCGGCCCTGGCCTTCCCAATGCCTTGATAGACCCCCCATGGAAAATGTTAAGTTTGGAGGGGGTACTATATAGACCCAAGGACCCCGCACTCCAAACTTATTGCCATTTTTGAATAAAGGTTATGTTATTTGGCTCATACAGCTATTGCCTTATTTTTTATTTGCTGTCTACCAATTCAGTTTGAGATCTCCTGCCCTGCCTGCCCGCTTTTTTCTGTCCTCCTGGTGTACCCTTTAGACCCGTCCATTTTACCAACTACCCTCTGAAGTCTGAATACAAGGTCTACACCCCAGAAAAGATACTCAAACTCAATCCCCTGGCCCACATACAATCCACTATTAGATACAACCAACAAGGCCTGTGGATATTTTCAACACCCAAGTTATTCAGAGGAAAATTCAATTATCTCCCTGCTTACAACCTGTCCATGGAGCTGCCTGTGACCCCAAACACATGCCTGCTTCCGCACCCAACCTCCCAACCAACCATACTGGCAAGCTGTTTGGGATTGTGTACATCACCCTTACAGGGGTAATTGACACTATAATCCTGGCCGCCGGCCCATGGTCTTGGGTGGGGAAGTCTGCCTCATACCTTTTAAAGTTAGCTTCCCTCTTGTGGTGGGCATTGCCCACAAAAACCTGGCCCAAGTTACCCCTGAAAATGATGGGCCGGCCGCCCAAGACTGGATCCCTGACAATGCCCCAGATGGGGAAGCTCACCCTAGAAGAAGCAAGAAGAGCAATACCAGTCCTCTGCCTCCATTTTAAAGCCAACAAAAACTCATATTCAACGACACCAAGAAAGTCCTTGGAGTAGCCTCCATGCTCTCCATCAATGCCATGGACTGGTTTGGGAAAGTAACCGCCAAGGATGTCAAGTTCTGCCTAGACTACTCCCAATTTGAGAGCAAATCAATGACCACAGGCAACAACCAAGATACCTGCCACACGCCCTAATCAGCTTACTGGACATCTGACAAGGACCACGCTCTCTGCAATCTTACACCAACAAGTTCCTGAAATTGAAAGCCAGAACCCAGCTTGAGGACAAGCTATCAGCCATCTTGTACCTCCAAGGAGCCTGCCCTGCCCTGAAGGAGCTCCTCAAGAACCCCACCTACACTTGTCCTGGATGAATTACTCCTCTTTTTCAGAGGGTTGAGCCTCAACCAAGAAGGCACCCCCTCTTTCACCCAGTGCGCAAACCAAACCCAACACCCAGCAGAGAAGGGATGTCCCCCAATGAACTACAGTGTCACTACTGCAAAGGCTTGTGTTTCTATTGCCACAAACCCAGGCACCTCTCCAAGGCTTGCCCAATAAGAGTAACTCCTCAGTTTCCTTGGCGCAAATAAACACCTCTACTCAATCTTACAAGTTTATCCAAGTCAAAGCAAAAACATCTGCAACATCCCAGACTGTTGGAGCTTTCATTGATACCAAAGCAGAGGAGAATTTATCAATGCCACCCTTTCCAAGGACCTTGGACTGAAGGCCACAAATGAAAGCGTCAAAGTAATTATGGGAAACAGCTCCCACAACTTGGGTTTCAGGTGCGTAACCAAATTGCCCTGAAAATTGGGCAGAACTTGTACCCAGCGTTTCCCATCATACTGAAAGGACTTCCCCACCCCCTGATCCTAGGGGACTCCTGGTCCCAAAGACACGGCGCTATTCTGAACTTTCATAATTAAACAGTCACCTTGAAGGGAGAAAATTTGCTTGATGTGGTGCCATTCCAGTTGGGCCCAGCCAGTAAGGAACCCAACACACTCCTAACCCTGAGAATGAAACCCAGTGTGGGAAGCCTACCTGCCCCCTTGGATAAGTGGAGCGACGTCTTCAGTGAGGAAGCAGCAACCCAGCTCCCAAGTCACTCAATCTACAACCACACCATTGACCTGTTACCTGGAACCCAATCACACCACTGCCCCATATACAGCTGCAATCACCGTAAACAAGCTGCACTGAAAACATACCTGGAGGATATGACAAAAAAAGGGTTCATCCGGGTGTCAAAAAGCCCTTTCTTGTTGCCCATGCTGTTTTTAGGGAAGAAAGATGGCAGGAAGCCTCCCTGCATAAACTACCAGAAAATGAACAACATCACTGTAAAGAACCGCTACCCCATCCCCAACGCTGATGACCTTTGTGACGTATTGACGGGAGCCCAGGTGTACTAAAAAATTGACCTCCCAGATGTGTTCAACCAAATCCAAATCAAGGATGGAGACAAGTACAAGACGGCCTTCAAAACCCAATATGGGTTGTACAAGTACCTAGTAATGCCATTTGGTCTCTGCAATGCCCCCAGCACTTTCCAAAGGATGATCAACTCTGTCCTTGGAGAATACCTTTACCGTTTTTGTGTGGCATATCTGGATGACATTCTCATCTACAGCAAGTCTCACATGGAACACCTGCGCCACCTGGACCTTATACTGGAGAAACTCTCCCAAGCCCACTTACACGCTAAGCTTAAGAAGTGTGAATTCTTCCAGTCTGAAGTCAAATTCCTGGGATACGTAGTATAGACTGGCAGGTTTGCCATGGCGCAGGAAAAAGTGGAAGCTGTAACAGCCTGGCCAGTACCCAAATGCAGAAAAGACGTGAGAATTTTTTTGGGCCTGGCAAATTATTGCAGGGATTTCACCCAAAAATTTCTCAGATTACATTACTTCTGACCCATCTGTGCTCTGACAAGGTCCAATTTGTCTGGACTGACAAGTGCACCTCCGCGTTTGAAACCTTGAAGTAAGCCTTCATGTCTACCCTGGTTCTTGCCATGCCTGACCCAGCTAAACCTTTTGTATTGGAGACAGATGCGTCCAACTTTGCGGTGGGTGGGGTCCTTCTTCAGGAAGGAGGGGATGGTATGCTACATCCTGTAGCATATTACTCCAAGAAGATGCTACCAGCTGAAGGGAACTACCCAATATATGACAAGGAGATGTTAGCTATAATGAAGACATTGAAGCACTGGCGCAGGTATTTGTGCGGTGCTGAACATCTGGTAAAGGTTCTGACAGGCCACAAGAACTTAGTTTACTTCTTCAAACCACGCCAGCTGAACAAATGACAAGCAAGATGGGCCTTGGAACTAGCTGACTATACCTTGACCATAGACTACAAGTCAGGAAAGGTTAAAGTGGTACCAGAAGCCTTGAGCAGGAGGGCCACCCTGACCCCCTCCTCTACAGAAATTAAGGACTGCAACACCCACACATTGCTAGACCCCGCCAGCCTAGGGATACAACTGAAGTACTTAAAGATTGCCGCCAGCAAACCCAATATGATAAAAGCCCAGAAACAGGACACCTACTTGACCAAGCTATTCAAAGCCCTGACAAAGGACCCAGATTGCCATCACTTGAAGAAAGGGTACTCCCTGAAAGGTGTTACCCTGCTGCTCCACAACAGGATCTATGTACCCAAAGGCACAACCTGAACAAACTTATTGATTGACCACCACAATTCAGAGATGGCTGGCCACCCAGGCAGACACAAATCTCTCTCAAGTATCAAGCGGAACTACGCATAGCCAGATATGGACAAAAAAGTAGCTGCCTATATCAATGGTTGTGAAACCTGTGGAAGAACCAAGACACGTTGCTCTAAGCCAGAAGGGTTACTGAGACCTCTGGACATCCCTGCTGGCCCCTGGAAGTCAGTGTCAATGGACTACATAGTAGAGCTCCCCCCTTCAAAATCCTTTTACGCAATCCTGGTCATGGTCAACTGTTTCACAAAAATGGCCTATTTTCTCCCAACCACTACCCACTGCATGGTAGTTGAGACTGCCCAACACTTCCACAACCGCATCTTGACACAACACAGCACTCTGGAAGAAATCATCACTGATAGAGGACACCAGTTCACTTTTACTACTGGACCCAAGTAATGAAGGACCTTGGGATAAAATGTTGTGTGTCAACCTCCTATCATCAGCAGACAGATGGACAAACTGAACGGGTCAACCAAATCCTGGAACAATACCTCCAACTCTATGCCAATGCCAACCAGGACAATTGGGCCAACATGCTTCCCATGACCCAGTTTGCATACAATAGTAAAGACCACACCTCCACTGGGATGTCTCTGTTCAAGGCCAACTATGGGTTCAATCCATCATGGGACCCTAGCATTAGCAGCAAGGAACAGAATACAGCAGGACAAACTTGGATTGAACAAATACATACCACCCAGGAAACCTGTCTAAGGAACTTGACTCACGCTGTTAAGACCTACAAAGTGTTTGCCAACAAGAAAAGAGTCCCCAGGAAACCTCTGGAAAAAGGCAACAAAGTTTACCTTGACTCACAAAACGTTCCCCTACATGTACCCAGTAGGAAGCTAGCCCACTGCTGCTATAGCCCTTACAAGATCATAAAGCAAATAGGAGAAGTGGCGTACAAACTAGAGCTGCCTCCCACTTGAAAGATCCACAATGTCTTCCACCAATCACTGCTATTCAAGAAAGAAGGAACCTCCCTTCCTCACCAGAAGATCAAGACTAACCCTCCACCCATCCAGGAGGGACACTCAACCAAATACAAAGTAGAGTACATCCATGGACACTGCCTCCACTACAAGACCACATAGTACTACGTCAAATGGGTAGGTTATCCTCCCAAAGAAAGCACCTGGGAACCGGTTTCCAACCTACCTAATGCATAATGAGCCATCCAGAAATACTTAGAAAAGAGGACCGGGAAGGAGGAGGGTGACAGGAGAGAAAGGAATGATGTCACAAGTGACAAGCTCCTATTGACTATGATTATTGAAAAGCCTCAACTATGGGATTTGCACCCTGATCCCCTGCAGGCCACCAGCCTGTAGTTTTTTGGGCTCAAACCAGAGCAGGATTTGACTTCAGAAAGTTCTTTGATGCCTGATGAATCTAATTCACCTACATCAACACCTCCCACACTAAAGGTTCCTGTTAACTCAACCAATCAGCAGGCAGTTCCAGCCATAGATCCCAAAATAACTTAGGCCCACTCAGAAAGGGAGATAGAGAAAATTCCCATATAATGAAGGCCACCCAGAGACAACCAACCACACAACCTAACTAGAAGATTCAAGCATTCATAGTTTGAGCCAACCAATGAAATAACCCCTGCAATGGATGCCACCAAGGACTGGGAAGACCTAGTAAACAGGAAAACCCAGGCCAAGGGAATTTGTGAAAGTTTTACCATGACAGAGGAGCATACTTATACCCTGGACCGCCAGGAAGATGCCCATTGCCATTCTTGCAATAAAGTGACATGAACCTTTGGTTCAACCAGATCATACCTTATTTGTTATTAGTTCTACTTCATTTACAGCCTATGTCACGCGGTTCCGCACCCCACACTCACCTACCCCAAGAAACCGCGGACCAGCCACCTGACCTTTACTGTCCACCAGAAGCTCCCTTTGGCCCATTACATTTCACCAAGTACCCACCTAACCCAGCGTATTTGGAGTTTACTCTAGAGGAAATCCTAATCAATGCCCTAAAGCTAGAACTAGAGAGACAGAAGTCTTTTACAGAGAAGGCACCAAAATTATCTGGCCCCCTCTGCTATGCCGCAACAAGTATAATTTTCTGCCTGTATATTTGGTTCCAATGACACCGCCCCTCACCCTGCGGCCTGACTGCCCACAAGAATCCGTTGCCACTAATGAATCCACTTCCACCCAGATATTTGGGATGATGTATATCACTCTCACTGGACTGATTGATTCTATGGTGCCTGTAAGCAGACCTTGGGCAGTCCTTGAAAATTGTTATCTTATATTGTAAAGTTAGCCCCAAACTTGTGTTGGGCCCTCCCTGCTGGGCCTGCAGGCCTCCACCTGCGAGTTCTAAGGCACCCCCCACTGGTTGGATCCCTAACACCCAACTCCAGAGGCACATTTCAATCCTACCTTTAAGCAAGTTTTTGACCCCAGAACCTCAACCATTGCAGCTTTCCTATTTATCTATGAAACTTCCATGAGAAGAGCCTTGGATGAATTCAAGAAGAAACACATTCTGACCTTTCTACACCCAACTGACAAGAGGTAGTTGTACCAGAGCTGTCATCCATTGAAACCTGGGAAGATATGAAGCAGCTTCTGATTGACAAATTTGGTGTTGACCTTAGTTTGGAAGAGAAAAAAGACGCCTTCATGTACACTGCCTTCAAACCAAAGGAGACCCTAGCTGAATTCTCAGATAGATTCTACCTGGAAGGACAATAACTTATCACAAGCCGCCATCTGACCGCTCATTAAGCATACATGGCTTACGCTCAAGCCCTCAAGGTTAACCAGCTCTTTTTTCTTCACTTCAAGGCCCATAAAGCCATGCTTTCTTCCATGAAGAGCATAAAGACACTGTTGCAAATATGCACTTTACCCATTCTGGGGCAGTTGTGTGGGAGAATTGTGCTGCCTCTACCTCTGGTTTGTCTTCATGTGGCCCGCGTATCATCACTATGAACTCGCACATACTCCTTGATGCCAGGGTTTACATAACTGTTGACAGATTGGGCACCATTCCTGAGTCTGCACCAATCCTCAAGTTGAAGGAGCTGATCCCAAGGAACAGGCAGGAAAAAAATAGTCAACCTAAAGGCAGAGACACTCTTGGTTGACAATTCCCACTCTCCTTTGATTCCCCCCTCCATTGCTGACTCTGAGCCTGCTGACACTGAGGATTCTCCCATTCTGCTGCTATTCCACAATATATCTGACAACTCTGACATGAATGATTCTGATATAAAAAAACTGACGCCTATGGATATTCTGTCCTGGCTGTCCCTGAAACTATTGCAGTCCCTATATAAGATACGTTCTGGGAAAACTACAACAACCGCCAAGCCTCTGCCTGAAGCCAAGGAGGTTGTCTCTTGCCCTTACCTCACCCAAGCCAAAGATCTCCTGTGCTTGTTGAATCTTTCAAAGAAGCTGCTGAGGTTGCTGACGCTGTGTTCAAAAACGTCAATGTCTTGCTCCCTCTTCAGATGGTCTCTAAGGAGCTCCTGGGCCTCAGAAGCATGATTGAAAAGTGGGACAAAGAACTAACAGAAGCCCAAGAAATTCTGGCTGTCCTTCCTCCCTTTGGTTGCACCACCACTTGTGTTGAAATATCCATCCAAAATTTGAAAATTAAGGCTGTCTTAGACACAGGGTCTTCTGTTAATGTTATCTCCTTGAAGCTGGTCAAGAAACTCAAACTTGCCCCCAACCTAAACTATTATCAATTGTATAGCCCAGCTGGGCTGTCCATGACTTGAGCTATAGGATCTTAATCTGCTCTGTCCATGCAATTTGGCAAGCTGCTCTTGGCCGTGCCTGCTGTTGTCCTGGAGAATAAGAGCTATAATCTTCTAGTTGGTACTCAATTCCTTAGGGAATATAATGGGATCATCAACTTAAAGGACAACTTCCTCTTTATCTTGGAATACAAAGTCCCTCTGATATTTGAAGAGCCAGATAAAGTTCCCGGGAAGCGCCTCAAGACATGTGTCTTGGAATATCCCACTGGTTTTTTCACTTTAAAATACCAAACCCATTCCTCCAACATAGAGTGTCCTCCTATGGCTTGCCTTGCATCAGAAGGGATTACTCTCTTGTCCACTTCTGCTGTGACTATTCTGCCTGGGTCTCAAACTACCCTAGACTCCCAAATATTGTACAAGCTGCCCAAGTTTACATTCCTAGAGTTGTACTCTCCTCCCTTGCTAGGGCGCAACAAACCCTATCTCTGTCCAGGAATCTTGGATGTCTCTCATAAAGACCCTGTTCAACTGCTGATTGTCAACTTGACTGCTCTACCCATACATGTGTCTAGAGGGAAGGTTGTCAGCTATGGCAAGCTATTGAATGCTCTTGAAGTCCTATCTCTTCATACCTTTGATACATTCCAGGACTTTAATTTACCTGAGGATTAGCCACAAGTCCTATCTTTGTTCACTGCCCAAGACTTTCTGCAACTATCTCTGGTTCAACAGAAAGAGGTGCTTGACCTACTGAATCAGATTTTGGAATCTTTGCTAAGGATAGCACAGATTATGGGTTAGCCAAAGGCGTCATTCACCTGATTGATACTGGTGATGCTCCCCCCTTTTATGCTAAACCCTATTGCCAAAGTCAAGTAGAAGATGCTCAGGTGTCTAAAGAACTTAAGCAACTTTTAGATGCTGGACTGCTTGACCCTTCCCAAAGTCCATGGGCTTTTCCCTTGCTCATCCCAAAGAAGAAGGATGGAGGTCATTGTATTGTGATGTACTATCAACACCAAATTTCTTAACTAAAAAGGATTCCTACCCTTTACCGTGCATTGATGATTCTCTCTGCTGTCTTGGGGGCTCTAAGTTCTTCTCTACCAAGGATCTGACTTCTAGATACTGGCAAGTTGATCTCTCTCTCAAAGATAGACAGAAGGCTGAGCTCATCACTTCTGAAGGATTGTTTGAGCCCACTTGAATGCCGCAAGGACTCTGCAATGCTCCAGCTACTTTCCAACAAGCCATGAATTCCATTCTCCATGATCTGAAGCTCTCAATTGTTTTAGTGTACTTAGATGATATAACTGTATTCAGCGCCACCTTCACTGATCACTTGGACCATCTCAAGGAGGTATTCATAAAGATTTGTGAGGCCAGACTTAAGTTAAAACTATCTAAGTGTGCTTTCTTAAAAGAACGCCTTGAATTCTTGGGCCATGAGGTGACTCAGACAGGAATCCACCCCATGACTAAGAAAGTCAAAGCCATTGACAAAATGCTTCCGCCCACCAACCTTCAAGAAGTCCAAGTCTTTCTGGGAATGATGAGATACTATAGACAATTTATTCCTGATTTTGCTGACACTGGTGAACCCTTGGTCCAGCTGTTGTGTAATGTCCCTTTTGAGTGGACCTCCAGTCAACAATAAGCCTTTTAAAAACTCCAGCAAAAACTCAAAGAGGCTCTCATCTTAGTATATCCTGACTACAAAAAGGAATTCATCTTATATACTGATGCTAGTGACCTGGCTATTGGGGCTATCTTAGTCAACTGGATGATGAGGGGGTGGATCACCCTGTAGCTTATACCTCTTGTGTCCTGAATAAGCATGAGAAGAACTACAGTGTGAAAAAGAAGGAGTGCCTTGCTGTGCTACATGCTGTCAAGCAGTTCTGCCACTATGTGTATGGCACCCATTTCACTGTGGTTACTGACCACGCTTTGCTTAAATGGCTACAATAACTCAAGAAACCCAAAGGATTACTAGCTAGATGGGCTCTTTAATTGCAAGGTTATGGCTTCATTGTGTTGCACTGCCCCAGGATTCAACATCAGAATGCTGTCAGACTGTCCAGAATGCCCATCCTGGCTCTACACCCTGCTGAAGCTGACCAGTTGTATGAACTAATTGGATACCCTTTGTCATGAGAGAATGAGACAGAGGAAGTTTGAGTCGCCCTTTCTAAGATATCTGAAGACACCCTCATTTGTGACAATCAACTTTTTCAAGAAGGTAAAAGACCACTACTTGCCCTATGTAAGGCCTAGTCTTTACCTTTTGTTGGTGCTGCAAGCCCATAAGGAGACAGGACATGGGGGCGTTGCCAAGACTCATGCCTGGCTCCTCAAGAATTACTTCTGGGAAAATCTTTGCTTGCTCATCCCATATGTTATTGCCAGTTGCCATGATTGCCAGTTCTAATGTCCTAAAGCTGCTGCTCATGAGTTCAAGATAGTTTCCCCTCAACACGCCTTTCACACTGTCAGTATTGATGCTGTGGGGCCTCTCCCCCACTCCTGCTCTGGTTGCCACTTTATCCTAATTGCTGTTTATCATTTTACCAAGTGGGTAGAAGCTCATTCTACTAAAGACATCATTTCCAAGACTACCACTGCCTTTCTGCTGCAAGATGTATTCTTCTGCCATGGTTGCCCTCAGGTGTTGTTGTCTGACAATGGGACTAACTTCAACGCCAAGTTAGTGACCTTGGTGGTTGAAGTCTTGGGGTCTTACCAGTATTTCTCTTCCCCCTATAATTCTTCCACCAAACAGGCAGTTGAGCGCGCCAACTCAACTCTGGTTTCTATCATAAGGAAGCTTACTTACTCTGACGCCGCCAACTGGGATCTATACTTACCTGCTGTATTCATTGTATATTGCCTTAGCAAGCATCATGTCACCAGTTATTCCCTTTTTTCTATGCTGTATGATTGTGAAGCCACTACCCTGTTGCTCCTGGGGGCCCCTTAATCTCCTCTGATAAGACCATGAACCCTGATGAGCACATCAAAGATATATTCAACCACATCATTGATATACAGTCTAAGGCCTACATGTCCGCCTATAAGACCAAGCTGCTGAAGCTCTCCCCTGACAATGCCAAGAATCCCCCCTGCCTGATTTCTCCATTGGAGACCATGTTTTGTATTAACAACACAGAGTAGGAGGACAAGCTCATAAGCTAGACTCATTGTGGATTGGGCCCTTAGAAGTGACCTTTAAGCAAGGATTGGAGTATACAGTAAAGCTCCTCTCTAGTGGTCAACCTTTTTCTTGTGTGCATGCTAAGTTCCTCTGCAAGTATCACCCCCTACGGCCAATCTAGAGGGGGACAATGTCGTGAATGCTGCCATTCATCATTGTTCAATTTTGCCTTTGTTGGGTTATTTCAAGGACAAATCTCTTTCTTTTGCTTTTGCCCTTTGAAATGAGGCTGGCTCTGAATTGGGAAATACAATTGTTCAGTTTCCTGATCCTGCACAACTGACTTGCCCCACTCATGCTTGTGGCAAGTGATCCTAACATCCTGGTATTGTTTTGTGGTATCACAACCCACTATATAATAAATTTCCTATTTTCCAATAAAATTAAGTTCTATTCACATTTTTGTCTTTGTGTCTCCACGTACTTTGGTGCCTCTCTAGCCACGTCTAGTAGACATTATTGATTCAGGACCACAAGGTAATTACATAGCCTTTCCTGCCATTCTAACCAAGACTTAGTCAAATCCAATCCTAAGGGTAGGCTTTCCTGTTGTGACTCTGTGCTGCGCCTCAGATCACAACATGTAGCTCCACTATATAGTCCAAGGATACTGACTTACAAGGGCCTTTTGCAATCTGAAGAGATTGTAGTAATCCTTTTGGCCCTCATTTCTTAGGCTTGGTACGTACACATGTCTTGCAACCACTGAGGTATCCTTCAATTTCTGGCTTCATCCTGGGCCACATGTAGGTTCTCTGAATCCCTTTGAGAGTCTTTGTATGTCCAGGGTGTCCTGACATGGGGAAGTTGTGGTATTCTTTCAGTATCTCTAAGCGCATTGGGCCTTCTGGTACGTAGGTGTGTCTGTGTAGCTGTAGGGTGTTTCTGTGTAAGGAGTAACCTTTTTGGTAGTATCAAATGTTTATATCTTTCTTTAAGTCTTCCATGATGGAGATAAAGTGCTGGTCTACAGTCTGAGCTGGTTGTACTTTTCTTCTACTGGCTAGTCCCAGGAATAGGAGCATTGGTTCAATCATTTTTGGAGACAGCAAGGATTTAGTGTTGAATTCTTCAATCTCTTTGGTGCTAGGGAAGAGGTCTGCTCTTTGGCTTAGGGCATCAGGTACAATGTTGATCTTGCCAGGTTTGTAGCTGATTGATAAGTCTTAATCTGCTAGGATTAGGGCCCATCTAGCTTGTTGCTGATTCAGTTGTTGCAGTTTAAAGAATTATGTCAGGTTCTTTTGATTGATCATGATTATCACTGGGTGGTTGGTGTTACACAAGTATCTTCTCCAATGTTTCAAGGACTGGATGGTAGCAAGCATTTCTTTATTGTAGATGGGGTAGTTCAAATCAGGAAGAGTGAACTTCCTTGAGTAGTAAGCTACAAGGTTCAGCTTACCATCATGCCCCTCCTGAAGCAACACCCCCCAATGCAAAGTTGGAGGCGTCTGTTTCCACAATTAAGGGCTTATTGTAAACTGACATTGCCAATACAGGGGCAGAAACAAAGGCGTTTTTTAGCAACACAAAGGCGGATTTGGAGGCAACATCCCACACAAAGGGGTGTTTCTCAGAGGTAAGACAGGTCAAGGGCAAGCATATTGAAGAAAAAAAATTGACAATTTCTGGCAGAAGTTTGCCAAGCATAGGAAACTTCTGACCTCCTTGTGGCTCTTAGGTTTGGGCCATGATGACATAGCCTCTATTTTGTTGGGTGTCATTGCAAAACCTTCTTTCAGTACATTGTAACCCAAGAACATTACTTCCTCTTGAAAGAACTCACATTTATGGAGTTTAACAACAAGTCTGTGTTCCTTGAAGCGTTGTAGGACAGCTTGAAGGTGTTCAACATGTTCTTCAGGGGTGCAACTGTAGATGAGGATGTAATCTAAGTAGGTGTGATTGTAAGACAGTCACTATTGAGTATTTAGCCAAATAAATGCTCTGAAATATAAAGTTATCTCTTTTTTCTGATTATTGCATGTAGATAAGTTGGATTGGAAGTCTTAAGGTCAATATTCCTGAAAACTGGATATCTAGGTTCAATAAAAGAACAGAAGGCAAGATTGGCTAGTCAATCTGGGAGACAAGATGTTTCAAAAACGGTTTAATTAATTGGGAAGATTAATTAATAAAAACACAGGAATATAATTAATGAGGATTTAATTATATTGGTTAAAATTCCTTTACTGTGTCAAGAAGTTTGGTTAAGGTCAACCATAATTAAACCCCCAAATTTTGGGTTAAAAGCGCCGCTTTGGCAAATTCATTGGGTTAAAATAGCCGCATAATGGATTTGAGAAGCGCTGAGGCGCCGCCTGGGGAAGTTGCTGGGCGCTGTGGTGGTACCTGGTTTGAGTTTCAAAGAATTTTAATGGGTTTTAAGGCAAAAAACCCATTAAATGTGAAGATAACTAAATAAAGACAAGGATGCCTAGGAATTCAGGGTTGATCAGCTGGTTCCCAGTTAGAACATCAATAGCTGAGTTTTAGGATGTTTACTCCACAGGGTTTTAGCACCAGGAGCTGAGGAAGCTCCATGCTGATTTAGTACATTGGGATGAATGAATCCAGGTGACTTCTTCCCATTGCAGGTCAATTCTCATAGGTTGAGAAATATTGGTGATCTTTTAGGTAAAGATCTAGGTTTGGATGACTTGAATGTCATAGACCACGTGAGATGAATCATAGGTTGATTCAGGAACCGGAGGGTTTTCAGCCAAATATGCCCCAAATAGTATATAAGCAAAAACAGCTAAAATTTAATAAAGATATATTGTCAATTTTGACGCTTTCCCCTCAACCATCTTTTCAATTATTATGTCTTCCTTGTTAAATTTTGAAAGGGCCAAATTTGGAGTAATTCATGTGGGAACCGCTGCTTCCAGGAAAAAGGTTCCTACAAGTTTGTTGGATGAAGCTTGGGCAAGCTTGGAGGTCACCAATACTGTGCCTGAGGAGTCCTTGGTGGAATTAAAGGCTGTGTTCAAAGAGTTATACTCCAATTACTTTACAAAAGAAGGGACTTCTGCCCAAGGAAATCAAATCTATGTGTGGGATTGCTGGAACCTGTTAGTAGGATGGGACAAAATCTTACAGCAAGTGAAAGAAAAGGCAAATATGAAATTGAGGCTTTAAGGGCAAGAGAGAAAAAGAGCATTGAGATCATGGCCCATTGGTGGGATGATAACAAAGTGTTGTCCCATAAAATTGTCTCCCTGGAGACAAAGCTCCTCAAAGCTTTGTCAAAGGAAGGTAATGGCAATAAGAGTCAAGGGCAGAATAATGGCTGGATAGACTGGTTGGACCTGGATTTGTCACAGTAGGCTACACAACACTGCTCCTTGAGTCCTCCCAAGACCGCGTACACCATAGTTTGAAAGGTGCTGGGCGCGTTTCACAACCCAAACAGCATAACCAAGTATTTGTAGAGAACTTGTCTAGTCTTGAAAGCAGACTTCTATTTTTCACCAGGCCTGATCCATATCTGGTTAAAGGCATCTCTTAAATTGATCTTTGAGAAGATGTTGGCTCCTAAAAGCTGGTCTGAGAGGTCTTCAGCATTGGGTAAAAGATATCTGTTCTTCACAGTAATGCTTTTTAGGTCCTGGTAATTGACACAAGGGTGTAGGTTGTTGCCTTTCTTTTTAAAAAACAGTAAGGGGGATGAACAAGGATATTTGGAGACGTGTATATATCCCTTCTTCAGCATCTTGTCCAAGTACTCTCTTAAGGTGGCTTGTTCCTTTGTGTTACAACTGTAGACAGGTCTGTGCTTAGGTTGGTTTTTGGGGAGGAAGTCAATGGCGTGGTTGAACTGACTTTGTTTAGGCAAGGCAGTGGCTTCTTCCTCTGATAAGATGGACTCCCAAGGCTTCAAAAAATTTGGGATCTCAGCTTTGCAGGATTCTGTGGTGATGCTGTTTAAATCAGGGGTCTGCTGGGGGTTCAGGCAGGGGACCTCTAAGGTTTGGCTCTCATGAGTGACAGTCACTTGATGGTTTTTATAGTCCAAGTTTAATTGGTGGTCAACCCACCATTAAAAACCTATCACTACAGATTTGGGAAACTTCTCCATGACGTGGAATCTGGTGGGAAGGAACTTCCCTTTTAACTTTAGGGAGACAGACTCTTTTCATTTGTGGTACAGTTCTGTTGTCTTGTTACCCAAGGTTATCAGTTGGGAGATTCCCTGGATTGGTACACCCAGTTTCTCAGCTAAGATATGTTCCATGTAGTTGAGGGCTGCTTTGCTATCTAGGAGGGCTACAGTGTTCACCTCATGATCATGGTAACATAAAGTAGTGCCAATGATAGGATAAGACTGGGAAGCATTGTTTATTGCTGAAATAATGGCTCCTTAGGCTCAGTTGGAGAAACTAGTGCAGTCCTTGGATAAGTGGCCACTCTGATGGCAATAGAAGCATAGCCCTCTTCTGATGTGGTGTTGGTACTCTTCAGGGGTCATGTTTGAATGGGGCCTACTTGCACCTGGGGTTTGATTGTTCCAGGGTTGAATAGTGTGGTATCCTTGTGGTTGGCTGAATTCCATGCCTCTTGTGATGGCTAGGAGCTTGTCTTTGGGGAGGCTGCATTGGTGGTGTCTTATTAGGCTGGCATGGTGTGGGTTCAGACTTTTTCTGAAATGCAGGTCTGATATGTTGTCAAGTATCTTGGCTGCCTCTGCCAGATGTAGGAATTGTTGTATGTAGGTCTCCAAGTTTTCCCTTCCTTGGGTCATACGGATGAGCCCCATGTAGGCTTAGATCTTGGCCCCAGCAGGGGTGGTTGCAGAATTCATTCTCTCCAGGAATTGGTCATAGAAGAGTATGAGGTCTGGATCTTCCTCAAGGCTGGTCAAGAAGGTTTCTTTGGCGTCATTCTTCAGTTAGGTGGCCATCATCATAACCTTCTGAGTGTTGTCTCTGAAGCTCTAGGGGTGTTCACATAACAGGGCATTTATCATGATCATTCCTTTTCTGAAACCAGCCAAGTCTAATTTTGGCAGGTCAGGAAAGGTCGTGGGGGCAGCAGTATTCTGGTTTGAGGTGGAGATGGTCACAGTCTGGACCTGGGATGGCTTGGCTTGGCAACAACTCCTTCTTGGCTTTTGTTTGTTTCTTGATCAAATACTTTCTTAGGCAGTAAGCTGAGGTCAAAAATAAAAGCATACAAGATGCCCCTATAATCAAAGAAGAATAGGGTCCCAGGGTTACTAGTTTTGATATGGTTGACATACAGCCACGGCCCATACCAGAGTCCGCTGGACTCCCACGGGGGAGGCAGGCCAGGCCTGGAAGGCCATGTACACAATAGGCACAATACAGACCAGGTAGTTAACTGCAGTAGCTAGGGGGCTCCAACTCCTAGTAAGGGCACAACCTGGTTGGCCAGCCCTAATACTGTGATATAGACAAACCCCAACTTGCAGGAGTCCTGGGCAGGAGGTTCATTGGGTAGGGGGGAGCAGCAGAAATCTCATTCATAGCAGACAGGAGATCCAGATAATGGGGGTGATAATACTCCATGTCAAGAGCGCAGGGTAGATTGGCTGTGATGACAGGAGTATAGCCAGGAGGATATGGGTAAGCAAGATTGTATTGTGCTGTGAATTCCCAAATAGATGCAAAGAGAATAATTAAATCAGAGCAAAAAAACCATTACTGCAATAAGATAATGATTTCTGGGCATCAACTTGTTTTATTAAGATTTCAACAGTGAGGAGGGCTTTTCCTCCTCACAACTTATACTTACTGGTAATTTTGTGGCCTTTTGTGCCACCAGGGAACTGATGGCATCAAATTCAGTTGAACTTACAATTTTCACTGGAATTTGCGTACTTGGGCCAGGGGGTGAGTGCTGATTGGTTGGTATAACATGAACCTTTCTTGAACTGCAGCATTCTGAGATGCCACATTTATTTATAGATCCTGGAAGAGATTGAGCTCCTGATGTATCATTTTCCAATAGCTGAGAGGTCCAAATTTGAAAATAGAATTGAAGTCAGGTATTTGAGGCTTGTGTGCCTCTCAAATCCCGGGCCGTTTGTTAGTTGAAAGAGGGTTTTCTTGCTCTGGGAGATACTTGGTAGGGGTTCCCAAGCTGCGGGGGTCTTTGCCTCTAGGAAGACCAGCTAATTGTCAAGGGCATTATGGGTCCTGACACCAGATATGAACTTGTTAATCAGCATGGTTGTCAGAAATTGGTCACCCAAGGGTTCTTTGCAACCTGGACCAGATACTCACTTGACAATGTGGAAGTAATAGAAGCCCAGGATCCAGGTGGTATTGCTTAGCCAAGTTTTAATATATATTGAATAATTTTCACTGTTTCAACTCTTAAGAGTTGAGTCCTTCCAAAAATTTACTCAATAAAAATCACATATTCCCTGGTCTAACTTTAATTTTGAAAATGCATTCTGTAGTTGGATTGTTACGCTACATCCCTTACAATTTAATCCTTAGCCAGATTATTACTGGAAGATGGGGGCCTACTGTCGGTACTTTGTTGTTGTTGCTGTCAAATGTTAATTCAATGCCTGTCAATCTCAGAGCTGTTCCTACTCCTTTCAAAGCTGAAACTCATGTGCTATCCCAATGTCCTTAATTTTATGCTGAAAACACTCTGATGCTTTCACAAGCTATTTATCTTGGGCTACTTTGATAAGGATTAATTATTTTCCCTAATCCTAGTATCTCATTTGGAAATTTTACAAAACATTATCTGAAGCTGTGTTGGTGGTTAATCATTAACTCTATGTGGATTTAGTGGGTGATTCCCCACCACTTAGAAACGGCTTCATATTATCCTGTGATTTCTGTCACATTACTCAACTCTTCTACTTCTGAGTTTTTGGAAGCAGTTTATCATGAATTTGTGTTTCTTTTCTCCTGCTCCATTGATATATCTGCATTTACCATGTTTATTTGCATCAGTTCATTTCTGAGTTTTTAGTTTGGGCTCTTCTTTAATTTGTGGTTTCCATCTCTGTTTGCAGCTGTTGATACTGTACCATCTGTTTCCTATTTCTGTTGTGTCATGTTTTTTTGGTGTCTGGATTATTTCCCTGCTCCACCCACTGATGAAATTTGCGTGAAGTTTTGTCAGCCTTATCAATCTATTCTGGCTCTAGCCTTAGTCACAAATTACAAGTTCACCATGTGATGACAAAGGTTTCATAGGATGCTTGATAATGGTTGTTATCTGCGGTGGAGCGTAATCCACGTATTTTAACTGAAAGTGTGTCTCTGTACCCTTTGTTAAAAAATTTATGTGTATCTTTTGAGGAGCTTAAAGTATATTGTAAGTTGTATGCCTTCTAACAGGGTACTACTCTGCTCTCAATATTCCTTCCTCAGTTTTTTGCCTACTGCTGTACAATTGATGCTCTCAAGGTGAATAAACTCTCAGTGTTGTGGTTAGCTGTTGGCCAGACTGCCCAGGATCTAGCAGTTTTTGATTCCCCATTAACCACAACTGAGGCCCTGGTAAGCCAAATTCTTTATCTGGTCTCAAATCTGATGACTCTCAAACAAGGTGTAGTGGAAATTGAAGCTAAACCTGCTGCTTGCTCCTGGTTTCTGGTAATTGCTCTGTGGTGGCTTTGTCTAGTCAGAGTTGTGATTGCACCCCTTGTGTTTCTTCTCAGTTGCAATTGGCTATCTTGAACAAGCCTGCCAAGGTAGAAAAAATGCCAGTGGTGTCACCCACCAAAAGTTTGTTGGTTATGCTCCAGCATGTTGTGCCTGCAAAGTCTTTGGTAGTCAAGTCCAAAGAGTTGCCTCTTGTTTCCATTATTTGTGATCTTCCAGCCCTTCCTGCAGCCAAACAAGAAATGATTGAGTGTTATTTTCAGGAGCATCCTGCCTCCTTAGCTGCTGTCTGTACGGCAACAGCGCTGATGTTGACAATAATAATGTCAACAGTAGCCATGTCAACACTTTGTTGACATGGCCACTGTTGACTCCAAACTCTAAATCTCCTATGTTTTTTGCTAGTTGTGTTAGCTTAATTTTTTTAAAAGTGTTTAGGGGCGCAAACCCAGAAAACACAACAAAATTGTGGCCATCTCAACACAATTTAATATTAAGCTTAATAAAAAACTTGATTTAACCTGATTTTTCCTTTACTTTTACTAATAAAAATTAGTTTATTTTTTTATTTGTTTTCACAGCGTAAAAGTGTCAATGTCAACACTTTTTAAGCCAAACTTATTTTTAACAAAACTGAAGCATCTAATGTAAAAAAAAAATTGTGCATTTAAAAATATTTTTTATTGAATTATTATATTGAAAAAGACAGTGCACATATAGCTGATTGTTGAAATGTTCATGTTATAAATATTTATGTGGCACTTATTACAGCTTTAATATATTAAGTGGATTGGTGGCTAACGGTGATCCATTAATTTAAACATGAGTTACTATGTAAGTTACTATAAAATTTATTATTAAAAATAATGTTGACACTTGTAAATGTTGTTTATTTGCTCATGATTATCCCCTAGGGTGGATTTAAGCAAATTAGAGTGGCGCAATTAAGCCTAGATTAATATTCCACCTCTTATAAAGAATGTTGTAAGTGATGTTGTTGACACTTTACCCTTTTCAATACTTGAATACAACTTCTTAACAACTTCATATAAGTGCAATGGTAAAATATCATATTACCACCTCCAAAATACCATTTTTGTTAAAGAAATAAAGAACCTTGATACTTTCTTTAATTATTTTTATATTTTTATTTTATTTTTTATGTGAACAAAAACACACAGAAAATGGTTGACTTTTGCTAGCCTGCTTAAATTTAATTAAGTGTGCTATGAAAAAACATAGTAAATTTTCAAAAAAATTTCAACAGTGACAATGTTGTCAAAAATAATGTCTACAATTTTTTTAATTGACAGTGAGAATTCATATTTTTTTACTAATTGTCACTCATAATGTCAACGCTTTTCAGTTCTCACATATAAAAATTTATGTTTTACATAATAAAAACTTCTCATTTTTTGATATGTTGTATTTTTAATTTTTCTCTTTCATATTTTTTTAATTTTTAAAATGAAATCTATTTATAAAGCTAATACTTTCACATGCATATCTTAACTTTTAACTTGTTATTTATAGCTTTAATAAAATAAAAACTATACAAATATTTTTTAAATTTCAAATGCCAAGAAAAGCCATCTAAAATTTACTTTTTATATAGTATGCTTTTTAAGTTGTTTTGTTTGTTTTTTACATACATTTCTTTATTTTAAACCATTTTACTTATTATTTTAGGACAAGAACACTTCCAAACTGCCCAAAGGAACCAAGTGTGCCTCTAAGCCAACCAAATCTACCAAGAATAAGCCTGTCTCATCAAAGAAGGCCACCCCCAAACCATCCCCAAAGCCCTCACCAAAGCCCTCCCCTGAGCCCTCTCCTGAGAAAAGCCCTGCTCACTCCACTGGGGGAGAGGAAACTGATGGCTCTCTTACAGAGCACAGTTTCTACAACTTGGCTTCTGACAAGGAGCCAACCAAGAAGAAGCGGCAAGGCAAAAAGACCCCACCCAAAGATAAGTCTCCTGCACATGAGGAGCATCATGATAAGCCCCCTTCTGCTTCCCCACCCCCGCCAAACTCCCCCCCTTCAAGCTCATCTGGGGATGATTCAAAGCCTTGCCCTGATTATTTCCCTGGCTTCTGCCATGCTCCTGCTGGCCCCTGGGACCCTCTGTTGGCCCACAACATCTGCAACATTGACGGCAAATTCAAGGTTCCCTCTTCCTTGCACAAATACTTCCCAATCATGAGTGTAAAGGGTGGGCCAGCCATGGTGGCCAATGGGTATATCTTCAGCTGCAACAATGCCAACCGGGGCTTCAAGAGCTGCCATTACACCTGCAAGGACCGCCCCTGCCCAGTGAAGCTCAACAATGAGCGCTGGGACCTGGTCCAAACCATCAAGGACAAGCATACCTGCATCATGCCCAACACCACCATAGCCCTCCTTCTCAAGTGGTATCTGGTGCAGGTGATGCCCACCTCCAAAGATCTTTCTGCCACCCAGCTGGCCATACTTGTTTGCAAGTACCTCTCCCCAACCAACTTGAAGAGGGTTATAACTCACAATCAGTTGATCAAGTTTGTAAGTGATAGGTGTCAAGCCTCCAATCCCCTGGCCAAGAGTGCCACCAGCATCAAGGACCTTATCCTCACAGATGCCCTCAAAAAGACTGAAGATGGTGAGATGTTCCTGCTCCATGGCAATGGGCAGGAAGTGGAGGATAGGATTATAGCTACGCCATAACCCAAAACCTGGAGCAGCTGAACACTGCTACCACCTGGCTGTGTGACAGCACATTTGCTACTTGCCCCTCTCTCTTCAAGCAGCTTTGGGTCCTGCATGGGCAATTTAATGACCAGGTCATCCCCCTTGTGTTTTTTCTCCTTCCTGGTGCCAAGACTTAAGTCTACACCAGAGCCTTCAAGATTATCTGGGATGCTTTGATCTCCCTTCTCACCAACCAGCTCTGCCCTCCCACTCACACCACAAGGGCAAATCCCTCCTCCACTGAGAAGGATGAGTCCACCATAGCCGCTGAGCAGCTAGCTCATGTGCGCTCACTTGGGCCAAAGGTTATCATAATGGACTTTGAGCAGGCTCAGTTCAGAGCCTTTGAGGCCATCTTCAATGGAGAAGTCCAGGGCTGCTTCTTCCATTTTAGGCAGGCCCTTGTCAAGAATCTCAAGAGTGAGAAGGACCTTTTTGAGAAGTATCTTAACAATGGTAAGGGGAAGTGCTGCTTGTCCCTGACTCAGTTTGCTGCCTTGGATTTTGTGCTCCCAGAGCATACTGGGCTTAGCTTTGGGGCCCTCCTGGAGGATGCTTACATCAAGAAGCACTCCACCATCTTCAAAGGCTACCTGGATTACTTTGAGTGCCAATGGGTGGGCAAGAAGGTGACTGCCCAGAGAGGTAAGAGCGGGGCCACTGCCCCTTGGAACTGTCAAGGCGCCTGCCTCAAGAGGGAGATGAAGACCACCTCTAGCCTTGAGGTTTGGCATAAGCACCTTAAGGTGAAGTTTGGGACCAACCCCAAATATAACAAGTTCTTCTCTAAGCTGCAGGAGGAGCAGGCCCAGACTGTCTCCAAGTTCTGCAACCTGGCCAACTGGGTGGCCCCCAAGAAGAGGAAGTCCAAGGAGCAAGACTACCAGGAGGAAGTGAAGAAGGTGGTCAATAAAAAGCATAAGGTGGCAGAGATTAAGAAGTACCTTGGAGATGTTGCCACTGCTCTTGCTGGTGGCTTTAATTAGCCAAATAAACTTTGCTTTGCCTATATATTTTTTACTTTTATCCTTTTTAATTTTTTGGATATTACTAATCTTTTTAAGTATAAATGGTAAGTTTAAGATACAGTTTTAATGTGGTTTAGTAAGGAATATCTTATATTTTGTTAATTTATCTTTAAGCTATGAGATATTTTCAGTTATGCTTATATGGAGTATAATAAATTTAGATTAGAATTTTTTATATTTTGTAGTTATTATTATATATTAAATATCTTTATTTTTGGTTCATTGGAATTTTAATTTTTATGGGAATAAAAAATAATTTTATAATAAAGAGTGTAATTTACATAGTAACCTGAAAATAAGTTGATTATATCTCCAAATTCTTATTACTTATAGTAATTTTTTATTACAATTTTGAACTCTCTGGGGTCAATTTAGTATAATAATGTATTTTTAAATATTTTTTTAAATTAAAAATGTTCAGGGTAAAGTGTTTTGTTAATTAAAAAAGTGTCAACATCCAGGAAACAACATTTAGTAAACCCAGGTTGTCACTTTACTATAGTGTCAACATTTTTTGTGTCAACATGGGCGCTGTTGCCGTCTGTACCACTGAAGAGAAGCAAGATCCTGCTGAGGTTGCAACTTTTGTGGCAAATAAATCTTCTTCTGGTTACTTCTTTTTATGGTAGCATCAATAACGGCCAAACTATCTATCAGCCAGCCATTTTTTGGATACTGGTGCATCTGAGAACTTCATGAGTGTTGAGACTGCAGACTTGTTGAAACTCAAGTATCATCCTGGAATGCTGATTAGGGGTGTAAACTGTCAAATTTATCCCTCTTTTCAGCTTAAGAAGCCAGTGACATTTGTAGTTATTGCCAATCTTTTACCGCAAGGTTCTCCATATGCTCTACTCTTATGTATCCTATTATCTTAGGAGTTGGCTGGTTGAGGGACCATAAAGTATTGACCTTACTAAAAGAAAATGAGCTGCAAGTGGACCAATCTTCAGGTATATCCATCCCAATTATGTTGTTGGGTATGTCAGAATTAGAGCAGTCTTCTCAGACAATCCATTTGGTTCCTGTTCCCACACCTGTAATTTCTGATTTACTAGCATGCCTTCAACCCTGGTCTGCGACATTCAATGCCACTAGGGGTGAGGTCCTTCCCAAGTGTTGTGATCTGAAGCGCAGCACAGAGTCACAACAGGAAATCCTAACCTTAGGATTGGATTTGTACTAAGTCTTGGTTAGAATGGCAGGGAAGGCTATGCAATTACCTTGTGGCCCTGAATAAATACTATCTACTAGACGTGGCTAGAGAGGCGCCAAAGTACGTGGAGACATAAAGACAAAAATGTGAATAAAACTTAATTTTATTGGAAAATAGGAAATTTATTATATAGTGGGTTGTGATACCACAAAACAATACCAGGATGTTAGGATCACTTGCCACAAGAATGAGTGGGGCAAGTGAGTTGAGCAAGATCAGGAAACTGAACAATTGTATTTCCCAATTCAGAGCCAGCCTCATTTCAAAGGCAAAAGCAAAAGAAAGATATTTGTCCTTGAAATAACCCAACAAAGGTAAAATCAAAACATGGTGAATAGCGGCATTCACAACATTACCCCCTCTAGATTGTCCTTAGGGGGTGATACTTGCAGCGGAACTTAGCATTCACGCAAGAAAAATGTTGACCACTAGAGAGGAGCTTTACTGTATACTCCAATCCTTGCTTAAAGGTCACTTCTAAGGGCCCAATCCACAATGAGTCTAGCTTATGAGCTTGTCCTCCTACTCTGTGTTGATAATACAAAATGTGGTCTCCAATAGCAAACTCAGGAAGGGGGATCTCCTGGCATTGTCAGGGGAGCTTTTGCAGCTTGATCCTATAAGCAGATGTGTAGGCAGTTGCCTGTATATCAATGATGCAGTTGACTAGATCTTTGATGTGCTCATCAGGGTTCATGGCCTTATCAGAGGATATTAGGGGGGGGCCAGGAGCAACAGGGTAGTGGCTTCACACCCATACAGCATAGAAAAAGGGGAATAACTGGTGACATGATGCTTGCTAAGGCAATAGGCAATGAATACAGTGGGTAAGTATAGATCCCAGTTGGGGGCGTCAGAGTAAGTAAGCTTCCTCATGATAGAAACCAGAGTTGAATTTGGTGCACTCAACTGCCCCATTGGTGGAAGGATTATAGGGGGCATAGAAAGACTGGTGAGACCCCAAGGCTTCAACCACTGAAGTCACTAACTTGGCGTTGAAGTTAGTCCCATTGTCAGACAACAACACCTGAGGGCAACCATGGCAGAAGAATACATCTTGCAGCAGAAAGGCAGTGGTAGTCTTGGAAATGATGTCTTTAGTAGAATGAGCTTCTACCCACTTGGTAAAATGATAAACAGCAATTAGGATAAAGTGGCAACCAGAGCAGGAGTGGGGGAGAGGCCCCACAGCATCAATACTGACAGTGTGAAAGGCGTGTTGAGGGGAAACTATCTTGAACTCATGAGCAGCAGCTTTAGGACATTAGAGCTGGCAATCATGGCAACTGGCAATAACATTTGTTATGAGCAAGCAAAGATTTTCCCAGAAGTAATTCTTGAGGAGCCAGGCATGAGTCTTGGCAACGCCCCCATGTCCTGTCTCCTTATGGGCTTGCAGCACCAACAAAAGGCAAAGACTAGGCCTTACATAGGGCAAGTAGTGGTCTTTTACCTTCTTGAAAAAGTTGATTGTCACAAATAAGGGTGTCTTCAGATATCTTAGAAAGGGCAACTCAAACTTCCTCTGTCTCATTCTCTCATGACAAAGGGTATCCAATTAGTCCATACAACTGGTCAGCTTCAGCAGGGTGTAGAGCCAGGATGGGCATTCTGGAAAGTCCAACAGCATTCTGATGTTGAATCCTGGGGCAGTGCAGCATAATGAAGCCATATCCTTGCAATCAGAGAGCCCATCTAGCTAGTCATCCTTTGGGTTTCTTGAGTTTTTGTAGCATTTAAGCAAAGCGTGGTCAGTAACCACAGTGAAATGGGTGTCATACATATAGTGGCAGAACTGCTTGACAGCATGTAGCACAGTAAGTCACTCCTTCTTGGTCACACTGTAGTTCTTCTCATGCTTATTCAGGACACAAGAGGTATAAGCTACAGGGTGATCCACACTATCAAAACCTCAGGCTTGACCTGCCAGCAAGGTTCCAACCAAGCGGGTTTGTGACCCGCAATCTGATTATCTGGTCACTCAAAGCCATACTAGGAAGTCAACTCAAATTACCAAATCCAACAACATGAACAGATGATGATCCTTTATGGTGGATACCTTGTTTTGGCGCTTGAATCATTACCAGGATCAAGCCACCTCCCTCTTCCATCCAGCTGTGTGATCACCAATCATGTTCCTGTTATCCTCAATTCACATGAACTATATAATCACTATCCCACAATAAAGATTATTATCTATCTTCTAATTATTTTTCCCTTTGTAACTCTGCTAAAACAGCACAGTTACAGCATTGGTAGCACAGGTAGGCTCTCCATACTACCTTATCTTGAAAAATTCCGCCTGTTGCCCGCACACGCTGCGGCCAACAAATCCTTGACAGAATTATGTCTGGCCTCCCGCCCAACTGGACTCTGTACACTCCTGGTATCCAATGGTTTTGTCCTATACCAAAACATGATAATCCTGCTATCTGCCTTCAACACCATGTCTGCACAAGGTTTCTTTAAGGCTCCCTCATCAATGCCGCAACCAGCCAACAAAACCACCATGCCCTCCTATGTAGCTCAAAGACTATAAAGCGCTGCCTTGGAACCTTTTGCCAGGGCCAACGACAACAACGCCGCTGCATGGATCCAGTCTGCCCAGAGCAAGCTAGCTCAGATGGAATGACCACAGCAATTTTGGATTGCAGAAATTTCCATTTGCCTGACCCATGACGCTGGCACCTTGTGCAACAAGTGGCATGAATAGCACACTGAAAAGAACTGGGATACCTTTAAGAAAGACTTCCTGGCAATATTTGTGCTTAAAGATACAGCGCTCATGATCATTTGCCAAGTAAATAACCTGACCCAGACAGGCACTGTGAAGAAACTTACTTGTGCCTACAAGGAACTCTGTCTTTGTGCACCATCTAACATGGCCTTTGACACCCCAACCACACACTTCATGTACTATGACGCTCTCAAGTTGCACGTGATGAGACATGTAAACCTGGATCAAGTGACCAACCCGCAAAGCCTGTACTGTGAAGCGGAAAAAGCAGAACAGACATACAACGCTCTGCATAAGGCAAAAACTGGGAAACAAGAAAGCCCAAGGATTCCCATCCAAGCAGGCGCTCTGCTTGGCCACCTCCTGGAGGCAATAGGAATAACGCCAACCACAAACCCATGGGTTCTAATGGGCATGGAAATGGAAACAATGGCCAGTCAAACCGTACTCATTTCCATGTCACCGCCACGCAAGGCAACCAAGATGAGGAAAAAGCCCAGGGAGAGCACTAAGCAAGCCAAGCTCTCCCCACGCAACTCCTGACTTGCCCAACAATTAATACCAACCCAAGGACATGGACCAATGCCCAATGATCCAGGTGCCATTGGAGGGCCCAGTACTGTACACCATTTCCAGACATCCCAATAAATTGATGTCCTATCCTTTCTGCTTTTGCGGTTACACAGGCTCAGCACTCCTGGACTTGGGTGCAGACCAAACCTTAGTCAACAGTAGCTTTGTGGATAAGTTCAAGGTGGCAACTAATCCTTTGCGGATTAAAAATGTGGTCCTAGCTGATGAACACCACATTGCCATGATAAAGGAAACTGCCCCCTTCTCTGTCATGCTTGAGAACCTTCACTCCACCATCCAAGGTCCCGTCATTGACTTTTCTAAGTTTGACATTGTACTAGTACTAGACTGGTTACGGAAGAACAACCCTCACGTAGACTGGGCAACCTCAGTATTGACCATCAAGCATAAAGGCATCAACCACCAGATCTACCCCAACTCTGTGGACCAACTGCTACGCGACCACGTCTTTGTACGTATCACAGAGACCCAGGACAAAAAGAAAGACCAGAAGTCAATTGACTGGGACTCCTGCCAGTACAAGATCATACACTTCAAAGACCACCAGGATACCTCCACGCCTCAGGACCGCAACATTGTGGCCTGCCATCCAGAAATCTTTAAGGAAGCGTTACCTGGGCTGCCCCCTGAGAAGCATATTCAGCACTCTATCCAACTCAAGGGGGCTGTACCCAAAGTGTGCCCCATCTACAGGCTGACCCCAAATAAGGACAATGCCTTACACGCCTATCTCAAGGAGGCATTGGAAAAATGACTTATCTGCCCCTCACAGTCTCCCTTTGGGGCCGCTGTATTCTTTGTGACCAAAAAGGATGGCACCTTACTCCTGGTCACAGACTACCACGCCCTAAACAAAGTTACCATTAAGAACTTTTACCCACTGCCTCTGATTGACAACCTCTTTGATGCCTTGGGAGGAGCCACAGTCTTCTCCAAGATTGATCTAACTGCAGGCTACAATCAGATTTGCATCAAGGAGGAAGACATTTCCAAAACAGCCTTCCTGTCATGAATGACATTTCAATACTTGTATTGAAAACTCAAGATTCAAACCCCAGTTCCCTGAAAGAGGATCAAACTCTTCAGGACAGTCCAGGACCCACCAACCCGTTAAGTCACAGGCCAAAATTGTTAAATTACTCTGTAACCTGCTGGCCTACTATGGAGGATTCCCTGAATAGTTGCCAGTCTGCCACCAAACTGGTGCCAATGAAGACCCATACCTGCAAAGGAGATGTAACCTGGCTAACAGAGGTTGGGGAAGGACCCACTGCCAACCTGCCAAGAGCCAATACTGGAGTTTTGAAATCAACATTGGAAACCTGGGAATCAAACCCTGACCCTCCAAAGGCTACTCAAGTCACACAAAGTGGACAGGAACCCGCCCACTTGCTAAATTGCAAACCCAAATTGACAAGTTACTCTGAGACCCGCCAGTTTCTTAAGGACAATTCCTCAAATGATCACCAGATTAATGCCAACCTTGAGCCACCAAAGATCCAAACCTATGCAGAGGTTGCAGCTTGCCTTAAGGAGGTTAAAACAAAACCTATTTTTAACTCTACAAATGACCACCAGCAACTGCCAGCCTTCCGTCCAGAAGGGGTAGTACAATTAAACTACTCAGGTGACATAGTGAACAGTGGCAGCAGAACAAAGCATTGCCATTTCTATTTTCCAGAGCAGACACAACCTGGATCTGCTGTCCTCAAGACTCTGAGCCAAGATCTATGCCCTGCTAGTGCCTTGTCTGCAAATCTGAATCCTGCAAAAATTGAAGAAGCAAAGTCCCATGGTATAAAAACCCTGGCAGTATGGTGATGATCACATTGTCATTTTTGATAATAAAGTTTTATGAACCTTTGGTTTGAACAAATCTTACCTTACCTAGTCTTAGTGATCTTCCATCTTAACTCTGTTCAAGTAGACTCTCAGGCACCCTCCCCCTCCGGAGACCAACCTGCTGATCCCCCCAGGCACTCTACTTTTCCCAGGAGCCCCCTTTAGACCTGTGCATTTTACTGAATACCCACCCAACCTGGCCTACGTGGAGTACAACTTGGAGACCATCCTCATTGCTGACCCCTTAGCCAGGACTAGAGAAACTGAATACATAGGACGTGAAGGAAAGTGGTACAAAAGGCCACCAAGATTGTTCAAAGACAAGTACAATTATCTGCCTGCCTACTTTGTTCCCATGACTCTGCCCTTAACCCCACAATTTGACCGCCCAATAGAGACCCCCACCACTGCAGAGACCACGTCCACTCAACTGTTTGGAGTACTTTACATCACCCTGACAGGAATGGTGGATTCCATGATCCCTACCTCTGGACCCTGGTCCTTACTCGGGCAATCTATGTCTTACATTATCAAGTTAGCACCCATTCTATGGTGGGCTTTACCCGCCGGCTTGGCCCAACCTCATCCCAAGCTGCCCAACGCCTCTACCTATGCCTGGTTCCCTGACACTTCTGCACTAAATACGGCTCCTAAAAATGTGTGGTACTCAACTTTGGCATGACCAACGCCCCGTCCACCTTTGTAACCTTCATGAACAAAGTGTTTGCGCCCCACATAGGCAAGCATGCCCTAGTGTACCTAGACAACATTATTGTATACAGCCCCTCAGTGGAACAACCCCACAAAGACCTGAAGGCAGTCTTTGCAACCTTGGCACAACACAAACTGTTGGTCAAGTCCTCCAAGTGCCATTTCTTCCGTGAGCAACTACCCTTCTTGGGACACATAGTCTCAAAGGACAGCATCAACCCCAATAGTCAAAAGATACAGGCCATCTGCAAGATGCCACCACCCAAGGATAAGTCAGAACTCCACACCTTATTGGGAATGGTGGCCTATGTACAACGTTTCATACCCAACTGTGGTGTTTTGACTACCCCCTTATCTGCCATAACAGGCGCCAAATTAATTTTGTGTGGACCCCCCAATGTGACCTCTGTTTTAGACGCCTCAAAGAGAAGCTCACAACAGCTCCCATCCTGCAATACCCCAAACGTGAGGGAGAATACCATATGGAAACCAACACCTCAGATGCATCCATTGGGGGAGTACTACAAATCAAAAATAGTGACAGTGACTTCCTGCCTGTAGCCTACAAATTGCAAAAATTGACAGATAGCAAATGTTGATACCCTATTCACAACAGGGACTGCTGGCTATTGTGCACTGCCTAGTCAAATGACATTGCTACCTAGAACGCCAGGAAGAATTCACAGCATTAACCAATCACAAGTCACTCATCTATTTCAAGACTCAAGCAAATCTATTGTGCTGCCAAGCGCGGTGAATGGAACTATTGGAGAGATTTAACATGCTCATCCAGACAAGCCTGGGGCTGAGCTTGCCATGGCAGACGCCCTGTCCTGCCTGTATGTCTGTGCTTCAAGAGGAGAGAATGGGCTCAACCCAGACTGGCCTCTCTTAGTGCTACAAACAAAGGACAAAGGGTTCCCCCCTGGCACAACTGACATAACTAAAGAAACAGTCATCAAGAATGAACACCTCTTTTCTGACGTATACGGGACTCTTCACAGAAAAATGACTGACAGCACAACCATTCCCTACATCCCCACACATCAGCAAGTTGACACTATCCTTTGCTATCACAGAGACCTTGAAAATACCAAGAGCCAAAATCTATATGAGTTTCTAAAGCATAAAGCCTGGTGGCCAACCTTATACTGCAATGTCCAGGAAGTTCTAGACCAATGTGAGGTGTGCAAAAAGCTTGCCAAAAGCAAAACCCTGCCAAAGTCAGTACTCCCCATCCGCACACAACTATCTTTCAAATTATGGGCTCTTGAAATTGTCAGTCTCATGCCAGAAAAGCACAATGACAAGAAATATATCATCACCGCCATTGACTTTGCAACAAGATGGCCAGTAGCCCAAGCAGTGAAGGCACACACCGGCAATTATGTTTGACAATTTATTGGCAAAGAAATAATCAGCAAGTTTGGAACGCCAGAACTCCTGATCCCAATGGAGGCAAAGAGTTGACCTCCAAAAACACCAATGTATACCTCACCAAAAATGGGGTCAAACACACCGTAACAACACTATACCACCCACAGGCCAATGGACGGGTAGAGCGGCTCAATGGTAGCCTTGTGCAAGCCTTAGCCAAACTCACCTCCAGGAGAGCTGAAGACTGGTATAAGCAGCTACCAACTGCACAAATTGTGTATCAAACCCAAGTGAACAGATCCACTGGGAAAAGCCTGTTTGAACTGGTATACAGCACACAGCCAAATATCATTCAAGCATTTATAGGAACTAAACTGGAAATTCCAAGTAAAGTCCCTCCACACTCAGACCCTCAAGTAATAGAGGCTAACAGCAAGCAAACAGCCAAAGAGAATGAACGTCTGCAAAAGACATTTGTCCTCATCTGCAATAGACATGAAGTTGGGGACAAAGTATGGGTCATGAATGTTGACAAAAGCAAGTTACAACCTGAAAAAGTTATGCCAGCAATCATTCTGAAGGTAAACAATAATAACACTTACCTTGTGCAAGGACTTGGCAAGCGTAGGCAAGACAAGACCCTACATCATGATTGCCTACAACCCTGCAAAGCAAGACAGAAACAACAAGAAACAGCCCTGCTTGCCACAGAACAGCAACTAGTTGAATACGGCGCCCGGGCTCCTGAAAACCTCCCTGACAATCTGCCCCAAGAGGAGGCCGACCTTCAGTCAGGGGGGGTGTTGAAACCGCAGGCTTGACCCACCAGCAAGGTTCCAACCAAGCAGATTTGTGACCCCCAATCCAATTATGCAAAAACTTGAAGCCAGACTAGGAAGTCAACTCAAATTACCAAATCCAACAACATTAACAGATGATGATCCTTTATGGTGGATACCTTGTTTTGGCGCTTGATTCATTACCAGGATCAAGCCACCCCCCCCTTCCATCCAGCCGTGTGATCACCAATCATGTTCCTGTTATCCTTGATTCACATGAACTATATAATCACTATCTCATAATAAAGATTATTATATATCTTCTAAATATTTTTTCCTGTGTAACTCTGCTAAAACAGCACAGTTACAAAAACACCCTCATCATCCAGTTGAGTCAAGATATCCCCAATATCCAGGTCACTAGCATCAGTATATAAGATGAATTCCCTATTGTAGTCAGGATATACTAAGATGGGAGTCTCTTTTAATTTTGCTTGAGATTTTCAAAGGCTTGTTGTTGACTGGCAGTCCACTCAAAAGGGACATTACACAACAGCTGGACCAAGGGTTCACCAGTGTCAGCAAAATCAGGAATAAATTGTCTATAGTATCCCATCATTCCCAGAAAGACTTGGACTTCTTGAAGGTTGGTGGGCAGAAGCATTTTGTTAATGGCCTTGACTTTCTTAGTCATGGGGTGGATTCCTGTCTGAGTCACCTTGTGGCCCAAGAATTCAAGGCGTTCTTTGAAGAAAGCACACTTAGATAGTTTTAACTTAAGTCTGGCCTCATAAATCTTTATGAACACCGCCTTGAGATGGGCCAAGTGATCAGTGAAGGTGGCGCTGAATACAGTTATATCATCTAAGTACACTAAAACACATGAGAGCTTCAGATCATGAAGAATGGAATTCATGGCTTGTTGGAAAGTAGCTGGAGCATTGCAGAGTCCTTGCGGCATTCAAGTGGGCTCAAAAAATCCTTCAGAAGTGATGAGCTCAGCCTTCTGTCTATCTTTGAGAGAGAGATCAACTTGCCAGTATCTAGAAGTCAGATCCATGGCAGAGAAGAACTTAGAGCCCCAAAGACAGCAGAGAGCATCATCAATGCGTGGTAAAGGGTAGGAATCCTTTTTAGTTAAGGAATTTGGTGTTGATAGTCCATCACAATACAATGACCTCCATCCTTCTTCTTTGGGATGAGCAAGGGAAAAGCCCATGGACTTTGGGAAGGGTCAAGCAGTCCAGCATCTAAAAGTTGCTTAAGTTCTTTAGACACCTGAGCATCTTCTACTTGACTTTGGCAATAGGGTTTAGCATAAAAGGGGGGAGCATCACCAGTATCAATCTGGTGAATGACACCTTTGGCTAACCCATAATCTGTGCTGTCCTTAGCAAAGATATCCAAAATCTGATTCAGTAGGTCAAGCACCTCTTTCTGTTGAACCAGAGATAGTTGCAGAAAGTCTTGGGCAGTGAACAAAGATAGGACTTGTGGCTAATCCTCAGGTAAATTAAAGTCCTGGAACGTATCAAAGGTATGAAGAGATAGGACTTCAGGAGCATTCAATAGCTTGCCATAGCTGACAACCTTCCCTCTAGACACATGTATGGGTAGGGCAGTCAAGTTGACAATCAGCAGTTGAACAGGGTCTTTATGAGAGACATCCAAGATTCCTGGACAGAGATAGGGTTTGTTGCGCCCTAGCAAGGGAGGAGAGTACAACTCTAGGAATGTAAACTTGGGCAGCTTGTACAATATTTGGGAGTCTAGGGTAGTTTGAGACCCAGGCGGAATAGTCACAGCAGAAGTGGACAAGAGAGTAATCCCTTCTGATGCAAGGCAAGCCATAGGAGGACACTCTATGTTGGAGGAATGGGTTTGGTATTTTAAAGTGAAAAAACCAGTGGGATATTCCAAGACACATGTCTTGAGGCGCTTCCCGGGAACTTTATCTGGCTCTTCAAATATCAGAGGGACTTTGTATTCCAAGATAAAGAGGAAGTTGTCCTTTAAATTGATGATCCCATTATATTCCCTAAGGAATTGAGTACCAACTAGAAGATTATAGCTCTTATTCTCCAGGACAACAGCAGGCACGGCCAAGAGCAGCTTGCCAAATTGCATGGACAGAGCAGATTAAGATCCTATAGCTCAAGTCATGGACAGCCCAGCTGGGCTATACAATTGATAATAGTTTAGGTTGGGGGCAAGTTTGAGTTTCTTGACCAGCTTCAAGGAGATAACATTAACAGAAGACCCTGTGTCTAAGACAGCCTTAATTTTCAACTTTTGGATGGATATTTCAACACAAGTGGTGGTGCAACCAAAGGGAGGAAGGACAGCCATAATGTCTTGGGCTTCTGTTAGTTCTTTGTCCCACTTTTCCATCATGCATCTGAGGCCCAGGAGCTCCTTAGAGACCATCTGGAGAGGGAGCAAGACATAGACGTTTTTGAACACAGCGTCAGCAACCTCAGCAGCTTCTTTGAAAGATTCAAAAAGCACAGGAGATCTTTGGCTTGGGTGAGGTAAGGGTGAGAGACAACCTCCTTGGCTTCAGGCAGAGGCTTGGCAGTCATAGTAGTCTTCTCAGAAAGTAGCTTATAAGAAACTGTTTTAGTTTCAGGGTGGCCAGGACGGAGTACCCATAGGCATCAGGAATCTTCTACATCAGAATTGTCCATGGCAGAGTCATCAGATATGTCTTGTAATAGCAGCAGAATGAGAGGAGCCTCATTGTCAGCAGGCTCAGAGTCAGCAATGAAGAGGGGAATTGGAGGAGACTGGGAAGAATTGTCAACCAAGAGCATCTCTGCCTCTAGGTTGACTGTTCTTTTACCGCCTGTTCTTTGGGATCAGCTCCTTCAACTCAAGGGTTAGTGCAGACCCGGGAATGGTGACCTATTTTTCCACAGTTATGGCAACCCTGCTATTTAGGAGGATTCTGTGAGTTCATGGTAAGGATGCATGGCCCACGCAAAGACAAACCAGAGGTAGAGGCAGCACAATTCTCCCACACAACTGCCCCAGAATGGGTAAAGTGCATATCTGCAACAGTGTCTTTATGCTCTTCATGGAAGAAAGCATGGCTTTATGGGCCTTGAAGTAAAGAAAAAGGAGCTAGTTAACCTTGAGGGCTTGAGCATAAGCCATGTATGCTTAATGAGCAGTCAGCTGGCGGCTTGTGATAAGTTGTTGTCCTTCCAGGTAGAATCTATCTGAGAATTCAGCTAGGGTCTCCTTTGGTTTGTAGGCAATGTACATGAAGGCTTCTTTCTTCTCTTCCAAACTAAGGTCACCACCAAATTTGTCAATCAGAAGCTGCTTCATATCTTCCCAGGTTTCAATGTTAGGCAGCTCTGGCACAACTACCTCTTGTCAGTTGGGTGTAGACATGTCAGAATGTGTTTCTTCTTGACTTCATCCAAGGCTCTTCTCATGACAGTTTCATAGATAGTTAGGAAAGCTGCAATGGTTGAGGTTCTGGGGTCAAAAACTTGCTTAAAGGTAGGCTTGAAATGTGCCTCTGGAGTTGGGCCACTATTGTTGCTATCAAGTACATTATGCCTGAAGAGAATCCTGATTCTGACTTGGTGGGGGGCTGCCTGGCGCACAGCTGGCAAACACTATTTTTGAGGGTAGTCAAGGTGTCAGCAGTGCAGGTGCCTGTATTATTAGCAAGGGTGGTCTGCTGCTCAGTAACATCCAGGTGCAGACCCTGTGTAATTACTACCAAGGAAAGCTCAGTCAGTTGGGAAGTAAGAGACAGGCCTACCAAAAAGCAAGGGGCAAACCTGTCATTTACTGAATCAACCACTTCACTTAGTTCTTGTACGTCTTTATCAAGCTCAGAGTGATCTTGCTTCAGAAGGTCCACTTCATTGGCTAGAGCTATCAACTCTCTAGAAAAATGGATGCAGGGGGCTCCTGATAAGCCAGGGCAACAACCATCTTTGCTCACAACTTCAGGTGGACTAACTACAGATTCCATTGCCTCACGCAAAGTAGCAACCTCTTGTTGTAACTCAGCAACCTGAGCCGTCAGCTCAAGCGCTTGGGGGTCAGGCTGAGGGACTTTGGGGGGCAATCCTGACTGCAGGTAGATGCTCTTAAATCTTGAATGGCATCCCAGAGCCTCTGTTCTTTATCTTCTAGCTCATCAGATGGAGGAGAAGGCAGGACATCTGCTTTGGAGGTAGACAGTTCATTTACTTGAGTCTGGAGTTTGGCAATGGTGGCGGCAGTAACAGCCCTTTCTTGATCAAAGTCCTCAATAAGTTTGCAGAGGCCCTTTGCAGCATGGACTGCTACTTGCTGTAATTAGTCAAAGGAATAAGCACTGAACTTGTTATGTTGTTGCACAAGTCATTCAAAGTTGGTGAGATAGGCGTTTAAAGTAGAGTATACTTGGGCACGCCAGGGCTGTTCCAGTTGGTGGAACTCATGAAGGCGCTCTCTGACATACTTGGGGATGGATTGGCGCATTCTCTTGATGGAAGTGACCAAGCAAGAATGGGAGGTGACAGAGTTGCGCTGATTGTTGGATACTAAGGAAAACATGGAATTAATTTACTGCTGGTAGGCTGCAAACTGATCCCAGTGATGGGTGACGGCGGTTTGCAACAACAAAATTTCCTGAACATGGAGCCCTAATACCATTTGATGATGGGCTAAGGCAGGTTGTACAAAAGAGGACAATAGATGTTCAGCAGAGCCAGCCGCCAAGAGGTGATGCTGGGGAAATTGTGGTGCTACAATCAATTCATAGTATTCTGCCTGATTGTACTGAAGCTGGAGGCAAGTTATGGCCCCATCACAGGCTATCCCAAGGGCTACTGCCATGACTTGTTCCAAGTCAGGGGTACCCAAAGGGTAGGCCACTAGGCGGGGACCACTCCCAAGGCTCAGCACAGTAGGGACAATAGGCGGGTTGGCAATGTCTTCTTAAATAGGAGGACAGGTAATTTCAGGCAAAGTTGGCTCTTTTATAGGTGGAGAGAAAGGTCCTGAAAACGTAGTTGCAAAGGGGGTAATCAAGGGGCTTACAGCCCCTGTAGTGAGCACCATTTTTGTTGTGATCTGAGGCATGGCACAGAGCCACAACAGGAAATCCTAACCTTAGTATTGGATTTGTACTAAGCCTTGGTTAGAATGGCAGGGAAGGCTATGTGATTACCTTGTGGCCCTGAATGAATACTATCTACTAGACGTGGCTAGAGAGGCGCCAAATTACGTGGAGACACAAAGACAAAAATATGAATAGTATTGTAACTGTGCTGTTTTAGCAGAGTTACAAGGGGAAAATATTTAGAAACTAGATAATAATCTTTATTGAGGGATAGTAACTATATGGTCACTGTGAATCAAGGATAACAGGAACATGATTGTGTTGATCACACAGTTGGATGGTGAAGGGGGTGGCTTGATCCTGGTAATGAGTTAAGCGCCAAAATGAGGTATCCACTATAAAGGATCATCCTCTGTTCATGTTGTTGGATTTGGCAATTCAGTTGACTTCCTAGTCTGGCTTCAAGTGGCCAGGTAATCAGATAGCAGGTCATGAACCCTCTTGCTCAGAACCTTGCTGGTGGTTTGAGCCTGCTGTTTTGACAATAGATTTTAATTTTATTGGAAAATAGGAAATGGATTATATAGTGGTTTGTGATACCATAAAACAATACCAGGATGGTAGAATCACTTGCCACAAGAATGAGTGGGGCAAGTGAGTTGCACAGGATCAGGAAACTGAACAATTGTATTTCCCAATTTGGAGCCAGCCTCATTTCAAAGGGCAAAAGCAAAAGAAAGAGATTTGTCCTCAAAATAACCCAACAAAGGCAAAATCAAAACATAATGAGTGGCGGCATTCACAACACCAAGCATGCTCAGTTTGACTTTGACTTCAAGGTTACCTTTGATCTGATTTGTATTGTGTCTCCCATTTACCCTTTGACCTTGAAGGAGGACACATTTTTGGAAGAGTGGGATTGTGACATGTTGGACAAGGGATACATTTTTAAGAAGGCTTTGTCAATTTTCTCTCTGTTGTTGTTTGTCCAAAAATCCAATGGGTCTCTTAGACCTTGTGTTAACTATGGAAATTTAAATAACATCACAATCCCTGGCCCTTACACTTTACCTCTTGAAGCACAAATTTCTTGGTGTGTTGAGAAGACAAAGGTATTCTTGAAACTTGATCTCTTGAATGCATTCAATCAGATTAGGATTGCTGAAAGAATGGAGTGGTTGACAGCGTTCAGAACAAAGAAAGGTATCTTTCAGTTCTGTATTATGCCTTTTGGATTAAAGAATGCCCTGGCTTGCTTTCAGTGGTTGATTGACTCAGTCTTGGGAGATCTCCTAGGTGTACGTGCAATTGTGTACATGGACAACATCTTGGCATTCTCTCCAGATGAGGAGTTGCATAAGGCCCATCTGTCAAAATTTGTAGAGTGTATACTTTAAGCCAGTTTGATTACCATAAGGAGTAAGTGCTAATTCTTTAAACTTAAGGTTACCTTTTTGGGCAATATTATCTTTGAGGATGGTCACACTATTCCCCCTGACAAGGAAGCAGCGGTTTGAGAGTATGCTACACCTTTGAAAATATCCCAACTTTGTAGTTTCTTGGGTACTTGTACGTTCTTGAAGAAACTTACCCCTCACTTGTCAGAAGTGACTGCTCCCTTATATTCAGCAAGTGTGAAGACAACTTTGGCCTGGACACCTGAATGCGCAGAAGCGTTCACAGCAGTCAAGGCTCTTTTGTTTTCCTCTCCATTTCTATGACATGTAGACCCAGAGCTTCCTTTTGTGGTCTCTACAGATGCATTTAAATATGCTGCAGCTGGTGTGTTGATACAAAATGCTGACAATGGTTTTGAAAGACCGGTGGGGTACTTCTCCCAGAAAATGGAAGCTCAGGAACACAATTGCATGATTTACAACAAGGAATTGTTGGCAGTTGTGGAATCTTTAAAGCATTGGCATCACTATCTCATGTTGGTGTGTCATCCATTTGTAGTAAGAACCAGCCATAAAGCTCTCCTGTACTATTGTCAACCCAGGGTTTTTTAGGTTGCCAATCCAGATGGCACAGTGATCTGAAAAGGTACAAGTTCCATTACAAGTTTGTCAAGGGGACCAATAATCATTTGGCAGATGTGTTGAGCAGAAATCCTTCCCATCTTCCAGATGTTGATATGGACGTCAAGTTTAATACACATACTATGATATCAGACAAGGCTGTGGTTCCTTTTATACTACCTCTGCCTGCTACACTTGCCACCATGTCCTTAACCAAGGGTTCAGACTTAGACTTATATTCCAAAGTGAAGTTTTTGCAGCCTTTGTCCAAAGGTTATGATAGGTTATTGGAACTAGCATGTACATATCCTGTTGGTCAGCCACAGGCTTATCACAAGATAGGACCAATTTTATACCATCAAGGTTGCTTTTGGGTCCCAGAGGAAACCATTTGAGACAAAATCATGGAGGCTTATCACACCTGTCCTACGGCAGGCCACCCAGAGAAAAACAAAACAGTGGAACTAATCTGCCACCAGTTTTCATGGAAAGGTTTGACAGTGCAGGTGGCGGCTTACTTTTGTGATTGCCTGGTATGTGTTTGGTCTAAGGCAAGCAGGAAAAAGGCTAAAGGTTTGTTGGTTTCTTTACAACCAGCTGCAGGGCCCTGGATGTCAGTGTTGGTGGATTTCATCAGAGAACTTCCAAATTCTGATGGGTTTAATGCAATCATGGTGGTGGTTGATTGCTTCACAAAAATGGCACACTTTTTTCCCTGCTCAACTACAATTACTTTGGTAGAGACATCTAGGTTGTTTGTGAATAGAATCTTCTCCCTGAATGGCATTCTGATGGAGATTGTGAGTGACTGTGGGCCCCAATTTATTGCTCAGTTCTGGGAAACTTTCACTGGAATTCTGGGTATCAAATTGTGTTGTTCCACAGCTTTCCACCCCCAATACAATGGGCAAAAAGAGAGAGTAAACCAAAGTTTGGAGGTTTAACTCCATTGCTATACCAATGGGCAACAAGATGACTGATGTGCTAATTTACTCATGGCAGAGTTCACATATAATAATGCCCCGCACACATTGACTCAGGTTTTTCCATTCTATACCAATTTAGGTTACAATCCCTCATCCAACATGGGTCTTTGTTTGGTTAGCAATGTGGAAGCTGCAACTGATCAAGCCGCTGCATTGAAACAGGTTTATTGGGAACTTCAGGTTACTCTTGCTGCCGCTGTGACAACTTACAAGGAATATGCAGATTGCAAGCGCCAGGAAAGTCCAACCTACCGTCCAGGGGATCTGGTCATGATGGATGCCCGCAATATGAAACTGGAGGTTCCTTGCCGCAAGTTAGGTCCCAAATAAGTTTGTCCCTTCAAAGTTGAACGTCAAATTGGTCTTTCTGCATACCAATTAGATTTACCCCCCCGGCTTTTAAGATTTTCCACACCTTCCATGAATGCTTACTTACTCCTTTTAAGGGTACTGAGATTTCTTCTTCCCAACCCATTCTCATGGAAGGAGAACCTGAGTATGAGTTAAATTGCATTTTGGCTTCTTGTAAGAATTGACGCTGTCTAGAATACTTGGTGTCATGGAAGGGTTATCCTGATTCTGAAAACTCATGGGTTCCCCACTATGATTTCTCTAACTCTCTAGATCTTATCCAAGAGTTCTATTATCACAATCCAACTGCCATTGGTCACCCTGAGCTTACCTTAGCTGCAATGAAAATCCCTGTCCCACAAAAACTTCTTCTTATCCCATCTTCTGTATGCTGGTATTGTGCCCTGGGCTAAAGTAGAGGGTAATGTCACGGTAAGTTCCATAATGCTGGGAATTATTCAGCCAAGTAGAAAAGCTCAGAAAGCCAGAAAACCTTTAACAAAACTGACTGATTCAACGGATTTGAATCAAACAGTTTATTGGAAATGGGTTAAGGCTGCTCTAGTTTGCCAGTCAAATCTGATTCCCCCACTGTAAGTTGATGTTGATAAATTGACGTAATTTAAGGGTCACCAGATATGAACTTGTTAATCAGCATGGTTGTCAGAAATTGGTCACTCAAGGGTTCTTTTCAACCTGGACTAGATACTCACTTGACAACGTGGAAGGAATAGGAGCCCAGGATCCAGGTGGTATTGCTTAGTCAAGCTTTAATATATATTGAATAATTTTCACTGTTCCAACTCTTAAGAGTTGAGTCCTCCCAAAAATTTACTCAATAAAAATCACATATTCACTGGTCTAACTTTAATTTTGAAAATACATCCTGTAGTTGGATTACTACACTAAATCCCCTACAGTTTAATCCTTAGCCGGATTATTACTGGAAGATGGGGGCCTGCTGTTGGTACTTTGTTGTCACTGCCAAACATTAATTTAATGCCTGTCAATCTTGGAGCTGTTCCCACTCCTGTCAAAGCTGAAACTCATGTGCTCTCCCAATGTCCTGAATTTTATGCTGAAGACACTCTTATTCTCTTACAGGTCATTTATCTAGGTCTTTACTGGTTGGGGTTAATTATTTTACTTAACCCTAGTATCTCATTTGGAAATTTCACAAAGCGATATTTAAAGCTGTGTTGGTGGTTAATCATTAACTCTATGTGGATTTTGTGGGAGATTCCCCACCAAATAGAGACAGCTCCTTATTGTCCTGTGATTTCTGTTACACATAGCTGGTGTCAAGCACATTCTTAATCTTCTTCATCATGGCTGACAGGACTGCCTCTTGGCTGTACACAGCATCAAACACATAGGAGGTAAGTTCAATCTTTTTGTTCCTGATTGTTTTGGTTGTGATAAACTTAGTGAGCTTCTGGGTCAGCTTGGGGAGCCAAGGGTTGATGCTCTGCACCCTAGCAGCTTGTGCTCCTTGAACTGGCTGTGTCAGTGCAGTGTCACTATTGAACTCTCCTCTCCTATCTCCTTCCTGAGTAGGCACTTACGTTGCACTAACTCTGTTCTTTGACCTGTGGGGGCAACCGTGACCGCGGTGCACAACAGGTGCATTGTCACTATATTGTTGTGTACTTTTTATTTTAAAATTTAATAAAATACTAAATAAAACTTAATTAAGTTACTCCCTAATTTTAACTTTTTCTTTTATCTGAATATGGATATTTTATTAAAGATTTTCCCACCCAATATCACAATTATAGATTTTTTATTTCTTAATTTGTTGTTTCTGGTTTTACAACACCAATTTTAGAATACCCAAAAAAATTTCCACCCATTTTTCCAGTGTTGCAACTGAACCAATGAGGATTCAGTATTTGAGTTGGGGAAGACAACAGTCCAATAGAAAGGACAGGAATAATAAGAATAAGGTATTGTTTATTGCAGAATAATACAATTAATATACAATGTGGGAAAGCCACCAGGCCACAAGGGGGTGGCATGGTGGCACGCTCAATGTAAAGATTGAAGCCAAGGAATAACTTGTGCTGGATCAGAAGGTCAAATTGGCAATGCTCCTAATTATAAGGAAGTGTCCGCAATTCAGCATTGCTATCAGAATGGCCAATGTTGTTAGATATGGTAAGGGGCGACTTGTTGAGCGCCCCCTGTGTATCGTAAGATACATTGGCGGGCGAGTCTGGAAACTTGGTTGCAACACCAGATTTTACTGCCAAATTCAAACACCCATCACAATGGTTTTAAAATTTGTATTTCAGATTGTGTGCCCTGTTTTGGATACCTTGGTATCATTCTTGATTACATTCCATTGCACACAACATTTGAGTTATTTTGTTTACATAGTGAGTACCTATTGTGATTTGGTTTTGGTTTGAGTTTTGACTCACCTTGCTTGGGTGTATTTTGTCATCAATTCACATAGTAAACATATGTACACCAAAAGTCAACTCACATTATTCTGTTTGTGAATCAATGTATTTTGGATAGTATTTTGAATAGTTTTGCTTGGCGCATGAGCACTTCTTTGCTGTGTTGGCCCATTTTGCCAATTAACGCCAAAAATACCTGTTAACAGGGTGTATATTTTAACCTGATAGTTAGAATTTGCTTAAATCTGAAATCATTTTGTTTAAATCCGAGGAATTTTTGGTTGTCACCATAGCTTTTAAAACTACTATAAGATACCTATGCCATTGTGTATGGCATGTTTGCTATTGATTAAAATGAAGTATCAGCAATATTCTGAGTAATTACCTAGAGTAATTGAAAATAGACAAGCATATTTGTTTAAGATCATAAATAGAAATATGACAATCTTCATAGCTGATATGATTTCATAAGGAAACAATATAAACTATCACAGGAAAGCTCCATGAGTGTTCCTTGTATATTGTAAGATATGATGGTAACCAGGCTTATCAATTCAGTTGTAGCAATAATAGTGTTTTTAATGTATTCTAAAGGCTTCAGAGGTTCAAAAACTCTTTTTTTGTTGCCCAAACAAGGTATTTTCATCCTGATATTCTCATCAAGTGTGAACTATCTGTAACAGCACTAGATTTGAGGTGGGATATGGAAGCCTATGAGGAAGTATTACTTGCATTGGGTTTAGTATTTAGCTTTTAGGACTTGCAGTGAGTGATCCTACTCATTACATCACTTGGATTTAATATTTTGGCATTGCTTCTTAAAAGCCTTTAAGAAGACCAGGGGTTAAAAAACAATAAACTTTTGGTGAAATGTTTTTGTTGAAAAAGGGAAGAAATAAACTCTATGAATTTGGAGTTTTTGTCCCGTGCACTTGGATTAAGGACAGCTAAGGTTGATAGCAGAGTCAAAGCTATTGGATGATTACTACTTGCAGTTTGTATCTTAACTGTTCAATCGAAGATGTGATAATGCATTTAATGTGCTGATATAGCTTTGACGATGTAATTGCAATTCGTAATGCACGCGGAGATGAAACATATAGTTGCGGTTTAGGGATGGCGTGGCTAAGGTTTAGCAAGCGGAATATACATTTTGGCAAAGGCTGGCGCTCGGGCCAGTGAACCATTTAAACAGTAGCCAGGGCAGCGTCGCGCCACTTGAATGAGTGAGCTGGTAATGTGACAATTTGTTATCTCTATGGGCGAAGCTGATTGATCGACTCAATTCCCAATAGAAGCAATTCTTTTTGGTTCAAACCTAATCTCTATTGTATCGCTCTTTATGGAAATCCCACATCTGGATTCCACTCCAAAAGGACAGAAAACTGATGTCAGACATTGGTTGAAACATATTGAGGTTATTTTATTGATCGATTTTAAATGTAAACTCTGATATACATTGGCTTATCTTTTGAAGTTAAATTGTGGAGATTTGCAAATAAGATGCGTCTAAATAATTGTTTGTGGAAATTGTTATGAGTCTGATACTTCACATTATCTAAAGGCCTTAAATACTTAAATCGCCATGTTAAACTAGAGTTTATGTCGCCAGTTGAAGGTAGGAAGATACAAGTTTGGAAGGTTGAAGTCAACATTCGAGTGCAAATTTCAACTGATATGCTTTGCGACACCTGTGGCCGGAATTTCCCAGTGGCATAGATTGCCGAGATCTTTGCCAGGGAGTCTCGATTGTCACTTCGATTAAATAGCTTATTAAAATCCAATCTAATATTGGACATGGAAGCTCGAATCGATTAGGGCCTGTCGCTTCGATATTCAAGGGAGTGAGGTCGGGAAGTTTAGCAAGTAATGAGAAAGTTGCCTCGTTGGTCGATCAAACCATGCCAATATTGCTTCTAGCCACAGAGGATATGATGTGACATGGAACATCACGACTCAAACATAGGCAAGTCAATCTGGGCGGTCTATAAGCCTACTCCCGGAGTGTCTCCCTCTTTTTAAATTTCAGCGATGGATGGGGGTAGTAAAATGGATGCTGAAGAGGCGGGCTTCAAGACAACCGAGATGACCTTGACTGCCATCGTGCAGTCAAAGTCGGCCAAAGAAATCATATTAGAGACGATGGAAAAGGAAGCCTTTCACTACTTCATCATCTTCCTAGTTTTAATCGATTTGATCATCCTTATGGTTCAGCAGGTTTTAACCTTACATCATCTCGAAGGATATATCCATGATGAGCACGGCATGGAGATTGGGCATGAATTCTTATTTATTCTTAGTTGTATGGTGCTGACTTGTTTTGTAGTTGAAATCGTACTCAAGATTGCCTTGCTCCGGGAGGAGTTCCTGGGTGACATCCTCAACGTCATGGACACGTTTGTCATCTTTTTCTCACTACCATTTGAGATCTACCTGCATCTCATTCAACTCGGCAATCGCCCAGATATCAGCGCCAATCATCATCGTTTTCCGTTTTTACAAGGTATTGCGTGGTATCCACCACATCTCCGAGTCGGTTGAACACAAGAACCGTATCATCATCCAGCAGATCACTGATGAGAAGATGCGCGCCATGGCTCGTGTTAATAATTACCAGTCCATGATTCACGAGCTTAGTAAGCAGGTGCTAGAAAAAGAGGAACGAGCTCAAGAGGCCCTTGCAGAACAGGAGGTATTGCTTAAGCAAATCAAGAGAGTTGGACGCCATAATCGCAAGCGAAATAACTCGAGTGAATCCCTGGACCTTGCCTACGGCCATTCTTCGACAACGCCGCCTGGAATAACTAATGTCAACCGGGACTCATTAGAGCCTGAAAAGGCCTCAGCGAAGGCATCAGTGAAGGAGGAGAAGGAAGAAAAGGTGTCTGATAAATCTTCAGCCTCTTCAGCCAAAGACGGGAAATTTTGGAAGCCGAGCTCCCGTGTAATGGATATCACATCCATTATATTGCCCCCTACAGAGGCACCTGGGGATTACGCTGGAGCAACCCTTTTATCAGAGCCATCCCAGGGCCCTATTGAGCCAAGCATAGATGAACTCAATACAATCTTATCCCAGCCTTTAGTCGATGAGCCTAAAAATATAGACGATGAGCCCGAAATACCAAAACCACCGAAATCAGCCAAAAAACCCAAGAAAAAAACATCCCACTCTAAAGCTGATAAGCAAGAGCAGGTCCCGTCTCAGAAGACCTCTGCCAAAGAGGTACACAACACCATGACGCGCAAGGCATATACTTCAGAAAAGAAGCGACGGTTATCTATGCAACCACTTGCCACCCCCGCCGAGCAAAAGACTGTCAGCAAACGCAAGAGTGGCCAATATATCAGTGCTGAGCCCGAACCCTTAGCAAAGCCAAACCAAACCCTACGCCATAGCTCAATCGTTCGCGAAAGGCGCCGAAAAAGCATGCAGCTACGGGAGATCAGGGTTGCACAAGCAGAAAGCCGATTGAATACCGAGCAGCACGCGCAACTTCCCCACTCGCCCTCCTCCTTTTTCGACTCGGAAGGGGACGACAACCCGCCATTGGCTCCTGCTTTATCGCATACAAGTCTCACGCTACCCAGAATAACGGTAAAGTCTGAAGATCGATATACGTCCTCTGCTAACCGAGTAGCCTCACGCCCCCGGCAAGCTGCCTTGACTCCGACGCCCTCTAAGCCTTCTCGAAAACTGTTAAATGCAACGCCAAGTCCTCAACAGGCCGTTAACCGTCCCAGCACTACGCGCAAGCCCATGGCCAACCCCAACTCTAGTCGGGAAGCTTTAGGAAGGGCCCTCAGCATCATTCCTCCACCGCGCCCCCCGCCGGATGAGATTTATTCCTTCCACACTGCGCCAAGTGGTACCAAGTACAGGATATCACGCCCCAACTCCCAGGTGTTCCCCCCTATTGTTGACTTCTCTGCTCCTCCAGAGTTCATCATTCCACAATCAAAGTCTCAGTCTGACCTGCGCCTAAAGCCACCCACTTAATCCATTCATTTCTCCTAATTTAATTATTGGACTCACACCAATAAATTCACGGCCTGAGCCTAAATATGCACCCTGTATACAAGAGTAGCTATTTGACTCATATTTTAGCCACTAACATCACAACCTTCCGTATTCTCCATGACTGCTGCGATCCAAAACACATCCCTTAATAGAAGAGCATGGCCTTCGCCCAGCAATGACGATTTCCAGACGAAACCAAAACCCAAAAAGTATGCTGTTTTAGAACTACCTTCTAAGAGCATTTGCAAAAGTGTTGAGCTGTGATCTCCTTCACGATACATCGTAAATCAAGTAGTTAGAATATCCTCATCCAATTAAATCAAAACACATGGTTTAACAAATATTTTATTTGCCATACAAACAATTCCAATCAAGTTGAATTCCAATTCCAGATGAACATTCAATCCAAAAGTGAGAACTGAATCTTCATTACATTATCCCTGTAATTTCCGCAACCTCGATCCAAACTCCAATGTTTAAGCTTGAAAATCAAGTGGTACATCCTGGATATGAGTTGTTCTTATTCCTATGTCGCCTTTAACCGCACGAAGTACCTGTATTAGTAAACCTAATTGAAATTTTATACTAACATTGTACATGATCTGCAGCAAGATCTATCAAACAAGGCCAATCGCCGCCCAAAGGACACAATTTCTGGTTTTGTAAATTTGAATGTTAACAGTTCAAAAATCAATTCGATCCACCCAACATTCGAGCTCAAAATCGGATGGCAGAAATTCGAAGATCGAACCCAACCAAAATCAACCTGCTTCCTCATCCAGGCCCGCACTAAAAATCTTTACAAAGGCTTAAAATGTCTCACATGATCCAAAACCAAAAGAGATCACAAAGAAAATTCCAACATGGCTTTTGAAAGAGCTGTCGAAAACTTTGCACAAATAGGGTCAAGGAATTTCAGGCATTCACTGTGAGGGGAAGGATTTCCCCAGCTTGTGGAACAGAGCCCCCAGATTAACCTCAGTAACTACTGAACCAAAAGCAATAGAGACCATGGCCACATGTCTAAATTGTCCTAAGGCTGAGAACATCCCAACAAGTTGCTGTATCTTCTTAAAAGTAAGTAACCTTCCAGATACATAAGAAGGTAGAAAGAAGTGCTTGGGCATACAAGAGGAGGATCATCCTATAACTCAGAAGAAGTAAAGTGTTCATAATTAATTTTAGCGCCCCCAATGACCTGTGTCATACTTAAACCGCCATTTTTAATGGCTTTAGAAGAGTGTAGCTTGCTAGGAGATGAGTTTGGCTAACCATTTTCAACCTTCTGACCACAAGAACCAAATGTTAAGAGAGAGAAAATGAGGAACCTGTCAGGGCCCAAAATGAGCCTGAAAAAGTGTTATCCTATATCAAATTAAATGAGTGTGTCATAAATTTGGGCTATAAAACTAGCTAAACCTACTTTCCATAGTTTATCTAAACTAAAGTATAGATAAAATATAATATAATCCTAAGGCTATATAAAGCTTACTAAAAACCGGCTTTACCTGCTAAATAAAGCCAATATCAAAGTATAAGTGTTAGGTTCAAGGTTAAAAGCCATATTTATTAAACTCATATGGGGTTATAATAAGCCTGAATAATTCAGCTCAATGATATAGCAATTTGATAGCGGAAATTAAGTTTGGGGTACATTGTTAAATCATATCAATGAGTAAATCTCATTGACTCAAAAGCAAATAAAGCAGAGCTTCAATTTTACAACAGCGTGTGAATCTGCACTCCCATGATTTCCCAATTGGGTTATAAAATAAGGTTTCATTAATTGACACCATTATTCCTCAAAAAATAGAATTGATGCCCTGGGGATGCCCGCATCAGGAGGTACCCAGAAACATAATACTATCCATTGAAAGCAATTCTAATTGATCAGAACCATCAAAAGTTGGGGGTTTTTGGCCCCCAAAAGTCACCAAAGAGACCCCAAGGTTTGGGCCAAGCCCCTGAGACTAAAAATAATGTTCTTCCCCCTAAGCAACTAAACAGATGATGCTAATGCCAGAGAAACTGCAGCAGTTAACCAGATGAACAATAAAAATCTACCACCAAGCCAGAAACCAGTTTTCCAGAAGTATATAACTGGGGAAGTTGAAAATTTCCTCCCTGTTAACATCTTCAAATAATTGGCTGTTAGTTAATGAAAATGTAGTACTTTCCTTTTTAGGATTTTATTACATTACTTAAAGTCTTATACTATTAGTACTATCAAACAGAGATTACTTGCAGCTCCAGCGCCAACACTGGGAGACTGAGCAACTTATTGCTGCTTCAGTAAAACCTATGTTTACCCATATCTCTACCTCTAGAGCACTAGACCAGGAAACATATCCTGCTTTTATGTACCCTTCTTGCCGCATTTTGGGCCTTGGGGACGTCTTGTGTATTAACGTCTGAGCTTGCTTGCTAGTAGAGTATAGTTGTAGGCCTAAACACAAATTAATATCAGCCTTTATCTCTGGATTCTTTACCTTTTAGCTCTAAGGTAACAACTGAATAGAGTCAAAGGCAATATGTGAATGTGTAAAAGTAAATTTTATTTGAAGGAAAGAAAGGAAGTTTATATACTTGGAAAGCTGCACAATGGCTGCAGGAGTGTTATTAACACCTGAAAAATTGTTTGGAACATTACAGCATCTTCTTGGATCCATCAGGCTCTTGCATCTGCATTTGTTTCTTTTAGGGATGATCCGGAAAATCCAACAGGGAAGAGTAAGTGCACATTACTCTGGAGTGGGCTGCAGTTGCAGCTGCCCATTACAGAGGTTGCTAGAAGTTCCCAAACCCAATCCATCAGGATGTAATAGTTTGGCCAAATTGCTGTAACATCTGAATTACAATCAGGAATGCAGATCTGTCAGATCCAACGGATTTGAGTGCAAACCAAATTAGCCTTAACCATCAGAATTAATTTCACTGATAGCCTTGACCATTCTATCCATGCAATCTAATTTATAACACTTCTCCTTTCAAGGTATAATGTCACAAATTAAATTTTGCTTCTTATAATCAACTAAAGTCAAAAGCAGGAATTAAACTCTGGCTCTTGCAATCTGCGGCCCACCAGCCTGCATTTTTCAGGCTCAAATCAGAAGGCTACTTTATGATCCACCCACAAAACCAAGGAGATTTTCTGAGTAAGAATAGGTCCACAACAAAGGGCACACCACCCAAGGTCCAGACCTATAAAGAGGCAGCTGCCTACCTAAAGGATGCTATGGCACATCCTGAGATTGCTCCCTCAATGAGAATCAGCCAGTAACAGTCCCCAGTGTCCAAACCAAAATGCATTTGGCCAAGCTGTGTGATATTGATAATAAAAGCAGAAAAATAAAATATTATCACATCTATTCACCAACACTAGCCAGCCCAGAATTATTCATACCTAAGAACCAACTAAAGTTCCAGTTTCCAAATGATAAAATCCCTGTAGACCTAAAACCTTCAATTTCCAAAGACACCAAAATTAGTAGTTTAAAACCCACAGCTATGTAGAAAATGGCGGTGTTGTTATCCTGATAATAAATTCAAATGTACCTTTGGTTCACACAAATTCTATCATATCTAGTTCTAGTAATTTACCATCTCCACTCCATCCCCTCAGGTTTACAGGCCCCTGCCACTCCTTCTGACGGCCCCACAGACCCCTCACCTATGTTATTCTTCCCAGTTAGATCACTCTTTAGACCCATACATTTTACCAAGTACCCTCCAAATCCAGCCTACTATAATTTTACCCTGGAGACATACTGGATGCTGATCTCTTGGCAAGAAAAAGAACCCCAGAAATCTTTAACCACAAAGAAAAGTGGTGCACTGTGCAGCCCAGACTATTCTGTAATAAATACAATTATATGACTACTTATCTAGTACCAATGACTCCTCCCTTGATTCTGAAGCCCAAACGCCTGTAAGATTCTGTTGTCATTACTGATACTACTTGTAAACCTACTCCCCCTTTAGCCCTGAATAGGAAAATCCCCCAATGTATAAAGAAAACAGCTCAAAATTCAGTCAAAACACTTAATTCCATTGAGGATTTAGCCCACACAGTTGATGAGAGATTTGTGTTGGCATACCCTTCACAGGTGGTAAATACTGGTGCTCTGAATTTGTTCCTACTTGGAAGAAATCACTGATTGATTTGGACTATTTATTGGCTTGGTTTTGTCCCCACTTAAAACAGATAAAGGTTAAACAATCAGGACACACTTCTGTTAATTCAACAAAATGCATCCAGACTGGAATTAATGGCATCCTGGAGTGCCCTTTAGGCATCAGCCAATTGGAGGTTGGGTCAGAAATTAATGAGAAACCATCCAAGCCCCCTGAAATTACTGGAAAAAATTCTACCTTGTCCAATCGAATGACTAGCTGAGGCCAGGTGACCTTCAAATTCAAACTTGGTGTCTTAAAGCAAGACATGTGACTTTTAGTCCCCTGCTTGCTCATTCTATTAAATAAAGCTTTAATCTTTAATCCTTTACTTTAATTTTAAACCATTTTTGTTTTGAGGCCCCCTTTTAGTCCTCTGATATCTTAAAAGTTTATTAGTAAAGGTGGCTATCATCTCTCAACTTAGTCATTATCTTCTGGATCCTGTTGTCCTCTATGAAGTCCCTAGAGTTAGTGTTAGTATTAATGCTATAGTAATGCTTTTGCTTTTGCTTTTGGTTTCTAGTTTAAAAAATAAAGTTAGTACTCAAAATCATATAGTTACCTATTATAATTTGGTTTTTGTTTTGTTTTTGTTTTCACCTGGCTTCCAGTCCTTCTGCTCTTCTGCTGACGGTTACACCTTAACTAAACATCTTAGTTTAAAGGTTCTTGGCCGGTCCCTTTCCCCCAAAACACAGAAAATTCCCCTCTTTCTTTTGAAGTGGTTTTTCCTTCTTGTCTCTTACATCTTGCTGTAAATAAATCTCCATTTTCCCCCTATATAATGTTGATTCCCATCTGCCAGTTTGTTATCTTTTCCTTGTCTCTGGTTTTACTCCTCATCTGGTCCACTTCCCCTGATCTCTGGGGGCGGATTTTTTCCTCTGTGCTCAGAGTGAGAAACAACCCATCCCATCTTTTGTATCTTGTGGAAGATCTTCCCATTAGAGCACAGGATCTCCTCATCTCTGGCAAGCACTGGGTAAAGAGTCTCACCTGTGATGATTTGGATCTGTCTCTCCTTGATCTGCTGCCTGGACTTTTGCACAAAGAGGACTCCCCCTCATCTGCACTCCCAGTGGAAGAACCCCAACCCATTTCTCAGCCTGCACCTGGCTCTTGCGGCCTAAGCACCCAGCGTACCCCCTGGCTGCTTACAGGGATGTCTTTGATGGAGTTCAACTCCTACTTCCCTCAACTTTCCTCCACATCCTCTCTCTGGACTCCCGTTTGAGCAGCCATCCCAGTGTTGCACTGGATGGTATCCTGGTGAATATTTCCCCTGGGATGGGAGGCAAACTTAGTTATTTTGGCACCTCTCTCTTACACTACTACAGCCCAGCTGTTTGGGGTATTCTATATTATTTTCAAAGGCCTGGTGGACTTGATGGTATCCAATTCTGGATCATGGCCCTTGCTTGACCAATCCCTATCTTACATTATCAAGTTGGCTCACATCCTCTGATGGGCCTTACCTTCTGGCCTGGAGGTCCTGCCGTCCACATCAAATAGTGCTCCCACCAACACTTGGTATCCTGACATATTGCCCAACTCATCCAACTTGCCCCACCAAGCCAGACCACGTACACAACTTCAGGAAAGCTTCCCTTGTCACCACTAATCCATCATATGACTACAGCAATCTTGGTTTTTCCTACCTACCTATGCTGGGGCTTGCTGAACAAGCAATTCCTCACATGGGAGTATGATGCCCTTGGGCTACTACTGCTAATTATGTTATGAGAGTGGCCCCCATCATTTACTGGGCCTTTTGTAAGATAAAAATGGGGTGCAGCACTATTCAGTGAAAAGCAATTCTGATAAAATAAACATATTTTCAACTGATTGAGAAGCGCAAAAACAAGTTGAGTTTAGGGGATCACTAATTTTGCACCTTTGGTAGTAGAGCAGAAGGTGGCAACCAAAATTGAAATTAAGAACAGCATTTAGAGAGGAAAATTGAAAGCCAAAGATGAGGAGGCAGATTATAACAAAGGCCAAGGAACCACAAGAGAGTTGGCTGCAAACTGGAATAGAGTGGCAGACACATTGTCTACAACTGGGGCCAGTAGGCCAAGGTATTTCAACATGGGACTGTAACTTCATTTATTTTCAATCTATCAGGGATAATAAATATCTACAAAAAAGTTTCTAGAGGGGAATGAAGGAAGTTTTAAAGGATTTTAAGATGTAGGAGGTGGGAGTTCTGCAACATTTGATTGGCTGACAAGATTTTTTTTGGAAATTTGGGGGTCTACTTTAGAATTCAACTCAATGACATCTTAATTAAAAATTGGTGATCAGTGGGTTGAGCGCCTTCAATACCAACTAGTGAGTAACAGGTAATTGTTTTCTCAAAATTAATAGGCTGAAATGGCAGGAGATCCAAGCTTTCTCAAGATAACTGATTGGCTCTAACTCTAACTCATTTCTTTGTCAACAACAGCATTGAAATTATCTCTTTTTATCAAGGGTTTGGTGACAGTTCTTTGTTGGTTTCAGGTTCTGTGTGAACACACTATTTCTTTCATTTGGTTTTCTATTGTAACACCTTTCAGGCCATGCTCTTCTCCTTGACCAAAGGATCCCTTGAGATTAACCTGGGCCATGAAAATATGTCAAACATATCTAAATTTTTAAGCCAGATATCACAGCAATTTCATTTTTACCTGTAATATATTGCCCACAAAAGAATAATATAAAAAAAAGAGCTTCAAAACCCCTAATTTATTGGACAAATCAAACCTATTAATTAATAAATAAAGGTTGAATTAGCCCCTATTGTGAGCAAAGAAAATAATCTGCATCTTCCAAAATTTCCCAAGTAATTATGCACTGATGATTATGCAATATCACTACCCCTGACACTTGTCAGTTGAAAGGTTGGTTGTCCAAAAATAACATATTATGACGTCATGAACCCTTTGACTGAGCTCTTTAACCAAGAAATGAAAACATTTTATACCAGCCAATCAGATTTGAGTTTGCCTCCCTCATCTGAGTTATAGTTCCTCCCACTTTTGCTCTGAAAAATTGTTTTCAGATTGTTTTTCCTACCAAACAATAAAGTTAACTCCCCTTTTCCCTTAGATTTGTAGGCTTAAAGCTCCAGTGTACCTCTCTTTTCTTAGTTCTGATTTTAGTGTGGGCAATTTACCCTCATAACTTTTATTTGAGCTCAGATCTGATTTAAATGAATCTAAAAACAGGGCCCCTATATTCAATTGATAATAGGGACAACTTGTATATTTGTTTTTATGATTGAAGCTTATTACACCTATCAGCTCTGTAATCACTGTAAGCTTATTCACAATGAACCTAGACCTGAGATCCTCCTAAGTACTATAAAAGTGCAGAATGTGAACATACCAACATCCAATCAGAATGACTATGTGCCCACACGCTTCCCAGACCTCCCCAAGATATAATTAGCTAGTTTCAAGAAGAGCATGATCATGATTAGCACCTAGTTTAGAGCTATACCTGGAGAACTACTATGACAACACCCAAAAGGTGATGATGGCTGCCCAGTTGAAGGACAACACCAGAGAAGTGTTCCTTAACTTACTGAAGGGAGATCCTGACTTGATCTTGCCATATGAAACATTCCTTGAATGCATGAATATTTACACACTCCTGCAGGAGCCAAAGTACAAGCCTGTGTGGGTGTCTGTTAGGGAGCCAACCTTGAGCAGGCAGCCCATTATTTTCTGGGATTGGGCAGGCCACAGACCAGGTGGATAAAGTCCACCATAAGATTGGTGCTAACTTAAATAGGTACAGCATAGATTTATACATCTAAGACCAAAGTTCAGATGCTGGAATGATAGAGTCAATAACCTTCAAAAGGGTGATTTAAACTATATCAAACATCTTGTTGGAATTTTCTAGGGGAATTTCAGAGGCAGACACATGCATTGGTTTGGGGGTGAGAGGCATTTAAATGTTCATTTGGCGGCAGGGAGGAGGTTGTAACTATCTTTAAACATTTTGGCTCAGTGGTAAAACAAGGTCTTTTTTATATTATCTGGAAAATTATTTAGTATGGGCCAAGGGAACATGTGCTAGGATATTTTAAGCACTATATTATCTATCCTAAGATCTCAATGGATACTCAGTGAAGAGGACAGGCTTAAAGAGAGCACCAGGAGGACAAAAACTTGCAAGCAGAGGAGCAGGCAAGCCAGAAGGATTGTAGCTGAATTGTAAGATAACTAAGATAAATATGGCAATATTTATAAAAACTAATATCTTATGACCTTTATTAAAAATGACAAGAAAGTCTGATGCAGGGTCTAATGGTTTATATAGCACCCCATTACTAGACTTTAATCTTAATGGATAGGATTTAGTTAGTCAGTAAATGTGAACTCAGGTGGGCAGGACACCTGGGGTTTTGGGCAGCAAAATGGCAATGGTGTGGGAAAGACACTTATTGACTAGATCTCCAAGAAGGGCAACACAACCCTTCTGTTCAAGAGTAATATTCTTGGTGGCAGCTCACTACCCATGTTTCCTTCAATTAAAGGATTTTGGTTGATCACTAAGGTAAAAATCAGTATCATCAGCCAATAGCAGCAGCCTTCTTGCTTCCATTGGGCAACTCATTGTGTCTTTTTCTAAGCACCATATTGATAAGTCTTTGTTGGTAGCCCTATCTTAAAGAGCATTTGATATTTGGATCAGAGAGGATTTGATCCCAAAAAGCATGGTCAGCTAGCCCCCTGGTCCTCAGGGCTGACAGCCTGCATGCAGTCTTTACCAGGGCTCAAAATCCACTCCAAGTCTTGTGTTTCAAGAGGGGCAGAAATGTCATTCCTGACACCATCCCCTTCTTCACCCAAAGGCTCTACCTCCCAGGCCTTCTTGATTAGGTATTATTGGATGGCTTACTTGACATTAGTTAGATTGCTTATGGGTTCCCATGTGCTTTTCTCTATAGGGTAAACTTTCCACTTGATATAATACTTGATGGCTTGATAGTGGGTTTGATGGCTGTGTATGTACTTTACTTTGTATTCTTCAGAGAGGCCTGTTTAGATGGGGGTGGTGCTATCTTGAGCCTCTAGTGAGGGAGCAACATACCATTATTTTTGAAAATTATGGAGCAATGTAATGTATTGTAAATTTCAAAGTGAGAGGTAGTTCTAAATTGAAGACAACTTCTCCAGCCAGCTTGATGATCTTGTGTGGGCCACTTCTCCTGTGGGCTAGTTTCCTTAAAGACACATGCTGGGGGTATGTGATATTAAGCTGATTGACCACAAATGATCAGGCTAATCAACGCATGCAGATCTTATAAGTTAAATGCTGTATTATCACTAGATTATCATTATATTAAGTTTAGTAATTATATGTCATATAATCACTAGCTTATTATAACTGATTTGACTATTATACTGTGTATAACTATCAGCTAATATAGTGATTATCATTGATTAAACACCATGTAATCAATAGATTATCATTTGTATATCTCTCCTTTCATCCTACTGGATGTTGTATCAACTCAGCCCCACCCAGCCTGAAAGGCTTATATGTGTATATCAAACAAATGATGTGCAAAAGGCTAGGAAATAACAAGTTCACATTGGTATTACACAGCAGATAATTGGTTCCTTATTGGTTTGGGTCACTATTACACGGCAGATAATCCTTGGGTCAATATTGGATTGAGTCAGCTATTATACAGTGTAAAATTCCCAACTCAAACTTTCATATTAATAATCAGAAGGCTTGACATCCAGAAAAGAATCACTGATTACCCTGAAAAGGGAAAACAGGAATACCAGAATTCTACCTTCTAAAGTAGGAGAATGTTTCAACTGAGTTTCTAGACTTGCCTGCCACTGTATCTTACAATACACAGGGGGCGTTTGATGAGTTGCCCCTTGATGTATCTAACAACATGAACCAATATGATGGCAATGTCAAATTGTGGGCACTTTCTCCTAATTGGAATCACTGCCAATTTGACCTGCTGATCCCTGCACAAGTTATTCCTCGGCTTCAAACCTTACATGGACCATGCCATTATGCCACCCCCTGTGGCCCTGTGGCTTCCCCATATAGTATATTAATCACAGTATTCTACATTAAATGATACCTTATTCTACTCATTATTGCCTTTTCTATTGGACTGTTGTCTTCTCTAATCAAATACTGAACTCTAATTGGTTCAGTTGCAACAAAAATAGAACTGGGACTATTTCTAAGCGTCAACCAAATACAACGTAGTTTTCTAGTGCCATAATAGGCGTGTAAAGACACAGCCAATCAATAACTACCAGTAGGCTAGCTCAAGAAGAGCGTAGGCTGTAGCTGAAGCGCCATGTATACATTGTTAAGGCCAGTAGCAGCACACATGCAAAGGACAGCCAATCAGGATAGGCCCAGCCAGCAAAGATGGACCTATTGCAAAGGTAGCCACTGAGAACTGTCTGAAAGGACAAGAACAAGGTTTGTTGAAGTATATGTATATACATACACCTGAAAGGACAAAACAAGCTCTTAGTTGCATCTGGATGGATTGCAGCTGCTGGATAGATTGTACCCCAGTCCCAATAAACAAATTTATCTTTAAAGTTATATTCTACTGTAATCTTTAGTTCTCTTGCATAGGAAAATGTAGAGCACATTAGAAAGGCTAACATCTCTCTGTAGCTTTGAAAATATCAGTAATAACCCAAGTTGCTCAACATTGGTGCTCACTCAAAATTGAGCCTATGTCAATGCCCATGGAAACTGTCCCTGCCTGCCAAAGCTTGTCCTTGGCCCTGCCTCCACCAATCTTTGCCAATAGCATGGGTACAAAATTGAATCCTCAGATAGTGAGTGTGCTACTATCTTCTCTGTGAGTAACCCTGTGGTTGTCCATCCTCCTGATTCCGTTGTCAGGAAGCCAGTCATAAGTAGAGGCATTGGGCGGCTCAGGGTGAGGTGCGGCCGAGCCGGCGGGTAAGGCCCACCATAGAATGGGTACTAACTTGATAATGTAAGAAACAGATTGCCCAAGCAAGGACCAGGGTCCAGAGTTGGGGACCATGGAATCCACCAATCCTGTCAAAGTAATGTAGAGTACTCCAAACAGTTGGGTAGAGGTGGTCTTGGCTGCGGCAGTAGGTTCCAGTGGGCGGTCTGGTCTTGGGGTTAATGGCGGAGTCATGGGAACAAAGTACGCTGGTAGGTAGTTGTACTTGTCCTTGAACAATAAGGGCAGTATCTCAATTCTCTTTCCTTTACGTCCTATGTATTTGGTACTTCTAGTCCTTTCCAATGGGTCAGCAATGAGGATGGTTTCCAAGTTGTACTCCAAATAGGCTGGGTTAGGCGGGTATTCAGTAAAGTGCACAGGTCCAAAGGGGGATCCTGGGGGACAGTATAATGTCTGGGGCGGTTTGGCAGGTTGGTCTCTGGAGGGGGCGGTGGCCTGGTTGCCTACTTGGCCAGAATTAAGATGGAAGATCACTAAGAATAGATAAGGTAGAATTTGTTCTAACCAAAGGTTCATAAACTTTATTATTGAAAAGGATAATGTGGTCATCACCACACTGTCAGCGTTCTTATACCATGTGATTTTGCTTCTTTGCTTTTTGCAGGCTTCAGGTCCATGGGCGGTTTGCTGGTAGGGCATGGATCTAGGCTTAGGGTCTGGAGGGAATCTGGTTCTGGTTGGGTACACTCTGGCAAACAGAAGTGACAATGCTTAATTTTGCTGCTTTGGTTCACCATATCACCTGATTGGGCTAATTGCATTCCTCTTTCTGGACTGGGGACTGGCAGCAGTTGGTGCTTATTGGCAGGGCTAGTAGTGGACCTCGCCCAAGCCACAGCTCCTGCTTAGGTCTGGGCCCTCAGTGGCACCGGTTTGGCGGTTCTTGGCTGGACTGGTTCTGGGGAACAGAAGTGGCAGTGCTTTGTTTTGCTGCTGTTGTTCACCATGTCACCTGAGTTGGCCAATTGCAATACCTTTTCTGGACTGGAGACTGGCAACAGCTGGTGTTTGTTAGCAGGGCTAGTAGCAGGTCTTTTCCCAGCCTCCTTTAGGCAGACCACATTTCCTGCGTAGGTATGGGTCTCTAATGGCACCAGTTTGGCGGCAATCTGTCAACCATTTGGGGAATCCTCAGTATTAGGCTGGCGGGTTGCAGAGCAACTTAACAATTTGAGTCTGTGACTTAACAGATTGGCAGGTCCTGGACTGTCCTGGGGGGTCTAATTTGCCTTCAGGGGACTGGGGTTTGACTCTTGGGTTTTCAATACAAGTATTTAAATGTCATTCATGACGTCTGTCCCCTTGGTTGTGGATCTCCTTGTCAGAGATCCACTCCTGAGGAAGGAGAGATCCTAAGTAATGCAAAGGAGCAGTGTGATAACATCCACCAAAGATGATCCCACATGGATCTAAACTATCAAGCTATTTATCAAAATCCCCCAATTTGTAGGTACCCTAGAATAGAGCAAAATGATTCAAATCATAATACACTGCAACATAAGTCAACACATACCATGGCACTCCCAAGAAAATTACGGGGGGAGGTGAAGGAAGAGGCAGAGGAGAAGATGGCTCTTGGTCACAAGTATGTGTAATTGGTGCTTAGTGTATAAGTAGTCCCAGGCTGAAGTCTTAGTGGTATCTTTAACCCTAATATTAGAATCAAATTGGCAACATACAAGAAGGGGAAACCAGAAGGAAAAGCAGAGGAGGAGCAGAAGAAATCTCTTCTTCACGTCCATCTGAGATCAATTGAATCCAAGAAAACTACTAATTTAGAGGAATAAATAAGATGGATTTTCAAATTTATTTGATCAAGAAGTTGGAATTGTTAGAGCACTGGGAAAGCCCCAATACTACTTATTAAATACTTGGAGTTGGGTTTGAGCATATGAAATAAAGTGAGATGGAATTTTTGGTAAATGATTTACCATGGAAATACTTTCTGGTTGGTTACTTTGATCTGGCTTCTGCCAGCAAGACTGCAGGATGAAGTTTGCAGCAGCCAAACCTGCTAGTTGAGTAAGAAGTAGTAAGCTAAGAACTATGGTCTGGGGATGGCTTATTCAATCTGGTACCTTGATTGTAATTTTATCTGTATCATCATTCAGAGTGGTGCCAGTTGCTTGATCTTCATTGGTCCTTTTAACTGCTGGTATGATTTTATTATGTGGTTTTTGATGCATCTGTTGCTTTTTTCTTATACAGTTGATTGTGTGTGTCATAAATGACAAACTCTTGCTAACTATGCTCGTGAAAAAACCTTAACTACAGGATTCAAACCCCAGAATCCTGCGGGCTGCCAGCCTGCAGGACTAGCTGCCTGGCTGCCAGCGTTTTTCTGGGCTTGAACTAGAGCAGGATTTGACTTTGGGGAAACTCCTGAGACCTGCTGAGCTAAAATCACCTGCATCAAGGCCTCCCACGCTAAAGGTTCCTGTTAACCTAACCAATGAGAGTGCAGGCCAAATCAAAAGTTCCAGGAATAACTTGGGCCACTACAGCGGGGGAAGCCAAGAAACTTCCTGTGGAATGCAGACCACCCAAGGATGACCAAACCCACAACCCAACAAGGGAATTTGAGTATTCTCAGTTTGAACCAGCCAATGAATTAACTCCTGCAATGGATACCACTGAGGGCTTCCTAACCCTAGTAGAGGGTATCACCAGTACCAAGGGGAACTGAAAAAGTTTGCCTATGGTAACTGGGAATACTTATACCCTGGGCTGCCAAGAAACTACCCATTACTATTCTTGAAATAAAGTGACATGAACCTTTGGTTCAACCAAATTATCCCATATTTGATTTTAGCTCTATTTAATTTACAGGATAATCTCTGCGGCCTCATCCCCCATGACCATCAATCCCAAGAAGCAGCAGACTGTCTGCCCAAGCTATATTGACCACCCAGAGCACCCTTTGGCCCGGTAAATTTTAAAGAATACCCCCCCCAACCCAGCATATTAAGAATTCACTCTTGAGGAAATATTGCTTTACAACCTTAAAGCCAGAACCCAAGAAACTGAGATCATTGAAAAAGAAGGATCCTGGATAACTTTGCCCCCTCTGCTATTCCAAGATAGATATAACTACCTGCCAGTCTACCACGTTTCAATGACCCCACCTCTAACCCCATGGCCTAACTGCCCACAAGAATCCATGGCAGCCAATGAGTCCACTTCAACACAACTATTCAGAGTAATGTACATCACACTAACTGGACTTGTGGATTCTATGGTTTCCTCTAATGGACCCTGGGCCATCATAGACAAATCCTTGTCATATTGTCAGGATACCAGGAGTACCGTGGGGCTCCAGCAGGTGAGGGAGGAGTCAAAGCAGGTACTGGCATGGCCCACCAGATGATGGGACCTAACTTTATCAGGTAGGAAAGGGCCTTCCCAGCCACAGCCCAAGGTCCAGCCGCTGGCAAGGCAGAGTCAATCAATCCCGTGAGCGCAAGGTAAAGAACTCCCAGGAATTGACTACTCTGGCCAGAGGCATCAGAAGTGGGGGGGGGTTGAGATGGTTGGTTTGGGTATTGGGGGCAGTTCCATGGGGACCAAGTAGGTGGCAGGATTGTTGTACTTCCCGTTGAAGATCAAAGGGTAGATGGTGATTGCTTTGCCGTCTTGGACAATTTGGTAGGGTTCCTTGGGAGCGTTTGGGCGGGTGTACCACTGCAAGTCTTCCAATTTCCAGAGTTTGTGGTCAGGATTGGCGGGATACTCAGTGAAATACACAGGGCCAAATGTGGCGTTGGGTGGGCAATAGTAGTCAAAGGCTTCAGGTTTATCAACTGGAGTCTGATTATCTATCCCAGTAGAGGGGTGCTGACGCTTGGGTGTATGCAGATGGAAGAGTATTAAAAATAGGTATGGAAACAAATTGGTGAACCAAAGGTTCATAACAACTTTATTTGATAAGGATGACAATACAGAACTTTTCCAAGTGCTTCTGATTTATATAATTACTCACATGCAGGTGCCTCTGGGTATTCTTCTGATGCTGTCTGTGTGGCAAGGCTTGGCATTTCAGGTTCTGCTGTTTGGTTGGCTGCTTCATGGTTATTTTTGGGGGCTTCATGAACAGTTGTTTGGCTTTTTGATGGTCCATCTTGGCTTGGCTGGTCATTGATTTTGGCAGGTTTGGCTTCTGGGGTTTTTGGGGTTTTTTTCCCAATTAGATCACCATTTTTTGACTGGCTTGACAGGCTCTCTTAAGCCCAAAGAACTTGATTAAAAAAGGGGTCCCTAATTGGGGACCCCAAATTACTTAATGGAGGGTGGGCTTGGTCTGGGTTTACTGGGTAGCTAAAAATAGCCTGCCCAGGACCAGCCAAACCCACCAAGGCTTGGGCATAGCTTTTGGGGCCCAAAGCGGGCCCCTCAGCTGCCACCAGGACAGGAATAGTTCCTGCACCTGGATTTGCTTTGAAAAGCAAAAATCCAGGTGCAGGCAAATCTCCCCGCCTGCTAGCCCCACCTGGTGGCTAGGAGCGGGTTCAATTCCTGCCTGGGGCTTCAAAACTGTTACTTTTGTAACACATATATTGTAAAGTTAGCTCCTATTCTTTGATGGGCCCTTCCCTCTGGGCTTGTAGGCTGTCTGACTGCAAGTCCTCAAGAACCCCCCATAGAATGAATCCCTGATAGTGTGGCCAAGTTTTGTGTCACTGATTAAATATGCTTTAGAGAAGCAACTGCTTTTGCATTTGAATCAAATGGTAAGCTTTTGTTTATAATATTATCTAATTAATTAAACAATTTAGATATTTTAAAACAGGTTAGGAGATCTGGATTCAAAACCACACCATGTTCACAGTTATATATACTACTTTGGATCTGACTATCCTTTAATTGACTAGTGTCAAAACACAAGCTGTTCCAAATTAATTTTTTCTCCATTTCAAGCATCAATTTTAAAATGTGAGGAAGCCAAGTAGAAGGAATTGTTTTCACTTCTTTGAGATGGTCAAGAAGCCAAGAATTCCATGTGTCAGGATCCTTGTTGATTACTAGATTTAAGTTTGAAGGATTTTCAATCCTTACACCCCTTCCCTCAGTCCCAGAAAGTCCTGTGTTAGTGCATCATATGACTGCACACAGATTGAAGAACTGGCTGAGAACCTTCTTTGTTGATTTTGTCTCTGCCTTTCAGACCGTCCAGACCAGACCCTTAGGATATTCTTCCACTACCATGAACAGGAGTCTTGTTGGTAGCTTTACTGGTTGTATTGTTGTTGTGTTTGGCTCCTGGGGACAACATCCAGGAGGACACAGGGGGAAATCTTTATAACAAAATATTTGAGGTTTGAAGTTAGCCTTGGGTTAGCCTTCAGGGAAAAATTAAGGGCATGTATCTTAATTTCCTGAAATAAAAGATGTGAAAGTCCTTTTGGCAAAAAGGACAGGAAAAATCTTGAAGATTATTAAAGCCAACACAAATGTGGATAAACTTGTCTTTATTAGGAGAAATAATTCTACTTAAATAGTAGGCAAGGGACGGTGATCACTCATTAGATAAAAAGAGTGGCTGAGGGGGTCACATTGGGATGAGGTCATACCAGGATCAGACAAGGGAAGGTATGGTATTCCAGAATGGGTGAATGTTGGCACAGAACCATTTACAGAAAGCAAAGAATTCCCAAACTCAAAAGCAAAAATAGTCAAATCTTTACATTTATCATTATTTGAAGGCCATATCAAAATAGCATTTATGGCGCAATTTCTGACATCTCCCCCCTCAAGATTGGACACAGGGGGTTGATATTTTCAAAGGAATTTGGAATGGACCCAGGCAAAAGGATGTCCAGAGGACAGCAATTTCACAGTATAACTGACACCCTTTTTAAATGTGACTTCACAGGGCCCAACCCAGAGAGAATCTAGCTTATGAGCTTATCTACATGTACAATTATGATATTAGAGAACCAGGTTGCCTATTTGATACTCAGGGAGGGGGGCTCTAGCAGCATTGGACGGGGAGAGCTCCAGAGCCTTGACCTTGTAAGCAGTGGAATAAGCTGTTGCTTGGATGTCAATGATATAATTAGTTAAATCTTTAACATGGGCCTCATGATTTGCAGACTCATCAACTTCAATCAAGGGGTTCCCAAGATTGAGGGGGTGATGACTTCACGTCCATATAGCATGGCAAAAGGGGACTGACCAGTTACTTAGTGTCTACTGAGTCAATAAGCAAAGAGGGCAGCAGGTAGGAACATATCCCAATTGGCAGTCAGAGAGCGTGAGTTTCCTCATTATGGACACCAGGGAGGAATAGGCTTGTTCAAAAGTTCCATTAGTTGAAGGGTTATATGGCACGGAGAAAGATTGGGGGTACCCATAGCTTCAACAATAGACGTGATGAGGCGAGCATTAAAATTGGTACCATTGTCAGAAAGCAGGACTTGAGGGCAGCCATGTTGGTAGAAGATATCTTGCGTCAAGAAATTAGCAGTGGTCTTAGCATTTATATCTTTCATAGCTCTGGCTTTAACCCATTTGCTAAAATGGTCTATGGCAACTAAGATAAATCAACACCTAGACCTAGATCAAGGGAAATGTCCAACAGCGTCAATACTCATAGTGTGGAAAGTATGTTTAGGGGGGATGAGCTTAGATTGGTGTTGGGAAGGGAGAGGGCATTAGAGTTGACACAAATGGCAGGAGGCAAGAACATCAGGGATCATAAGGCGCATATTCTCCCAGTAGAAGTTCTTGCATAGCCAGTCATGGGTTTTGGTTATACCCCCATGCCCAGTGTCAATGTGAGCTTGGAGGATAATGACTATCTCATGCTAGGACAAACATAGTGTAGGTAGGCATTGTTAAATTTTTTGAAGAGCTGCCTATCCCAAATTACAGTGTCCTTGGATAGGGCTTGTAGCGCCAGTTGAATGTCTTCTGGCTTGGTGGTCCAAGAGTCAGGATACCCTATTAATTTGTATAGGCAATCAGCGTCAGTGGGGTGGATAGCTAGTATTGGCATCCTTGACAAGCAATCAGAGCTCTGATGTTGGGCCCCAGGACGGTGTATCACAGTGAAATTGTACCCTTGCAGACGCAGAGCCCAACATGCTAGTTGACCTTCAGGTTACTTTAGTTGTTGCAGCCATTTGAGGGAGGAGTGATCTGTGATCACTGTGAAGTGGGTCTCATAGATGTAGTGCCTGAACTTTTTTACAGCATGTAGCACTGCCAGACATTCCTTTTCAGTGACGCTGTAATTCTTCTTGTGTTTATTAAGGACCTGTGAAGAGTAGGCTACAGGTCAATCCACGCCTTTGTTGCTAATCTGGGCTAAGACAGCACCCAGAGCTAGTTCACTAGTGTCAGTATACAAGATGAAACTTTATCATAATCAGGATAGACTAAGATAGGAGCCTCTTTGAGCTTGGCCTTCAACACTTCAAATGCTTGTTGCTGGCTGTCAGTCCACTCAAAGGGGACGTTGCAAAGCAGTTGGACAAGGGGTTCACTCAATTCAACAAAATCAGGTATGGACTGTCAGTAGTAGCCCATCATACCAAGGAGTACTTGGACCTCTCAAAGATTTGTGGGAGGTAGCATCTTATCAATGGCTTCCACCTTATTATTAATGGGGCAGATTCCCGTTTGAGTGACCTCATGACCTAAGAACTCAAGTTGCTCTTTAAAGAAGGAGCACTTGGAGGGTTTGAGCTTCAAGCCAGCTTTGCAGATCTTGATGAAGACATCCTTGAGGTGTTCCAAATGGTTGGTAAAGGTAGCACTGAATATGGTGAGGTCATCAAGGTACACAAGGACACAAGAGAGCTTTAGATCTCGTAGGATGGAGTCCATAGCCCGTTGAAATGTAGCAGGGGCATTGCAGAGTCCTTGGGGCATACAAGTGGGTTCAAAAAGGCCTTCTGAGGTGATAAGCACAGCCTTTTCTCTATCTTCAGGAGATAAGTCAACTTACCAGTATCCAGAGGCTAGATTCATGGCTGAAAAAAACTTGGAACAACCTAGCTGTTTGAGAGCATCATCAATTCTGGGCAAGGGGTACAAGTCTTTCTTAGTGAGAGAGTTCAGGCAGCAATAGTCCATTATAATGCAATGTCCTCCATCCTTCTTCTTGAGGATCAGTAACGGGGAGGCCCAAGGGCTCTGAGAGGGAGCTAGTAGTCCCGCGTCTAAGGTCTGCTTAATCTCCTTAGATACCCAAGCATCCTCTACCCTCCTTGGCGGTATGGTTTGGCAAAAAAGGGGGTGCATCACCAGTATCAATCTGATGGATGACCCCTTTATCCAGGCCATAGTCTGTAAGTCCAGAGGCAAAGATGTTGCTAAACTAATTGAGCAGGTCCAACACGTCTTTTTGTTGGATGGGAGACAATTGGGGGAAGTTATCAGCAGTGAATAAGGAGAGAACTTGGGGATTGTCTTCAGGTAGATTGAAATTACTAAAAGTTCCAAAAGGGTAGAGGGATGCCACTTGTTCTGCCCCCAGTATACAACCATGCCCTATAACTTGGCCTTGGGTCACTTGCATGGGCAGGGCTGTCAGGTTAGCAAGCAGTAATTATACAGGCTCTTTGTGGGTTTGATCTAGAATCCCTGGACACAGGTGGGGTTCTTTACGGGTTAGGGATTCAGGAGAGTAGAGTTCCAAGAACAACTTTTCAGGTAGTTCTTAAGAAATCTGAGAATCAATCACCACCTGGGAGCCCAGAGGAATAAGAGATAGCCACTGGGACAAGAAGAGGTACCCCTTCTGCTGCAGGGCAGGAAGGAGGAGGGGTGCACATGTTAGAGGAGTGAGTCCTATACTTGAGAGAGAAGATACCTGTGGGGTACTCAAGCATGCAAGTTTTAAGACGTTTTCCTGGGAGGCGCGGAGGTTCCTCAAAAATCAAAGGGACCTCCTATCCTAAGAGCAAAAGATATACATCTTGTAAGTTTACAATCCTGTTATACTCTTGAAGGAACTTTGTACCAACCAAGATTTTATAGCTTTTTTTCTCAATAATTACAGCAGGTAAAGCAATGTGGAGTTTCCCAAACCTCATGGATGGAGCAGAGTAGGCACCAATGGCCAAAGTTTGTGCCATGCAAGCTGTGCCATACAACTGAGTGTAGTTGAGGTCAGGGGCCAGCTTAAGTTTCTTTTTTAGTTTTGAAGATACTATTTTGACTGGAGAACCTGTGTCCAGGATGGCTTTGATTTTAACCTTTTGGATTGATACTTCCACGCAGGTTGTATCTTTCCCAAAGGGGGGAAAGACTGCCAGCACATCCTGCGCAGCCTCTAGCTCCTTCTCCCATTTAGCTAACATGCACCTTAAGGCAGGAATCTCCTTATACACAGTCTGCAGTGTGGGAGATATGTACGTTTTGGAAGAGAGCTTCAGCTAGCTTGGCTGCTTCCTCAGAAGAATCAACCAAGACGGGGGATCAATGAGCCTGGGCTAGGTAAGGGCAAGCTACCATGTCTTTGGCTTCACTTGAAGGTGCTCAAGAAGTGGTGGTGGTCTTCCCAGAGCAAAGCTTGTACAGGACTGAGACAGTTTCCAGAACAGCCAGAAAAGAATAGCCATAACTATCAGAATCTTCACTATCAGAATTTTCAGGGTCTGAATCACTGGAGATATTATGGAATAGGTGAAGAATAGTTGGGCCAGAGGAAGACAGAGCTTCCTTGTCAGAAGGAGGATCAGGGGGAGACGGGGGAGATTGGTCAGCAGAGAGCGTCTCTGTTTCTAAGCTGACCTCCCTTTTCCCGCCTGTTCCTTGGGATTTCAACCTTCCACTTGGGGATTAGTGCAAGTACACAAGTGGTGCCCTATTTGGCCACAGGTATGACACCCTTGCTTCTTAGTATGTCCACCTGAACTCAGCGTCATAATGCGCGGAGTACATGAGGTGGTTCCTGCATTGTTGGCCTTATTTTGTGCACCACAGTACCCCCATGGGTCAAGTGCATGTCTTGCAAGAGGGTCTTGATACTCTTCATTGAAGTAAGGGAAGCTTTATGAGTCTTAAATTGCAGAAATAGGAGTTGGCTCACCTTTAAAGCATTTGAACATGCTGTGTAAGCTTCTCAGGGAGTTAACTGTTGGCTGGTGATTAACTGCTGGCCTTCAATGTAGAAACAATCTGCAAACTCAGCCAGGGTTTCCTTGGGTTTGAAAGCAATGTGCACAAAAGCATCTTTCTTGACCTCCAAGCTGAGATTTCCTCCAAATTCCTCAATAAGAAGGTGTTTTATATCCTCCCAAGTGACAATGGAAGGGAGTTTTAGGACCACAACTTCTTGGCACGTAGGATGCAGGCAGGTAAGAATATTTTCCTTTTTTAGTTTTTCAGTAGTCCTACACATTGCAGTCTCATAAATTTTCAGGAAGTCAGCAATGGTAGAGGTTTTAGGGTCAAATATCTGTTTGAATGAAGGCTTATAATTAGGGTCAATGGACAATGAGGTGGATTAACTGTTGTCACCTGGGTTGAAGACGTAAATGTGAGGATTGCCCTCAAACTCAGATTCAGCAGCAGGTTGTCTAGCCCAGAGAAGTTGAAGGCTCTCCTCTAGGGTATCCAAGGTAGAGCTGTTTTGCCCACTGATATCTCTAGCAGTAGCTCCAAATTCATTGATCTTAATCTGTTGCACCAATAGGGTGCCGGCAATCCCATTGAGGCAGGTGGTCAGGGAAATGGTCTGAGCAACCAAAGGGATAACCTGTTCATTCATTGTCTTGGTCAAGCGAGAGAGGTTTTGTACCTCTTGCTCCAGTGTGTCCTGTCTATCAGCAACGTCATTTGTTACTTCTGCTAGCTGATCCAAGGCAAGAGCATAGTTGACCCAGGGTTGGCCTTCCAAGCCAGGGCAACAACCATGATTGCCATGGGCGGGAGTACTAGTGACCTCAGCTTCCTCTTCACCTTCAGACTCAGAGGAAAAATCATCAGGATTAGAGAGGAGTTGTCTCAAATACTTGATTTCTCCTTGCAAGGTAGCTACTTGGTTGGTGAGCAAGGCAATGTGAGGGTCAGGCATAGGTTCTACTGGAGGAGGGTTCTGAACAGAAGATTGACGTCAAGTAGTAGCTTTGAGCTCAGCTATGGCTGCTCATACCTTGGCTTCAAATCAGACAGGACCTCAACAGGAGGAGCAGGAGGTGTAACCTTAATGGACACTACTCTATCCTCTACATATTTTGTACTTGATACAGAGTGTTGCCTAATGCAGCCTTATCCAGTCTGTATTGGTGTTGCAGGTGGCAGCCCCAGGTATCAATATGAGTCCCAACCAGCTCAAGCTGAGAATTAATATGCTCCCAAAATTGGTTGAGTTTGGTAACCAGAGTCTCAAAATTCCTGATGATGCTTTAGAAGAGCAGCCTCAATTTGACCACATATGTTGCTTGATGCTCATCTAATTTGCACAGTTAATCCTTGATATACCCAGGGAGCCAGGAGTGAAGGGAATTCAGTGACAAGGTTAGGTATTTCTGGGAGGCCAGCAAGTCATGCTGGTTATCCAAAATAAACACATAGAGGCTATGGGACTATTCTTGATATGACATATTTTGAGCATGGTTGTTTGAGACAGCGGTGGCTACGGCATTTATAAGTTGGTTCTGGGATTCTAATTCAAGTTAATGGTGAACCAGGGCAGGTTGGATAAACTGGTTGACTAACACTCCAATAGTCTCCATAGACTCTGTCAGCGCAGGGGGAGACCAAAATCCAAGAAGAAGGAGTACAGGTCTTCAGAAGCGTACCTGGGACAGAGACCAGGGATAGTGTGCATTACCACAATGCCTGAGTGGAGGAGAGAGCAGGCAGCAGCACAAGATTGCTTGTAGTTGAGAGAGAAAGCTGGAAGGGGGGTCTTGCGGGCCTGGGAGACAGCACCAGTACCATGGAAGTTGTAGGGGCATTGGTGATGTCATCTTCTAGAGGAGGACTACAAACCTAAGGTTGTTTGAGCACTTCAGAAACAAAGGGAGAAGGACCAGAGAATGCACGTGGGAACAGGGTAACCAAGGGGCTTGCAGCCCCTGTAGTGAGCACCATTTTGTTGTGTTTGTTTCCTGGGGACAACATCCAGGAGGACACAGAAGGAAATCTTTATAACAAAATATTTGAGGTTTGAAGCTAGCCTTGGGTTAGCCTTCAGGGAAAAATTAAGGGCACATACCTTAATTTACTGGAATACAAGATTTGAAAGTCCTCTTGGAAAAAAGGAAAGGAAAAAGCTTGAAGAATACTAAAGCCAACACAAATATGGATAAACTTGTCTTTATTAGGAGAAATGATTCTACTTAAATAGTAGACAAGGGTCAATGATCACTCATTAGGTAGAAAGAATGGAAGAAGGGGTCATGTTGGGATGAGATCATACCAGGATCAGTCAAGGGCAGGTATGGTAATCCAGAATGGGTGGATATTGAACCAGACCCATTTGCAGAAGGTGAGGAATTCCCAAAATTGAAAGCAAAACCAACCAAATCTTTGCACATATTGTTATTCAAAGGCCATATTAAAATAGCATTAAAGGCGTAATTTCTGGCAATCCTCTTCAAAAGAGGACAGGCAATAGGCATTGAAGGTACTGTGAATCTAATAAGAGGGGGGAGGTCCAGCACAAACGCACCGTTACCCTTATCCTTCAGGACCTTGAAAGGATCCAGTCTCTTTGTGACAAACTTCCTTGAGGGAACCCTCATTTGGATATTGGTGATGTCTAGCATCACAAGCAAGCCCACTGAATAGTGGGGAGAAGGTTGTCTATTCTTGTCTGCTGCTTTCTTGTAGGCCTCAATGAACTTGGTTAGAGTGTTGTGGACTTTAAAGTTGATGCACTTAAGATGGGCTGCCATGTCTGCAGTAGCAGGTACACTTTCCTGGAGGGAGGGGCCTATCACAAAATCTGGGGGAAACCCTAGAGTAGCCTAGAATGGGGATACCCCCATGGAGGCATGCAGAGTGTTGTTGTAAGAAAACTGGGCTAGTGGAAGATTGTCAGACCAGGAGTTCATGGAAGCATTAGCGTAGCAGCATAGGTGCTGCTCCATAGTCTGTTTGACCCTCTCTGTTTGCCCATCTAACTGGGGGTGAAAGGAGGTAAATCTGCATGGCTTAATGTTCAGGATTCCCATCAGCAACTCTCAGAACATGGATGTAAACTGGGGGCTGCAGTCACTGATGATCTCCTGAGGTAGGCCAAAGTTAGTAAAGATATGTTTCACAAACAGGTTTGCCATCTCATTGAGTCCAACGTAGTTAGGCACAGGATGAAGATCAAGTATTTAGTGAACCAGTCAATTACCACCATGATGGAGTCAAACCCTCCCAACAAGGGGAGACACACCCCAAAGTCAACTGAGATGGACAACCATGAGCCTTAAGACTTCTGTAGGGGGTGGAGAAGACCATTGTTCCCTGAATAATCCGGTTTGGAGCAAGCACAGGTAACACACTTCTTAATTCAGGGGCCTACTGCTTTGGTTATCTCAACCCAGATGTACGTACGCCTGATGAGTTTGAGCAGCTTCTTTGTGTCAGGGTAACCAAACAGGGGTGGATCATGATTTTCTGTCATGACACACAGCTGAAAATCCTTTGGAACCCATACTTTGTTGTTTTGATAAATTATCCTATCCTGAGAGTATAGGGACCATTAGATGCAGAATCAGGGGATAGCTTTGCGCAGATGGCTTGATCATCCGGTGAGGAGGCTGGGCCACCAGGACGTTGTGCAGAAGTGTACCAGGGAGAGCCAGTGGCGGGGCGCCTCAGGTGAGGGGGTGGGACCAATAACCAGGAGTTGTGAAGAAAAAACTGGAGCCACAGCTGGGGTTTGCGGGAGAGAAGGGCCGGGCTCTAGGAGGATCAAGGACTCTGAGATGATAGTAACCTGGGGATCTTCATTGCCTCTCACTGGGTATATTGTGGGGTTACAACAAAGTAAGTCAGGGTGGATGTTGAGCTCCCCCTTCACAAACTTGTACTTAAACTTGTAACCCAAGAGGGTCTGCATGACGCGCGTCTGGTGAGGGAGTAGCTTCTGGGGCTTGCAGAAGTAGCAGAGAGCTTTGTGGTCTGTACAAACCACAAACTTGTGTTGAGCGTCCTGCAAGTGGTGTCTCCAATGAGTGATGGTGTCCATAACAGCCTGTAGCTCCTTGTTAAACACCACCCAGGCACACTCTTGGGGGCAAACTTCCTAGAGAAGTAAGTAACTGGGAGCTCCTGACCATTGTGCTCTTGAAGGAGGACTGCCCCAGCAGCCACATTAGAGGCGTCACAAGCTACAATGAACTTTTTGCTTGTGTTGGCATGGCGCAGGACTGGGGTAGAGACAAAGACCTGCTTTATGGCCTCAAAAGCCTCCTGGAATGCTGGAGTCCACACAAAGGAAGCATTCTTGCCAGTCAGAGGGTGCAGAGGGGCAGCAAGCTTGGAGATGGCAGGGGAGAACTTTTTGAGGAATATCATTGTACCCAGAAAGCAGCACAACCCTTTCTGATTATGTGGGGTAGCCCACTCACAAAGAGCCTTAGCCTTGTCAGGGGAGACTGTGTGCCCGCCTTCAAGAGCAAGTTGCCCAGAAAGGTAACCTCCAACTTGAAGAACTCACACTTACTGGGCTTGATGAATAGCCAGGCCTTGTGGATGGCTACCACCACAATTGCCAGGTACTTTTTATGCTGCTCAGGAGTGGGGGAGTGGATCAGGATGTCATCAATGTACGCCACATCACAGGAGAAGCAAATATTTCCCAAGGCATCCTCAATGACTTGCTGGAGATTTCAGGAGTGTTCTTCAAGCCAAAAGGCATGACTTTGAAATGGAAGCAGCCACACCAAGTTTTAATAGCTGTAAGCCACTCATCTCCCTCTGCCACACAAACCTGGATAAATGCATTAAAAAGATCCAGTTTTTAAAGGCAAGAGACTTGGCAATGGACTGGACAATTGAGGCCTCCAAGGAGAGGGGATAGCAGTCCAGGGCAGTGATATTGTTAAGGAGGGTATAATCAATGCAAAGCCAAAGGAACCTATCTTAATTATTAGCAAAAACCACCAGAGAGATAACCAAGGAGGCCTTTTTGAGTATCTGCCCTTTTTCCAGCATGTTGTTCAACCACACACCCAGCACCTTGTCCTCCAATTCACTAAGGGGGTACATTGGGGTGTCAATTTTCATGAGGTCAACTGTTGTTTTAAAGTTCAGGTCAAAAAAAGAGTGTGAGGGGGGAGCACAGGACAGGGTAGCGTCAAAGGCGTCCTTAAAGAGGGCCAAGATAGCCGGCAGAGCAAAAGGCTTGGGAGAAGAAACCAGGGTTGCCGCCAGAGACAAGCATGACTCAGGAGGTTCCCAACCAAAGGGAAGGAGGTAGAAGAAGCCCAGAGATCTGTCTAGCAAGAAGTGAATCTTGTTGGTGAGGCAGTCAATCTTCACCAAGTGACGCAGCCATCACACCACACCCACAATTACTGGGTACAGAAGATCCTCAACAGTGGAGAACTTACTCGCAAACACGTGTGAGCCTGTACAGTAACTAAGGGGGTTAGTGAGGGGTAGCTAAAAACAGGTATCTTGCTGGCGGCCACAAGACTCTGTGGAGGAAGCATAGACAAACCTAAGTACTGAGCCAGGGCAGGTCCATAAAGTTGCCTGCTGCACCTGTATCCACCAAAACTGTAGCCTTGGCCTGACGGAATCTAGTATAAAAGGTTTCAGAGAAAAAGAAATACAAAATATCTTCTTTATTCTGCAGGGTCAGAATGGATGCGGCAGGGTTGCAGGAAGAAACCTCAGGGACAGCAGCTTAAGTTGCAAAGACAGGGAGGGATCATTTGGAGGTGGGCCAGTTGGGGGCCTGGAGGAGACAACACATCACATCAATGGCAGCCGTCTTGGGAGGCTTGGCTGCGGGGGGGCTTAGCCTGGGCGGGCTTGGAGACCAGAAAGTGGGCCAGCACAGCAGACTTGGGCTGGTAGGCAGGCTTGGCTCCAAGCTTTCAGGCCAAAGCAAATGCCTTCTTGAGGGAGGTGGGAGCTGGGTCCCAAATACTCTTGTTGGCTGAAGCAGCGTCCAAGGAGTTGCAGAACATGGCCACCATCATCTAGGCAAGGAGGTCCAGGGAAGCAGCTTTCACTGCAAAGCACTTGACATGGGATGTAAGGTCTGGAGCAAGACCCTTAGAACAGAGTCTGAAATATGACAGAGGCCTTGAAACCCGGAGCAGCCACCCCTGAAGAGACCAGCATGAGGAGAGAAGAAGTGTCTCCAAGCTCCTGGCTTTGAAAGAGGAGAGTGAGCACCCACCTGCAGGCATCTTCATCAAGAGCATCCAAGAGAGTCACTGATCTCTGGGCGTTGAAGATGGGAGTGTCCAAGGACACTGAGTCTGCAGTTAGGCAAATCTGCAACTCCCCAAGGGCATCCAGAACCTTCTCACAAACAGCCACAGAGAGGGGTGCAGGGTGACACCAGGGTGATATTCACTGCTGATGCAGAAAAAGAAGCTGTTGAGGGGGAGAAGACTTCTTAGTGAGGCACAACTTGAAGGGAGACAGAAGTGACCATGAGGCCCACACTTAGAGGAATCCAGCAAGGAGTGATCCCAAGCTGGCGCAGATGAGGGCAAGAAGTAGGTTCCACACCCAGTAGCAAAAGGCTTCAAAGGAAGAAAAAATAAGCTTGTCAATTATGTGAGAGAAGGGGGCTAAACTATTTAAGTTCAGCTCCCATCCAAGCTGGGGAGGGTAGACACTGGCGCCTCCTCCAATGAAGGGGCAGGCACAGTGTAGTCAACAGCATGAAAGTCCAAGTCATTGCAAGTTAAGCTCTTGACAATTGTCTCCCCTGAAATGAGAAGTTCACCAGGAAGATGCAGGAGACTAGAGGGATTCCCCCTGCAAGACAAGCAGAAGAGGAGGTACAAGACCATGAATCAGTGGAAGTTGTCCAAAGAAGCAACAAAAAAGGATCCAGAGAAAACACCACAAATTTCAAAACAGGGAGAATCATAATTGCAAAATTCACAAGATTTAGAAACTAGGAGTGCAATTTTTAAGTCTCAAAGCAATATAGTTTTGGTTGGGTGAGGTAGCCACAAGAAGAATAAACCAGGCACAATATCAGGGGACACTTGGGGGCCTTGACAACAGTCTCAGATGGCTTGGGTGGGCGTAGGAGCAAAAGTGGGTTCAAAATTGATAAAATCAAGAAAAGCTCAAAATTCTAATAAGATTTATAAGATCTTTTGAATCAAAAAATTAAGTTTGAACTGTGTTTTCAAAAGCAAAAGCAAAAGCAAATGGCACAACAATTAAGTGTTAACTTTAAACTTAGGGATTCTAAAGAGGCCGCAGGGTTCAAGAAGGGCTGTAAAAAGGTAAGCTTTGAAAAGGCAAACACTAACACTTTTGCTTTAAATAAAAGGGACTCCAAACAGAGTCAAAAATAAAAAAGCTAGGTTTTTAAAACAATGTTTCTGGGACTTATTTAAGTTGAATAATTGACAAGCAGGGGACTCAGAGTCTCCTTGCTTTGTTAAAAGGGAGTGAGTTACTAAGGAATAAATCACATGACACTTGGATTGCAACCAATTGGTTGAAAGAGAAATTTGCTAGCCAAGGCCAGGGATGCTGGAGAGTTCCAAGATTCTTTCTGCGCTCCACCTGATTACTGGAAGTTGTCCCAGAAATTTTTAGATTCATTTGACTTCCTGGACTTTAATGTGACGTCTTTTGATTGTCCATTTCTGATTGTTTTTAAAAGTGGGCAGCACCATGCCAACAAATAATCCAAATTGATCAGCGTTTCTTCCCAGGGAGGAGCAACCTGAGCCTGGGAATACACAGGGTAGGCCAGGACAAATATATCATCCACAGTGTGTGCCAAATCCCCTAAGGAATTAAGTGCTTGGCTGTTATTTTTGGGCCTTTCTTGGTGCAATGGGGGGAAATGGTTTGATCTAAGGTCAAAGGTGGCAGTAAATTTACAGGGGTATCTTCCTCAGACTGTTATGTCTGGTGGCGTTCAGGGGTGGGTTCAGTTTCTCTAATAAATTTGGGATTTTTTAGTTCTTCTTTGATATCCAAGGACTAGAAGCACATGTTATAATAGGCTCTGAAATCTTGTTTTTTGGCTCTTTGAAAGAATCAGGAGCAGACTGCTGAAGTTTAGGGTCAGGCTGAACCATATCTGTTTCAACATCATTTGCCAAGTCAATCAATTGAGGCTCATGTCTTCTAGGGTCAGGAAATACTTTGGCAGGTGTTTTATGTTTTGACTCTATTACTCTGTGAAAATGGGGATCAGGGTGGGATTTGGAAGGGGTTGCTTTATTCTAGTTTTTCAAAGGTCCACTACTCAGGAGAAGCCATGAAAAACTAGCTTAATTTTGATCCAAACTAACAAAAACAGAGGGTGAGGATTTTCTGGTTTGAACATCTTATTTATATTCTTTGCAGGGAGTGTAATTTGATGTTTCCCATCATATTTTTTCCCACTGATGCTTTGTATTGATTCATTACTCTTGTTGCGCTTTTTGCATTACATTGCAACAATTATTAGAGATTATAGGGTACAGGACATTTGCCAGAATACAGTCATATGTGAGGATATGAGTATTATTGTATCCAAAGAGCCATGATTAAGCAGGACCATGATTATTGCCCAGAAATGGCTTCTGATCACGCAGAAGCACTTAAGGATTAGGATAAAGGTCAACCAGATTAAGGATAAAATAAAGATGGTTCCAAAGATTGATTTTATTGTAAATGATTAATTCTTCTTATACCTACTACAAGGGTAATCCCTGGGCTGCTAGCAATATCTTCTAGGATATTATAAAACACCCCTAATTTGAGTAATTATTAATCTAGGTTTGTTGCTTCTTGCACATCAACCAATAGAATATCTTCATCTTCACCCAGCACAGGTGATCCTTGCTGGCATGGAATAATTTAGTTACTTCAGGATCACTTCCTGCTTTCTTAGCATACTGCAGCTTAATGCTTATTAATGTGACAATTAAGGGAATTTGAGATTATGGGGAATTGAACCCAGCACCTTGGTGCTTGATGTAAAGGTAAGGCGGCGCTGTGGCACTTGTAATATTTGCCAGGCGGCGCCTGCAATAATTTTCAGTTGGCGCTGTGGCGCTTGTTGTAAAAGTAGTTTAGCACTTTGGCGCCTAATTCAATTACTAGATAGCGCCGTGGCGGCAAATAATGTGTCATTAATTGCCGCAGCGGCGCTTGTCATTGGCTAGTATTAGGCTTAGGTCAGCATACTACTGCTAATCCAATTTGCATGTGGCTTATACTACCAATTTATGTTATTTGGTAGCTGCAATTCATATCTGTGAGCTCTGTCATAATTAGTGTCATTGTATTTTGTACTACTAATCTATGGATTTGGTTGTAGCAATCCCAATCCGTGGGCTCTGTCATAATTGGCATCATTGCTTGGTCAAAATTCCCAACAACTCTCATAAATGTGATATATAAGGACAATAATTTTCCAAGATGGATAAGACGTCCATAGTCAGGTGACACTGCATGGGCCAAATATTTGACGCATCACTTCTGAAAAGATGTCTCTGTTGAAATAGCAGGCTCAACCTGCCAGCAAGGTTCCTATTAAACAGGTTTGCGACCCGCCATCTGATTATCCAGTCACTCAAAGCCAAACTAGGAAGCCAACTCAAATTTCCCAATCCAACAACATGAACAAATGATTATCCCTTACAGTGGATACCTTGTTTTGGCGCTTGACTCATTACCAGGATCACGTGAGAGAGAGGGGCTAAACTAACTAAGTTTTGCTCCCATCCCGGGGGAAGGATCCACCAAGACACCATCCAGCGCAAGACTTGGATAGCCGCTCAAAGTGGTGTCTACAAGGAGGATGAAGCAGATAGTTGGGCAAGTAGGAATCTAAGCCCATCAGGATCATCCCCCAAGCAACCACAAAGCGCTCTTGGGCGCAGACTCTTGGGATACCCATACCTTCCTCTTGGACCTGAGCAACTGGGACCTCAGAGGGGAGAGGCGTTTAAGAAGCCAAGCTTGGTGATGTTGAGGGGACTGTTTTGATGGAGGAAAGCTCAAGGTCATTACAAGTAAGGCTTTGTATGACATTCTCACTAGTGGCAATAATATCCTGAGCCTGTCCAGAGAGATCCTCAAACATATAAATGAATTTGCTAGGGTTGGTCCCTACATGGTGGAATGGGCAGGAAACACAAATCCAGAGGTCTGGAGAAGTGGTCCAAATAATTACCAAGGCAGGGGCCAGGGTAAAAGCCACAAACTTGAGTAAAGAGGCCAGAATTTTGAGCTGGGGGAGAAGCACAGTCAAAATAAATATTGAGTGGCTTTCTGGAGAAGATCAAAGAGAAAAGAAAAACCTGACAGAAAGGAACCTGTAGGATGAATGAAAAATCAAGAAGACAACAACTACAAGCTATATACTTTAACTAGGAACAGGCAAGGCTGCTTAAAGCGTATATAAAGTAAAGGAGACAGCAAAGTAAACAGTAAACAAAATCAAACTTAACTTAAGTAAATATAAGGACTACGATACTAATTTTAAAATTCAAACTAGGTTTTTGAAAGCAGGAGATTTGAGTGGGTCTGATAGTACTAACTTTAACTCTAGGAGCTTCAAAAGCAACGCCGGGAACCAGGGAAAGGCTGAAAAGGTAAGGAATGGTAAAGTAAATTCTAACAAAGCCAGGGAACAAAGAGGGCCAAGAAAAAGTTCAAGTGCCAAACTGATTTTTTAAAAGTATAAATGTTAATTGATATAATGAGCAAGCAGGGGACCAAAAGTCCCCTGTCTTGCTTTAGGGGACAGGATTCAAATTTACAAGGTCACCTGACCTAGGCAAAGGGTCTGCTTGGCCAGAAGAGAAATTTTGCAAAGGCAGATCCATTGAGTTAGAGGGTTTTAAAACAATTTACGGCTTCAACTCTGTATGGCTGGCATTAATGGAATGGATTAAGTCAGCATTCAATTCAATTGGATTGGAATTTGATGATTTAGAAGGAGTGTGACCTGATTGTTTGGACTTAATTAATTCTAAATGCAGACAAGCCCAAGTCAAAAAGTAGTCCAAATTAATCAGAGATTCCTCCCAAGTGAGAAATGAGTTCATAGAAGCAGTATTTACCAACTGGGAAGGGTATGCCAACACAAATATCTCATCAACTGTGTGGGCTAGATCCTCAAGGAAATTAAGGGGCTTGGCTGGCTTCTGAGCATATTTTTTGGTACAACACAGGAAGATTGTCCTATCCAAGGCTAAAGGGGGAGGTGACTTTATAGATCAGGCCACCCCCTTTACCATCGCACTGTGTGAGCAATACTATCATGTTCCTGTTATCCTGGATTCACATTGACTATATAATCACTATCTATCAATAAATAATGTTATCTAGTTTCTAAATATTTTTTCCTTATAACTCTGCTAAAACAGCACAGTTACAACATCTCCAATGCAGCTTTAGCAACTGGTGATAGATTCACTATTTATTTATTTATTTATTTATTTATTCATTATGTGGTTAGCCACTGACCAAAACTTGGTGAGTAATTACTGTATGCCTTTAAAGTCTGTCATCCAAATTGTGTTCAGTTGGTCCAAGGCATCCTCCTCAAAACTTTTAAACTGATTGACTGTAGCCACCTTCCATTTGTCCCACAAGTTAAAATACTTTTTTTGCCACTTACCTACCAGTACCCCAATTAGAAACTTATATCAAGAAGACACCCACTGTATAAGATAAAGAAATTCTTACAGTAGTTTTCATAAGAACTGAGCCAATCTTTAAAGCCATCTCCCTTAAACAAAGGGAGCTTATGTCCTTCAATGATATGGCCCAAGTTGGATTCTACTATCCTCACTACACTTGCATTTTCCCTTTTTCTTATCCTGATAAAAGATGTTTCTTCTGCTATTCCAAGTCATATTTACAAGGATCATCATATAATATCTTTCACGGGGTATTTTTATTGCCCTATCTAGGTCTCTGTGTTTGCTAATAGTCTTATGTAAATCTGCAAAGTAATCAAACTTGATTTTGATTCAAAAAGATACAGTTGTTTTATAACCTGTTAGGATAAACAAAATCAACTCAGTCTAAAAATAAAAGCAAAAATTAAGGATTTATATTTAGCTACAATAGATTTGGATCTACTTCAATTTTGTTTTTAGACTGAGTTGATTTTGTTTATCCTAACATGTTATAAAACTACTGTATCTTTAATCATAATAAAATCCTTTTTTATAGGATTAATTGGATGTGACTAAGGTGGCCAAAACATCAGTTAGTGGTTTTAATCCATTCTTTTTGAGTTGCCTTAATAGGTATATTCTGCTGTTTCAGATCCATTTAATTATTGTTTTACACTAGCAAGTGTTTGACTAAAATACCTTTTGCAGGGTATTTGGCTATTTTCCATATTACACTGATGAATTCTTCTGTAATCCTTAATAATTTAACTAAGTATAAAAATTGGATTCAAATCCAAAAAATTATCTTTAATGATAATGAAGTCCCCATATTTGTAGGGTAAATTGAATACAGTAGTTTTAAAAGCTATGGCAACAAGCAAAAACAATTCAGATTTAAAAAAAATTAATTTTAAGCAAATTTAAATTGATTTACAATAGATTTGGATTCATTTCAATTTTGTTTAAATCTGAATTGTTTTTGCTTGTTGCCATAGCTTTTAAAACTACTGTATGGCTGAGGTGGCTAAAACATTGATTTGAAGTTTTTCTCTACTCTTTGTGCTACTCCTTATTGAGTAGGATTTTCTGTTTCACTTCAAGCAGGTTCAGTTATATTTAATTATAATTGTTACATGACCATTCATAATATTTTATGACTGGAGAGTTATGATATATTTTATCCAAGTGCTCAGCTGATTGATCTTTAAACCCTCTGTAGCTTGAATTTATAGGTTCTTCTGGTCAAAACTAATTAGACTCTGCTTTATCTTTTCATAGATCATTTGATTGTAGCCTAGAGTATCACTAACCAGATTATTCTCATATTTAGCTTTCTAAGGAGTATTTGGCCACTCAGATTGGTTCAGGCGGTGCAGAGTTATGCTCAAATATGGTTGTTAAGCCCAACAATCAATACTTGGGTTGATATTGGTGAATGTCAGGGAGCCAGCCTGTAGTGGGTTTGGGCTGGTTGGCCAGAGGATGCCCCACAGTCATGTGGGAAGTGCCCACCACAGAATGGGTGTTAATTTCACAATATAGTATAAAAATTTGCCTAGTAGGCCCCAGGGGCCGTTAGCAGGCACCATGTAATTTACAAGGCCAGTAAGTGTAGTATAGAGGACACTAAATAACTGGGTAGAGATTGTATTGGCAACAGTCTTGTGTTCCTGCGAGCAACTGGGTCAGGAGGTCACTGGCAGTGTCATGTGTAAGGAGTAAGTCAACTTGGGAGAATACTCAGAGGGATATGCTGGCTGTAGAGAATTACAGGAAATTGGTGTAATTTGGGTGGCTTAGTGTCTGCTTCTGGTAAATGGTAGGCCATCAGGGCAGGGTCAGAATAATTTTTCTGTGAATTTAAAAGTGCTAAGAGTAATTATGGAATAACTTGGGAGAACCAAAGGTTCATAGCACTTTTATTACAAGAATGGCAATGAGCAACTTCCTGGTACCTCCAGGGTATAAGTATGCTCATCTGACATGGAAAAACTTTTGCTGCTTCCTTTGGACCAGGTGCTAAAATCTACCTGAGCTCGGGAGATCTTGGTGGCATCAACTGGTGGTGTGTTATTTGCTGATCTTGGATAAAGAATTTTGGTTTCCAACTTAGCCTTGGGGAATTTGTCATCATCCTGCGGCCTGTTGGGCCACAGAGACAGGTGTTATCCTTGGGTCAGATTTTGTGACAACTCATTGGTGGAGTGCTGGCAGTCCACAGAGAAACTGTCTAATTTTGGGTAACTAATTACTAGGTTGGACAGGTCCACATCCAGGCACAATTCACAAGTAGTTGGTGCTTCATTAGCCAGGATAAATGATTTCTCCAAAATTGGGTTGGTTCCTGGTCTAAGTCCAATGATCCACGGGCTTGAATTTACTGGTTTGGGTCCACTGACCCACAGGCTGGCGGTTCCTAGGAATTTGGGTTTTGAATATGAGGAGCAGGATATTGTATCTTTGTTGGTCAGTGGTGATTCATTATTAGGATTGAGTTTTGAGTCACACAGACAGGACACATGCCTTTAATGGTCAGTAGGAAAATGTCACTCATGATAGCAGATTGGATCTAGCTCAATCCAAAATTGGGAGCATTTTCATCCATAACTTTGACCTAGAGTAGCTAAAGCAAGTTAAAACCGTCATTTTGAAGCTGAAGATCATTAGCTTCATCTGAAGTAGTGGGATAATCTTTTCAAAATAATAATTTTATCAGGATATGCCTACCTATCTGCTTGGCTGCCCATCTTACAGTACTTGGTATCCTGACTGTCACAAGTGACAAATTCCTGCTATCAATTAGCAAAGAAAACCCCCAACTACAAGATTTGAACTCTAGGACCCTGCAGGCTGCCAGCCCCCAGGCCCAGATGCCCCCATTTTTTTGGGGCTCAAATCAGAAATAGATTTGAATTTGGAGAAACCTCCAAAACCCACCAGTGAGGCATCTTCTATGATCAAAATCTGCCCTCTGGAGGATCCTATTACTGTAGATTCAGAACCTGTTGAGAAAAATGCTGAATTGTCAATTTTTTGCGTTAATTCACCAACTTACTGGACTAATTTTCATCCATTTATATAAAAAATTAAGTTGCTCTTGGATGAAATTTACTCCATTAAGTTAGTGAGCTCATGCAAAAGAATTTGACAATCCCACATTTTTCCCAACAGGTTCTGAATCTACAGTACAGTTTTGAAGGCAATTTAACTCTAATACAAATAATGCACCACAAGAAACTGTGATGAAATCCATTATAAAAAAAATATATTTCCTTCAGAGGAATACCTCCCTCACCTGTAAACTCAAGCATGGAATGAAAAAATATAACTGAAAAGAATAAAAATTAAGAGAACTGAGTATTAGCAAGTGAAAATTAGAAATTTGCGTCAAAGAATAAGCAGGCTTGCAAATGATTATTTTTCAAAAAATAATAATTTTTATCTAATCTTTCTGAAAAAAAGAGAGGTAATGTAACTTGAGCTACTGAACACAGTTGTAATATTTTTAGACAAGCTTGATTAATAAAAGTATAGAAAATAAAGGAGAAAGAGCTAAATTGTGCTAAGTTTTAATACAACTTTTAGTAAATGGATTTTAAGTAGCAAAACTTTTTGGCTCCAAAAGCTTTGAAAATAAGATGAGTAATGCAATTTTTTGCTCCTGAACACAACTGTTCTATTTTCAGGAGGGTTTGACTAATAGAAAAAAGTGGAATTTGCAGCTTAAAAGACAACAATTTTTGAGAATCAAGTAAATTAAAAACTTAGAAGCTGGATTCATAGCCACCAAAAATAAAAAGAAGACACAAAGAGAGACTGATTTAAACTTATAAGCTAAAAACTTAATTTTTTTAGGAAATAAAGAAGGCTATCTCCTCCTCAAAAAAATTAAGTAAATGGTCAAAACACTAAATGAGCGCCAATGTCGTAAATTTGGGCTATCTAAACTAGCTAAATCTACAAGCTAAAGTTTATCTAAAATAAAGTATAGATAAAATATACTAATATCACTAAACTATTTAAGGCTTACTAAACACCAACTTTGACTGCTAAATAAAAGGCAATGTCAAAGTATAAGTGTTAATTGTAAGGTTAAAAGCTCTATTATTGAACTCATATGGGTTGATAATAAGCCTGAGTATTTTAGCCCCACCAGTTGAATCCAATTGCAATTGAGGAAATCAACTTAAGGAATCCATTGTCAAATTGTATTAATGTATTAATTACAATTATCTCAATAGCAATTAGAGTAGAGTACTCAATATTGCAACACTGAGGATTTCCAAACCCTGATAAATGCTACCACCCAGCTTACAAGAATTTGCAAAAGTTTTCACAGTTTTGATGGGTCTACTTATACCCAGGAGATGATGGAAAGATGCACATTGTCAATCTTACAATAAAGTGTTATGAACCTTTGGTTCACACAGGTCTTACTCTACATCCTTTTAGCACTTTACCATTTTCAATTTGATCTTCCCAGGCCCATCCCCGCTTTCCACCAAGCCCAAGAAAAAGAGACCAAACACCCAAATATTTTGTCCTCCAGGAGCTCCCTATGGTCCAGTTCATTTTACAGAGCATCCTTCAAATCCAGATTATTTGGTGTTCACCTTAGAGTAGATCCTAATTTATGACCCAGAAGCCTGTACCAGAGGAACATAGCTTATTGGTTGTGAAAAAACTTGGATCACTATGCAACCTTTGCTATTTTGCGGCAAATATAACTACCTGCTCACATATTTAGTACCAATAACCCTGTCAGGGATCTAGTCTTAAGCAGCTGGCCTGTTGTTTTCAGGGGTAACTTGGGCCAGGATTCTTGCAGACAATGCCCACCACAAGAGGGAGCTAACTTTAAAAGATAGGAGGCAGACTTTCCCACCCAGGACCACAGGCTGGAAGCCGGGATTATAGTGTCAATCACCCCTGTGAGGGTGATGTACACAATCCCAAACAGCTTACCAGAATGGTTGGTTGGAAGGTTGGGCAAGGAAGCAGGCATAGGTTTTGGGGTCACGGGTGGTTCCATGGGCAGATCATAAGCAGGGAGATAGTTGAATTTCCCTCTGAACAACTTGGGTGTTGAAAATATCCACAGGCCTTGTCGGTTGTATCTAATTGCAGATTGTATGAAGGACAAAGGATCAAGTTCAAGTATCTTTTCTGGGGTGTATACATTGTACTCAGACTTCAGAGGGTAGTCAGTAAAATGGACGGGTCCAACTGGTACACCAGGAGGACAGAAAACAGCAGGTGGTGGGGCAGGCAGGCTAGGAGATCTCAAACTGAATTGATAGACAGCAAATACAAAATAAGGCAATAGCTGTGTGAGCCAAAATAACATAGCCTTTATTCAAAAATGATAATAAGTTTGGAACGCAGGGTCCTTTGGTCTATATAGTACCCCATCTCCAAACTTAGCATTTTCCATGGGGGGTTCATCAGGGCATTGGGAAGGGCAAGGTTGGGGGAATTGGGTGCTTGGGTCCAAAGGCAGCAAAATGGCACTTGGCCCGGGAGTTCTTTCATTGGTCAAGAATCTTGATTTGGCTACCTGATTATCTTGCTTTAGTGGTGTGGTCATGGGGCTGGGCCGCGGGCTTGTGCCTCTTTCCTGGGTTGGTTCTTGATTAGTCACTGGTGTAGTCTTCAAGCTCATGAAGCTAATAGTTGCCAAATCAGTACCTCCATTAGGCGCTGTGATTAGTCTTCCATTTGGTGCAATAATTTCTTTGGTTTGACTTGTTTTACTGCATGGGTCAACATTCTTGGTATCAGCTTGTGGGGACTTGATCCCAGAAAAAGTGGGCAGGCGGTCCTGCGGTCCACAGGCCCAGCAGCCCAAAGGAATCTGTCATGGCCCGCCATGACATAGTATCTTTAAAAAGTTGCGTTTATAGGCTTGGATTGATAAAGCTACTTCTTGCCGTCAGAAAGCTAGCTTGATGATCTCCCTAGGTACCCTAGATCAAAAGTTATAGCAATTTAAAGAACAGAGTTTGAAAACCCTGTCAGCATGTCCCAAAATGGTCGCAAGATTGGATTTCAAATCAATACAAGAAACAATTAGTAAGCGGGCAAATCCAACCATATCTCAGCTTCCAGTGATCAGTTTTGGATGTCCTTACACTCAAATGGAAGCCCCAGATGAGGAAAATCCATCCAAAGCATTTTTAGATGACCAACTGAGGCAAACCGCAAAGTTCAAATCTGACCAAAAGAATATGACTAGAATTAGTCAGTTGATGTTTCAAACTTTTAGCATGACCCTCCAGATAGAGAGAAAAGGAACTTCATGAAGAATCTGGAAGAATCTTAAAGACCAATGTAAGTGATATAAAAAGAACCTAGTTCTCCTTTTCCCCATTTTGAAGAATTGTTGACCAAGGATTGTGGAAAGCTTAATTCATTAGGTGGCTATGGAAAATTAACCAGGGCCAATCAATTACCCTTCCAGAAATTAGTGTCAATTTATCATATAATTAAATATATGATTAGTGGACCATGCCATTGTTGTCAAGAAATATTGCGCCACGCCGCCGCTACCTTAAATAACAAGCGCCACAGCGCCAGGATTAATTATTCTTGGTGCCAGAGCGCTGCCTTAGTTTACATTGAGCACCAGGACACCAGTATAATTATTTGCAAGCGCCAGAGCGCTGCAATAATTAACATCAAGTGCTGAGGCAACAGCTTGGAGAGAAAATAACGCCAAGATGCCAGGGTTGATTTGAATGGCCTATTCAACTCCTTGTTAGAACTAGATATAGAAGTGATTGCATATCTTAAAAAGGATCACAGATTAATGTGCTAGCAGAGGGTGTCTTTATTCTAGGAATTGCAGGACTGCGCCCTAAAATAGAAGGTTGTCCCTTTTTCCGCCAACCCAACTCAGACTCTACAGTGCGCTGGAATGTCCTAGAAGACATTGCCAGTGACTGGTGATTAGTAATATGAGAATACCCTTATATAAGGCATTGGCAGTAAACGCCAAGGGGCAGAATTTTTATCTACTTGTATAGGATCCAATAAAATTAATTACTACAATCCAAGTTGGTCAATGTCTTCTGAATCTTCACATTCAAAGGCACATAGCAAGTGTGTGCCCCTGCCTTTTAATTCTTCTGTTGAATCTGCCGGTGTACACCGATTTTCAACAAGTGGTGCTCACTACAGGGACACCATACACTCCAACCAACCTTTGTCCTCCAAGTCTGACGCGCCTCCTTCTATCCCCAAAGACCTAACTGGATTTGGAGAACGTTACTCAGTAATAGAAACCAGCAACGTTGAGAGAGACCAGCTTTTCTGTCAGCAGGAGGATGTGATCAACGTAGAAGACCTACCCGTACTTCCTTCCCACCAGTACACTGGAGCTCCCGTGGTACTACTGGCACACTTTACCCTGGTCAATTGCCAAGACCTAGCATCAGTGACCTCTGGGCTTTTCCTTGGATATCAGCTTAGCCAGGAGCCCGCCATTACCCAGTTGTCCCTCTTCCACCAACATCCCGAGGCTCAACGCCTCATGGCTATATTTTGTAGTTATCTGGCAACTGACAAAGGAAACCTTGAACATTTCTCCACCCTCAAGAGGGCAACCAACTATCCGCAAGGATTTGTCTACCCTGCGCTATATCAACTACTGGGAGTCCAAGCCCAACATCATTTGGAGCTTTGAGACCTGGTTATGTATGCAGAGCGCCAACACCATTACCAGGACTGGCTAGTATGACAATTGGACTCCAGGTTTAAGGAAATCTGAGCTTACACTCAAGCCAATAAGGAAAATCAAGCCACTCTGGCCTGCCAGCTAGAGCACCTCATCCACCAGTTAAATAGTTGCTTGGTCTATGTAATAGAGTCAACTCTGAAGAATTTTGGGTTGGGGCCCGCCTGGGCCTGGGACGTTACCTACCATGCCATAGCCATCAAACAATACGTAGCGGGGGCACGTAACCAAGAGCAACACGGATGATCTTCTTGCCAAACATGACTCCTCCTTGGAGCAACAAGGTAGTTGTCTGCATGACCTGGAAAAGAAGGTTGCCTCTAATAAAGATAATATCAATGAGGTATGATGCCTTGTCTGGCAGGAGAATGAGGAGTCCAGCAACATTGCTAATGCCGCCAAGGCCAAGGTTCTGGCACTTTGAGACAACTTCATACAATATGACAATCATATCAAGGAAACCATTTGAGAAGAGGTCTCTCAGCTATGCCAGGAATTCTCATCTCAATTCATCAAAGACTCAATCACTGAGGGTCATGGCTGCTCTGAACTTAATCAAGTACAGTAACATTTAGAGGATATTGCGGCCACAAATAATGAGATGTTCCAGGAAATGAAGCAGGTAAGTGACAAAGGAGAGCAGAGTATTGCCTCTCTCAAGGCCAAGCTTGAGAAATTACAAGCTGAACTGAAGAGACATGATAAGTGCTCTGCCTCCCAGCATGCTGCCATAGAAGGCTTTTGTGAAGGAATGGTTCAGTGTGCCAGGCTGATTGAGCGCCTTTGTTCTTCCCTCTGAAATGCAGAGATAGAAATAGCAGATGCTCAGGCTGAGTTGGTGGATTACAGATGCCGCTGCACTGGCCAAGACTTAGGAGGACCTGGTCTTTCCGCCATGCCTTCTGGAGAAAGCGCCACACTACAGCCCACCTCCAGTTCAGTATATGACAATGGGGCTACCTCATCCTCTTCAGGCCGCCAAAGCCTCCTGCAAGTCTTTGCTGTCCCCCTACACCTGTGGATACCCCCACAAGCCCCCAGAGAGACTGTCCCAGCTGGGAGCTTTTGTACCAACTTCTTTGACCAAAGCCGCCACAAAGAGTCTCCCCCTTGCCGTTGTCCCCAAGACAGAACCCCTATACAATTAAAGCCAATGAGCTTGCCCAAGTTTGACCCTAAAGGCAATGTACACACCTCCATCTGTCTTTTTGATATATCTATGTATGAGGCCAACAACCAAGACAAGGCCACCACTCTACTCAATCAATTGGATGCAGCTAGTACTGATCTAATCATCCCGCACATGCCCAAACACAATTGGTTGTACGCAGCGGCAAAAAATGCGCTCTTATACAAATTTGGTAGCATTGCTTGGGTTACTGAGAGGAATAATGAGTTATTGTTAATTAGCTTCAGAAAAGACAAGAAAATTGCTGACTTTGCTGACTGTTTCTATCTTGAGGCGCAGATCCTCACTGGCTCAGGGTTGCTGACCGTGCATGACGCCCATATAGCTTTACATGCCGCAGTAAAGCCCTGCAAAGCCTTGTACCAAACTCTCATGCCAGCTTTCCAGGACAACTACGCCCTAGATGGCATGGTACATTACTTAAGCCAGTGTGGTGATACTTTTGGACCCCCCAACACTTGATCAAAGCCCCGCCCAGTCTCCAACTACCCAGGATGCTCGGAGGCTCTCATCAACTTTCCCTGTCAAAACCCTATATCACTAAGGTAATCTGCCACCATTGCAACCAGAAGGGCCATTACGCCTCCAGTTGCAACTCAAAGACAGGTATACACGCGCTGCCCCCTTGGAACCTGAAGTGCAGGGAAAAGTCAGTGTGGAGTAGAGGAGGAGCTCTCTACATCCACACAATCCATAAACGTTCCACCTGACCTACTTTTTATGCCTGACATTGGGTTCTCAGGGAATGCGCTCCATCAGGTCCTTGTCAACAATGTGCGCATGGTACAGACCCGCTCCAAGGTTCAGGCCTCTTAAGAGGCCACTAAGGAAGTGTCCAAGCCTTACGCTTGCCAGTTATTAGACAATGTGCCTGATACAGAACCTCAACGCTCAGGTGACGCCACCCCTCTTAGGGGCGTCAATGTGGCCATCCCCATGGAGACAATGAAGGATCACCACCCAAACTATGTGACAGTATTGTTGAATTCCTCTCCACTGCCAACAATTTAGACATTCACTTAGTAAACAATATTGCTTCTTCCTATTCTGAGTGCACTTACGCTGATATTTTTGTGAATAAACTCAAAGTGCAAGCTATCATTGACACTGGGGCCCCTATAAATATAGTGTCCTCCAAGTTAGTACAGCAAATGGGGCTTGCTCCAGATATTGATCACAAGAAATCATATGGTACAGCTGGACTAGACTGTACCACCGCCCAAGGAGCATACAGTGCGCTCCCTTTACGCTTTGACTCTCTGGCGGTCTCTGCCCCAGCTATAGTGCTACCCAATGAGAACTATCATATCCTGATTGGAACCTCATTCATGCGGCAGTATAGAGTAAAGACTGACCTTGAGAAAAATGTCCTCAAAATATTGGGGCAGGCAATTCCTCTGTATTATAACCAGACAAACCCAGAGACAGGTAGCCAAACCACTCCCTATGTTAACCTTGCATATTGCAACGGTGTTGTCCCAGTCAAGTATTGTAAATTGGGGTGTTGGGTTAAAAATCTTCCCACCCAAGTGGAAGAATATAAGGGTCTGCCATTGCGCACCAACCCTTCTTACACTATCCTGGCTGGCCATCAGGTGCTAATGGATATTGGATTAGATTTACAAATCCCTCAAGGGCTTTACGGGAAAATAGAAACCCCCCAGAATTGCTCTAGGCTAGAACCCTTGATTGCGCCTGGCATTGTGCTACCTAATCATGGGCCCATAATGATGTTACTTGCCAACCTCAATCACTCTCCTGTTGAGGTAAAACGCCATCAAGTGGTGGCATATTTGCATCTATTACTGGTAGAAGAGGTGATGGAGATACACAATTTTGGCACTCTGGATGAGTTTGGACTCCCTTTGGACAAAGTAATACCAACTACCATATGCACCATCATCCCACAAGAGCAGCTGCAAGGACTCACTGTTGCCCAACAGGACGCAGCCCTTTCCCTGTTCAAGAAATACAAGGAGATATTTGCCAAGGATGACTTCAATCTTGGGTGTGCACGTAACACACTCCACCACATTGACACAGGCAAGGAACGCCCTATACGTCTTTGTCCCATACAACATTCTTGTGCTTCTGACGCCGCAGTAGACAAGGAAATTGAGAATCTGGTCCAATTAGGTCTACTTGTCCCATCAAAGAGCCTGTGGTTGTCCCCAATATCCATAGTAAAGAAGAAAGATGGGAGCAACCGTGTTGTCATTGACTATTGCAAGCTCAATAACATCACTAAGAAGGACTCCTATCCTCTCCCACGTATTGATGATGCGCTTGATTGCCTGGGAGGCGCTAAGTTCTTCTCCAAAATGGATCTAATATCTGGATATTGGCAGATTGAATTGCCTCCCAAGGAGCAAGAAAAATGCGCCATCATCACAAGTCAAGGTCTCTTTCAACCTACCTGAATGCCACAAGGACTGTGCAATGCACCTGCCACATTCCAACAGGCCATGGATGATATGCACCATGATCTCAAGCTGAGCTGCGTTTTAGTCTATCTGGACAACATCAATGTCTTTTCACAGACATTCTCTGATCACCTTCAACACCTCAAGGAGGTTTTTTGGCGCCTAGCAGCCGCTAACCTTAAATTCAAACCCAGGAAGTGTGACTTCTTTAAGGATAAGCTCAAATGCCTTGTCTTTGTGGTTGACACTAAAGGATTACAGCCCCAGCCAACCAAAGTTGAGGCCATAGAGAAAATGAAGGTGCTGTCCAATAAACAAGATGTCCAGGTGTTTCTGGGCATGATTGGTCACTATCAACGCTTTGTCAAAGACTTCTCAAGGAAGGGGGAGGCCTTCTTCCATTTGTTGAAGAGTGATGTGCAATTTGACTGGACCTCACCCTATCAACAAGCCTTTGACACCCTACTCTTGAGTCTCATGAACAAACCAATCCTGCGATACCCAGACTTCAGCCGTAAATTCATTGTTCAAACGGATGCCTCACTGACTGCTGTGGGTGGTGTACTTTCCCAGGTGGATTCCAATAGTGAAGAACACCCTGTAACCTACTGCAGCAGAACTCTTAACGTCCATGAGCATAACTATACCGTGACTGAACAGGAGTGCCTGGCAGTGATATACGCATACAAACTTTTTTATGTATACCTATATGGCGTTCACTTCAAAGTAATCACAGATCATGCATCATTAAGCTGGCTCCAGAACTTGAAATAACCTGAAGGGCGCCTAGCACAATGGGCCCTAAAGCTCCAGGCCTATGAATTTGAAATATCACACAGAGCAGGTGTCAAACATCAAAATACAGATGGACTATCTTGGCTACCGACAGTAGCCCACCTGGCTGATGTCTCTGACCTACTTTATGATAAGATGCTGGCAGGCAACTACCAGGACAAGCCTGCAGAAGTCCAGCACACTTTAGATAGGCTTCTAGAAGACACTAAAATCAAGAATGTGCATATATTGAAACACACTTTAGAAGAAATAAGAATAATGCCCAGACCATCAGAACAGGCTGAACTAATAGTTTGCACTCATAAGGCAATAGGGCATGGTGCCTTCCGGAAGACACTTGCACAGCTAAAAACCACATACTTCTGGGAAGCCATGGCCTTTGACGTACAAGAAACGCTGAGCTGCTGTAAAGAATGCCAAAGGGAAACCCTGTTCAAAAAGTCAACATCCTACCACTTAGCTTGGCCTAAATTTGCTTGGCACACCGTCTCAATTGATGTCATAGGACCCTTGCCAGTCAGCAACTATCACACCAAATACATCATTGTTGCAATAGACAACTTGACCAAATGGGTGGAAGCAAAAGAGGTGCGTAACTTAGGTGCTAACACTACTGCAAAATTCCTACTTGAACAGATCATATTACGTCATGGTTGCCCCCAAGTTATTCTCATTGATAATGGTACCAACTTTACTTCTCCCGTGGTGACCAAGCTTAATGGCTTATGGGAATCTGAGGAGTATTTTCAACACCCTACCACCCTGAGTCAAATGTAATGGTAGAGAGAGTTAATGGGACCTTAGTAGGCATCTTGAGGAAATTGGCTGCTAGCTGCCCTGCTGAGTGGAACATTTTCCTTCCACCAGCTATCTTTGCCTACAATATTGCCACTCACTCCTCTACAGGGAAATCACCATTTCAACTCTTACATGGCAGGCACCCCACGCTACCCCCATTCTTTACTCCTGCATTGGGGAAGAAGACAACCAGTCACCCTATGTGTACCAGCAAAGGCTTGCCTGCACATTAATTCAATTACAGTCAGAAGCCTATTCCAATGCATTTGCCAAGAACATAAGGAGTTAGGAAAAAGAATACGCCTGATGGGCCCCTCTCCAAGAGTTCCAAGTAGGCAACTGAGTGCTCTTCCATAACACACATGGATTTAGCAGAGCGCACAAACTGGCCACCCTATGGATAGGCCCATTTGAATTCATCTCCTGGACGTCCACCAACACCTATACTATTAAAGAGGTTAAGGATGGACAGATGATCAACCAGGTACACACAAAGTTCCTGAGGAAGTTTGTTAAGAATCCCCCTTCCAAAGAATAAAATGATACAAATACAAGAACTAAGTATATGGGAGAGGAAAAAAAGAGAAACCAAGACAAAAAAATAAGAAATAAAAAGAACAAATTATAATTATAAAGACTAAATATAAGGAAGCAATGCTTTATTGCTAGACTTTTCAAGAGAACGACACTCAGAGCCAGAAGAAGGAGACCAATCACCTGGAGGCCCGTTTGAGGTACCTGCAGAAGGGACGCCACCTGCGGGAAGACAGGGGATGGAACGACAGCTGAAAGTAGAACAAGGGCGCTTTGATGCTGAAAGGGGAACTAGAGGAGCTACCAACTTGTATTCATCATTGTCCATTTGGTTACGGACAAAGGCAAGAGCCACCAACATTTGGCACCACGCCAATTGGGAATTGCGGGACATACCAGTCCAACTGCACAGAGGCAAACAAAGATTACTCTTGTTAACTAGACGTCCCCACCCACCACAAGCAGAGAAGGCAGAGCCTATAGTTAGACAGTCAAGCAGCACATCCTCCATGTAGGAGTAACATGCTGGCAAGGATAACTTTGACTAATAGGCTAGCCCGCAGAAGTGTTCAAGGCAACACCCTGCAAAACCCACAGCACCAGAAGAACACACCTTGGGAGGATACCACATGAAGTGGGCAACAGACGCGGCCAAATGAAGATACAACTGGGGGTTTTGTCCTTCACTGCCTGCACAAACAAACACAAGGCCAAGGAGAAGTAACAGGGCACTGCAGCCTGAAGGTCCAGCCCAAAAGTACGGGTAAGCTCAGGATTGGCAGACTGCTCCAATGCCCAGATGCGAGCGCCCTCACAAACATATTGGTTACGCTAGGTGATGGTATAGATATGCTGCAAAGAAAATCCACTGGTATCTTTGGCCGTGACGTGCAGACAGAGGTCAACCTCCCCAATTAGCTGCTCCATGTTGTAGCTACCGTGGTAACAAGCGCCAGAGCGGATTGGAGTCACAGCATCGTCTTCAGCAAACAATGCTTGGACATATACATATAACGTCTCTTTTTGGTGGCTTACCCCAAATCAATTGATGATGGCAGGGTAGGAGGAGGGCAATTCTTTGTAGTTGCAAAGAGCACAAAGTAACTCAGAAGGCGTTGCAAGTGGGGAAGAAGCAGTTTTGAGGATGATATTGTTGGACCAATCCTGTAAATCCTCAAAGCCAAGGTGAGGAAGTCGAATCAAGGGTGCCTCAGTCTCCGCAAAAATAGAGTCTATCTCCTCTTCCCCTTTGACATGTGTGTCCGTGCCACGCTCTGATCCCGCCACTGTGGTATCACAGTCCTGGGCCTGCAACTGATGACTGCTAACGGAAAGTAGCTGGTTCAGGAAACGGACCCAAGAAGAGCACAGCATTTGCATAAACACCTTACAATCTTCATCTGTCATACCAGCCATGAGGTCTTGGTAGACTTGGCACAAGGAAGGTTGGTTATTTTTGGGGGCGCTCATGAAGAAAAGAATGAAGGGTAGCCTTGGTCAAGTGGGGGAATATGTGAAGAATTGTTGACCAGGGATTGTGGAAAGCTTAATTCATTAGGTGGCTATGGAAAATTAACCAGGGCCAATCAATTACCCTTCCAGAAATTAGTGTCAATTTATCATATAATTAAATATATGATTAGTGGACCATGCCATTGTTGTCAAGAAATATTGCGCCACGCCGCCGCTACCTTAAATAACAAGCGCCACGGCGCCAGGATTAATTATTCTTGGTGCCAGAGTGCCGCCTTAGTTTACATCAAGCGCCGGGATGCCAGTACAATTATTTGCGAGCGCTGCAATAATTTACATCAAGCGCCGAGGCGCCAGCACAATTAATTACGAGCGCCAAAGTGCCGCAATAATTAACATCAAGTGCTGAGGCACCAGCTTGGAGAGAAAATAACGCCAAGACACCAGGGTCAATTCAAATAGCCTATTCAACTCCTTGTTAGAACTAGATATAGAAGTGATTGCATATCTTAAAAAGGATCAGTGATTAATGTGCTAGCAGAGGGTGTCCTTGTGCTAGGCATTGCAGGATTGCACCCTAAAATAGAAGGTTGTCCCTTTTTCCGCCAACCCAACTCAGACTCTACAGTGCGCTTGAATGTCCTAGAAGACATTGCCAGTGACTGGTGATTAGTAATATGAGAATACCCCTATATAAGGCGTTGGCAGTAAACGCCAAGGGGCAGAATTTTTACCTACTTGTATAGGATCCAATAAAATTAATTACTACAATCCAAGTTGGTCAATGTCTTCTGAATCTTCACATTTGAAGGCACATAGTGAGTGTGTGCCCCTGCCTTTTAATTCTTCTGTTGAATCTGCCGGCGTACACCAATTTTCAACAGCTGGCCGCAGCACAAGCTTTATTTAGAAACTAGTTTCTAACATTTGAAAACAGATATTTCTAAATAATGCTCTGCAGTATCCTTTTAGGTTAAATGTGAGTGGATTTAAGAGTCAATTGGGGCAAGGTAGGATGGGTAGGGAGCATCCCAGAGTTATAGCTAGCTTAGAAGTTTTAGGGGTTTATTGGTATAGTAAATTGAATTCTGATGGGAGAACTTTGAACCAGTCAGGTCCTTTCTATGCAGAATGGTAGCTCAGGAATCGTAAGTGGGCGAGGGAAATGCTGACAGCTAATTCCAAAAAAATTAAAAGTATGACTTTATGGTATCAAATAGTTCTTATATGCGAGCAAACCTAAACTTTGTGTGGGTAGAATTAAAAATGACAGGGGATATCAATTAAAATAGGATTTAAAAGCCGAAGCTGATGAAATGCTTTAATAGTCTAGTTGGCTTTGATTAAGAAGTTTCAAGTGACTTGTTTAATGGTTGATATTTATAGCTTGCTAGTTATATCCAGGAGCAGATGTTATGATTTTTGATGATTAAATGTTCCTGTGGATAATGAAGGTGGGTTTGTCAAAATAAACTAAAGTATATTTCTGGCTGCTGATTAGTTGAAACCTTAGTCTTTGGTGGAATAACGGGAGCATCCAATTATAACAATGGCTCTGATATGCTGGGTTTGAATTGCGGCAAGATGAATAAATACTGAGGTATTGAGCGTCGAACCGAGTTTAATTGTGATGTTGAAAGTTGCATAAGATCGATACATGCGATGTAAAGAAGTACAGTTGGATGATAGTATATATTTGAGTTGGAGGCGATTGAGCAGGTGCTGAGCAGCGTATTCATTAATTAAATCTGTTGTAAAGCCAGAAGGATGGGTGGCAGGCTCCACAGTGTCAGCAAGTTCCATTACCATCCAGTGGCGTGATGTCAATTCTCAAGAATGGATTCTGGGTCCCCTGTTGAGGTGAACTGTTAATTTACCAGAATCCCATCTTATTTCCATCCCGCAGTTTATTTTCAAATATCAAGTATTTTTTATCCCAATCCTAGATCATTACAGCTTCTTGTTATTTGGCTGTGTTACCATGGATTTCAAAAGAGTGTGTCGCGCGCTGTACAAGTATGAGGCGGTCGAGGAAGGAGAATTATCTTTTGAAGAAGAGGCCGTTATTTATATTTGGGACGATCTCCAATGAAGAGTGGTGGCGTGCCTCCTTAGAGATGGCCCAAAACGAATCTGAACTTGTTACTGGCTTGATCCCCTACAATTACGTTGAAGAGGTAAATTTAGCTTTATTCACTAGACACCCTTATAAGATTTAAATTACTATATATCTTACTTTGTTTTATTATAAACAGATGGAGCATCTCTGTAAAGCCAGGGCGCTGTATGATTATGAGGCATTAAATAATGACGAATTATCTTTTAAAGAAGGAGCAGAATTTCTGGTTTATCAAAAGGATGGTGAAGATTGGATGATGGTCAATTACAATGGAGTGTTTGGGTTTGTACCACAGAGCTATGTTGAGGAAGTAATATGAAATTCAGAATTTAGAATTAACTTTTGAAACTAGTTTTCAGAAGATAATTTCGAAGATCAAGGATACCTTGAACCTACCAAGCCAGTCGAGGTAGGTTACTTCCTTAATTACTTTTCTCAACATCCTCCAGCAAGAGCCCGTCCAAACAGATAGCCCTGATCGTGAGCCTGTCTCTGCAGCTCCTATTTTGGCCGAACCCTCAGTAGCAAAAAAATCTCTTAAAGATGACATGGTCTACTGGAGAGTTTCGGTATGTATGCTTTACGGTCTTCATTTGAATACTGGGTTTATTTTTTCTGTTCCTTAGGAAGTGGACAAGAAAAAGAAAAGCAAGAAGAAAGTGCGACTTGGTCTTAGCACCGATGCTTTTTACGTTGCTAGCGAAGATAACAAGGTTTGTATAACTTCACCTCGCTTCTCATTTCAATTGGGACTTTTAGTCAGCGCCAATCAGGGAATGGGCTGTCTCTGATCTTGCGTCCTACGGAATAAAGAATAAACATGTGCTGATTGAAATCTCAGGCGACGATGCCATCTCCTTTGATTTCAGCTGCAGCTCCATCAAGCAGGCTGAAGCAATCGCCTTCAAGATCCGCTCCTGCTCAAAGGCCAGGTTCAACGAAAAGCCAGCCAAGGTAAGCTATATATGCTGGGCTGTAAGCTTATTCCGTTGGGTTATAGTCCAGTGGTTTGTTTGGCATGTTTAAAAAGGAGCAATCCAAGCCTAAGGCGCCTCCAAGTGCAAAAGGCCGTTTATCCGAACCCCGCAATGCCAACCACTTGACAACCCTCAAGGAAAAAAAACAGTACCGCACCTCTCCCTGCTTTGCCCCAGTCTGCTGACAGAGATTCAAGTTACAGTAAACCTCCTAGTAGGTACAGCACCCTAGAAGATGCAGCCCCACCCAAGGCGGCATCTAATCCTATCAGCTCAAAACCCAACGAGGGAGAAATTGCAGTTGTTTTGTATAACTTCACTAGCGTTGAAGAGGATGAGCTTTCGGTGCAAGCCAACGAGCGTATATACGTTATTGATAAATCCGACAGCGCCTGGTGGCTATGTCGCGTGTATTATGACGACGGCCAGTTCAAAGACGGTCTTGTCCCGTCAGACTACGTCTCACCTCTTTCCGCTGAAAATCAAGCGACTGTCTCCAAATCGACTTCTGGACCGCCTCCCTCAAGCACCCCAGCCGCTGCACCAGAACCTCCAACTTCGAAATCTGCCACATCAACAAAGGAATCTACTGGCCCCAACCCTGACCGGCTGCGTGAATGGACGGATGCTACAGGTTCCTTTAAAGTTGAAGCGGAGCTCATCAAGTATGCAGAAGGCAAAATACACCTCCACAAAACAAACGGCGTAAAGATTGCTGTGCCGTTGGAGAAAATGAGTGCCATTGACGTGCATTACGTCTCCGAAGTGATTGGCCAGGATCTGTCAGCAAACTTTGAAGCAGCAAAACGAGAAAGAGCCGAAGTAAGCAAGTGGAAAGAATTCTTTCTTGAAGCAGGCGTTTCACCATCTGACGCGGCAACCTACGCCAACAAATTCACCCACGAAAAGATTGACCGCCAGCTCCTTCGCGACATGGACCGCCCTACACTAAAAGGCCTTGGCCTCACTGAAGGCGATGCCTTGCGTGTCGAAAAGGCCTGCCAGAAGGCCAAAGCCGCAGAGGAAGACGAGGCATTTGCTCAGCGGCTTCAGCAGGAGGAGGTCGATCGATTACGCAAAGAAACAGGCGGCGGCAATCTGCGCGAATATCAAATCGAACAAGACGCCATGCTAGCACGCAAGTTGCAGCAAGAAACAGACTCTGTCGGAACCTGGCAAAACTTCCCCACAAAAGCCAACGAATCACGCAATCAAAAATATGGCCTTGGGCTCGGCAACAAAACAGGACGTCCTTCTAAAGGCGTCAACCCAAATGCCCTATTCGAGGCCAGCGCCAAGCTGCAAGAAGAAAATCTCAAAGAAAGCCCCAAAGCCATGACTAAAATCACCACTAAGAAATCCACTCCGCAATCTGGATTCACGGACGACATTTGGGCTGTGCCTGGTGAAAAACCCGCTCCCAGACAATTGGCCCTGGATCCCTCAGGAATACCTCAACTCCAGTCCAAATCCTGGGATGCCTTTGGCGCAAAGGCCAAGGATCAGGCCGAGAAGCCTTTATTTACTCGCAAGGATTCTTCTCGCCCCACCAAGCCTTCTGAGATCGAAGAGAAATGGGGCTTTGTTCAAGCCAACTTTGAACACCAAACAGCGGCAAAACCAGAGGCAAAACCAGAGCCTCCTGAACCCGCCCCTCAGGCAGCCCCCTCGTTCAAACCTGCCGGTCCACTTGCACAACCATTGATCCCAGTTCCAAGAGGTGGGAATTCAAATGTCTTTGTGCCGACTCGCAGACCACCTCCCCCCAAACCTGCTGCCAACGTATTTGCTGACAACCCAGCCAGCGCTCCCAATATTGGTGCTGCTGCTGGTGTCACCACTCGAGTAGCCCCCAAGCCAGAACCCTTTAGCGCTCAGCCCAACTTGTTCAATGCCGCACTTTTACCTGCCTCTAACAACAGTGGCATGGCATTTTCATCCCAACCAACCAATCTGTTCTCAGAGGCACCCAAGAGCAATCCTACACCCTCCAACATGTTTTCAGGTGCCTCCACAAACTTCAGCGAAGCTCCTTTTAGCGGGGCTACTTCCATGGCTACTGGGTTCATCGATAACTCATTCGTTAGAAACCAACCCAACAACAACATCTTTGGTAACCAAACATCCTCCAGGCCAGCATCGACAAACACGCCTTCCAACACGGGCTATCAGTTCGACGATCTCTCGCTAGAAAGCCTTGGCCTCAAGCCAGCACCCGTGGCCAACATTGTCAAGCCGGAGGCTCGCCCTCACTCGGCAATGGGACTTCAATCCAATAGCTTCTATGGACAGCAAGAGCCTACGTCTTTCTCGTTTGCTGATTTTTCCCAGCGGCCAGGTAATCCCACTTTACGTCCTTTACTTAAACCAACAGCCTCTGCCAGCCAAGGCAGCTTAGCATCGCACAATGCTGCGTCTTCCTTCGCCACAGGGATTAACAAATCTACTGAATCATTCAGCAATTCGCCAAGAAATGATTTAAAGCCAATCTCCAGCAACTACTCTGCCGCCCCTAGCCGCAACGATTACCAGACAGGGTATCTCAGTGACGCTAGCATACAATTCTCAGGAAGCACTCCAAACCCCAATGCAAACATGCCGCTTTCTTCCAACTATCCAACGTCTAGAGCCCCTGCAGGGGGGAGTCTCGCATTCAATCAGCCAGCAGGATTCTCAAGTAGCGCCTACACAGGCAACAACTTGAATCAAACTTCGAGTTTCGCGGGAAGCAACGCAAATCAAGGAGGATATCCAGCAAGCAACTTTAGTACCAATCAGGATAGAAGCTTTTCAGGCAGCAGTTTGAATCAACCTTCAAACTTATCAACCACTGGTCTGAACCAGAACTATTCCGCTTTCTCAAACAACCCAAGCTACGCCGGAAACACGTTGAACCAAAACTCAAGCTTCTCGACCAACAACTTCAATCAAACCTCTAGCTTCTCGGCCAGCAGCTTGAGTCAGAACTATCCTGGAAACACTTCGACGTTTTCATCAAACAACCCCAGCCAAAGCTATGCTGGAAACAACTTTGTTCAACTCTCAAGCTTCCCAGCAAGCAACTTGAATCAGAACACCTCGCTTCAGGGCGGTTACTCTGGAAACACTCAAAGTTACTCTGGAAACAACCTGAACCAAACAGGAAACTTCACAACTGCCTATAACAGCATGACTCCCAGCTTAACTAGTAAGCCGGACTATTCAACCGGCTTTGCTTCAAATACCTTTTCTGGAGGATACAGCTCTAACTTGGGCGGCGGAGCTGCTCAAGGCTTTAGATCAGATTTCGGCTCTGGAAACATGTCTAATCCAAGCTATCCCGGAACTTCCATGGGAATGAATGGCATGCCGCCACAGAACTCTGGAAGTTCCTATTCAGCATTCAGCGGAGTAGATCCCCTGAACTCGGGAAATACCCCCAACTACCCCAACCAGCCGCCCAACCAGCCGCCCCCAATGTCCAATCAACAATACTACCAGCAATCTCAGTCAAGGTTTTACCCAAATTAAAGCCAATGTAATGATCAAGATATACAAAATAATAAACACTTTTAATTAACTCATAAACCCCCTTTGAAATGCTAGCAAGCCTAGTCAAATCCAGATACTCCAGCAAGTGGACTTCTCTTTAAGACAGCCAACCTCAAGGCTGGAACAGCATGCTTGTCTTCTGCTAAATAGACCAGACCCTACCAGTGCTACCTTTCTTTCATGGTCAGGATCTCTGGTCAGACCTAACTCTTGAACTGGTAAAGTTGATACAATCCAGAACATTTCCCACTTCATTACAGCAATAAGGCCCCACCAGAGCAAGAAGGTACAGGTCTACCTTAGAAATGACCAAGTGTGTTATAAAGGTCAATATCCAGGGGAAATACTTGCATGGTAGAACATCTACTCTCAACTGTGCAGCTTACACAGGGTTGCACAAAAAAGAAAGAGAACATCAGAATAGATAATGCCATTATTTCAGAAGGGATGGTGCAATACTGACTGTGTAATTCAGGGATAGACCAACAGACCTATTATAAGGGGTGCTATTCCTAGGAGATAGGCTGCGCTTAACATATGGAGCTATTCAACCATGATATCTCAACTGATGAGTTTGGCTTGGCAGATCCTGGCTTCAGGTCTTGGGCAGGTCAAACCAGGTTAGATATCTTCTCTTCTGACCCACAACCTTGCTAGGGGGTCTACCTGGCAGTTTTGACCCCATCTAAAAGATAGAGAGCAGATGTTTCAACTATCACCGGAACAGAAAGGGCTTCTTCTCCAAGTATCCTGTGGTTCTTGGCAGTCAAGACCAAGCAAGCAAGAGACCAGGTCTATAAATATGGATGAAAGATCAGAAACTATTGAATGTCACAGCCTAATCTTCAATTGCATCTACCACCATCTCTTAAGATGAAGGAAGTGCACATGGATTTACTTTATGCAAGGTTTCCTGTTGAGCTGTGCTCTACTATCCTTAAATAGCTGAGAACTTGGCAGGAAGTCTTTATGGCAAAAAACTTGCAGTTCAAGCTTTTCCCCCTGTGTTTGGGTGGTGTGAAAGTAGGTCTTCCAAACACTTAGGAAGAGGGCGCTTGAAGTTTAGCTTCAAAGTGGAGTAAGGAAAAACGTGGGTTTGTTTAGAAAAGGGACCATCCTTAAATACAGAGAGCATTGATCCCTGTATTTTTAGTGAAAGCACCAGTGTGCCTATCACAGGTAGAGGTGCAGGAGTCTCACTGAATGATCCTGATACAAATCTGGGGAAGCTGAACACTTCAGATCAAAGCAAACCCCTACCATTCCGCACCCTGTATTTTGAGCTGAGCCACACACCAGTCCAATCAATAGATCTTGCAGAGTTGTATTTACAACATTTCCTGAAAATCCCATCCAACAGTCTCATATTAGGCTAAACTTGATTTCTTCTTCAATCAAAGACTTAATCAATTACTTTTCAGCAAAGCTGAAAGGTCTTTCCCCAAAGGTCCACAGTGATAAACCAATTATGCAAATCAATGGATTGGGATTTAATAAATAGAGGAAGATAGGGACTGGTTGGATAAGCATATTAAGAAGCACTTCTGAAAATTTGTAATGGTTTATAGATAAAAAGTTGGCTTTATAAGTGTCAGCAAAAAACCAATAAAGTGTTGATAAAACCTTTTTTATAAATGGGATGTTTAAATTAGGGGAATTGCCATCAGAACAGCTATAACTGTTGTGGGACAAGCTTGCCTTCAATTTTAAGAGGCCATAGAGAATGTCAGTAACTTAAATCTGTATTGTCTAGATGGCTAAGACATGAGCTTGAGCCTTTTAAGATTTAAGAGGTTAAATCCTGTGTAAATTTTTACATTTATTAGCTAGCAAACAACTGCAATTATAAATATAGGAATAAAAAGAAATTTATGAGAGTATTACAAGAGCTTCAGATTGAGAGCTTGATGTTTATAAAAGCTGTTTAATCTAAAGACAAGGAAACAATATGAAACTGGAAATACAGCTAGAATTATGTTATGGAATGAATCATCTTAACATAGGGGGAAAAGGCCTAAAAAATAACTTTATTAAAAGTAAGTAATGATTGCTATAAAATAAACAGTTAGAAAGCTGAAATAATTTTCATTAATGTCAATTCTTACCAGTCAAAAGCTCAAAGACCTGACTGTGGGTCAAACTCTCTTCAGCCCAACCTGAAGATTGCCTGCCCAGAGGACCAGGCACCCAGCGTCTTTGCAGCTTACATCCTCCCACAATTGTCCTAAAAACTCCTGCAGCAGGAAACTCTATCATGGGCCTGGTAAATAATATAACCAGGTCAGAATGTGACTGCTAAGCCTACACTGAGGCAATGTTCTTATTTATTGGCTCTTTGCTAGATTCCCCAGGAGGGCCACCAATGAAAACAATCCAGAATACTTCTGGCTGCCTGCCACTGGTTTGAATACCATCAGCCAATCTTCTCCCAATAATAACTCTATATAACAGAAGTGTTCTGTTGTCCACTCTTCTAAACCCATCAATAAGCAGCCTCACCTCTCAAGTGCCATTCTGCCGTCCCAGACTCCAGCCAGCATGGCCGCCTGGCCTTCAGATGCCCAACCTTCTAATCCCCAGTACCTGAGTTTGAAGTCTGGAAAGGAAGTATGAATTCCCTGTCAAGTTGAAAATAGTGTTTTTGTCATTCTGATAATAAAATTGTGATGAACCTTTGGTTCAACCAGACTCTAGCATATCTTGTTCTTATCTTCTATCACTTCAATGATTTTCCAGCTGGTCTTCCTGCTTCTGCCTTATAGCCACAGAACCTGGAGACTGTGACAGAAATGGTTGGATATTAAGAAGCAGTCTCTATGTGGTGGGGAATAACCACCCAAATCCACATAGAGTTAATCATTAACCACCAATGCAGCTTCAGTTACTGTTTTGTGAAATTTCCAAATGAGATACTAGGGTTAAGTAAAATAATTAACCCTAACCAAAAAAGTCCTAGATAAATTGCCTTGGATAGAATCAAGGTGTATTCAGCATAGAATTTGGGACATTAAGAAGGAGCAAGTGTCTTAGCTTCAGATACAGTAGGGAAACTCCAAGATTCTGGGGCATTGGATTAACATTGGGAAGAGACAACAACAAAGTGCTGACGGTGGGACCTCATCTTCTGGTAATAATTTGACTTAGAATCAAATTATAGGGATGGTAGCACAGCAGGCCAACTACAGGATGCATGATCAAATAAAGTTAGACCAGGAGAATATTTGATTTTATTTGAGTAAAATTTTTATGGAGGACTTAACTCTTAAGAGTTGAACAGTGAAAATTTCCCATATATATCAAAATTTAACTAAGCAATATCACCTGGATCCTTGGCTCCTATTCCTTCTGCATTGTCTAGTGAGTACCTGGTTCAGTTTGTGTCATGTTCTGAGGCGCGGCACAGACACACAACGGGAAATCCTAACCTTAGGATTGGATTTTTACTAAGTCTTGGTTAGATGACAGGGAAGGCTATGTGTTTACCTTGCGGCCCTGGAAGAATAATCTCTACTAGTTGTGGTTAGAGAGAGGCGCGGAAGTACAGAAGATACAAAGATAAAAATGTGAATAGAACTTAGATTTTATTGGTGAATAAAAATGTAATATATAGTGGTTAGGAATACCACAAAACACTACCAGGACAGTAGGATCACTTGCCACCAGAATGAGTGGGGCAAGTGAGTTGTGCAGGATCAAGAAACTGAACAATTGTACTTCCTGATTCAGTCATCAACTCATTTTGAGAGGCAAAAGCAAAAGCAAGAGATTTGTCTTCAAAATGGCCCACTGAAGGCAAAATCAAAATATGGTGAATAGCAGTATTCACGACATTGCCCTCCCCTAGATTGGCCTTAGGGGGGTAATATTTACAAAGGAACTTTGCATGTACTCAAGAAAAAGGACGGCCACTGGAGAGGAGCTTCACAGTGTATTTGGACCCTCGTTTAAAGGTCACTTCTAAAGGGCCAATCCACAGAGAGTCCAACTTATGTGCGCAACCACCTACTTTGTGTTGGTAGTAAAGTACATGATCACCAACATCAAATTCAGGCAGGGGGGAGCGTCCAGCATTATTGGGAGAAAGCTCAAGCATCTTAGTCTTGTATTCAGAAGGGTAGGTAATGGCCTGTATATCAATTATGCAGTTGACTAGATCCTTGATGTGGCTGTCAGGATTCATGGCCTTATCAGAGGTAAGCAGGGGCCCCCCAAGAGTAATGGGGTAGTAGCTTCTTACCCATAAAGCATAGCAAAAGGGGAGTATCCTGTGACACAATATTTGCTAAGGCGGTACACAAAGAGAGCGGCAGGTAAGTATAGGTCCCAATTGGCAGTGTCAGAGTAGGTGAGCTTCCTCATGATGGAGACCAGTGTTGAATTTGCACACTCAACTGCCCCATTGGTAGAAGGATTGTAGGGGGCAGAGAAGGACTGGTGTGATCCCAAAGCTTCAACAACAGAGGTTAACAGCTTGGCATTAAAGTTAGTCCCATTATCTGAGAGCAACACTTGAGGACAGCCATGGCGGTAGAAAATTTTTTGTAACAGAAAGGCAGCAGTTGTCTTAGCTGTAATGTCCTTTGTAGGGCAAGCCTATACCCATTTTCTGAAGTGATCAACAGCAATCAGAATAGAGCAACACCCAGAACATGAGCAGGGGAGAGGACCTACTGCGTCAATGCTGACAGTGTGAAATGTGTGTTGAGGGGGGACTAGCTTGAACTTGTGAGCGGCAGCTCAAGATTTTTGGAGCTGACAACTATGGCAACTAGCAATAACATATGGGATCAGCAGGCAAAGGTTCTCCCAGAAGTAATTCTTTTGAAGCCAGTCAAAGGTCTTGACAATGCCTCCATGCCCAGTCTCTTTATGAGCTTGTGACACCAACAATAGGCAAAAACTGGGTCGTACATAAGGCAGGTACTGGTCTTGTACCTTCTTGAAGAGCTGATTGTTGCGTATGAGGGTGTCTTTGGATAGCTTGGACAAGGCCAGTTGTACCTCTTCTGTCTCACTTTCCCAAGAAGAAGGGTACCCAATTAGTTCCTATAACCAATCAGCCTCTGCAGGATGAAAAGCAAGAATGGGCATTCTGGAGAGCCAATCAGCGTTCTGGTATTGAATCCCAGGGCAATGGAGCACCGTTAAGTTGTATCCCTGCAGGTGTAGAGCCCATCTAGCTAGGCGCCCTTCAGGCTCCTTAAGCTGTTCTAACCACTTAAGCAAAGCGTGGTCAGTGACAACTGTGAAGTGGGTACCATATACATAGTGACAAAACTGCTTGACTGCATGCAACACAGCAAGAAACTCCTTCACTGTGACACTATAGTTCTTCTCATGCTTGTTTAGCACACGGGAAGTGTAAGCCACATGATGGTCTACACCCTTGTTGTCTAGTTGGGCCAGAATAGCCCCAATAGCAAGATTGCTAGCTTTGGTGTACAGAATGAACTCCTTATCATAGTCAGGATACACTAGGATTTGTGCCTCTTTGAGTTTTTGCTTAAGGGTCTCAAAGGCTTGCTGCTGACTAGCGTTCCATTCAAAAGAGACATTATGTAACAGCTGGACTAGAAGTTCACTAGTATTGGCAAAGTCAGGGATAAACTGTCTATAGTAGCCCATCATCCCTAGAAAGACTTGTACCTCTCACAGGTTGGTGGGCAGAAGAATTTTGTTGATGGCTTCAACCTTCTTAGTCATTGGGTGAATCCCTGTCTGGGTTACTTCATGGCCCAAGAATTCAAGATGTTCTTTGAAGAAGGCGCACTTGGAAGGTTTTAGCTTAAGGCCAGCCTCTCAAATCTTTATGAATACCTCTTTGAGATGAGCCAGGTGGTTGGTGAAGGTAGCGCTAAAAACTGTTATATCATCCAAGTATACTAGGACCCACAACAACTTCAAGTCACAGAGGATGGAGTCCATGGCCCTTTGGAAAGTGGCCAGGGCGTTGCAGAGTCCCTGCAGTATGCAAGTAGGCTCAAAAAGCCCTTCAGAGGTAATGAGCGCAGCTTTTTGGCAACCCTTGGGCAATAGGTCAACTTTCCAGTATCCAGATGCCATATCCATTGTGGAGAAAAACTTAGAGCCTCCAAGACGTCAGTGAGCATCATCAATACATGGCAAGGGGTACAAGTCCATCTTGGTCAAAGAGTTCAATTGGCGGTAGTCCATCACAATACAATGACCCCCATCTTTCTTCTTTAAGATGAGTAGCGGGGATGCCCAAGGACTTTGGGAAGGTGCCAGCAGCCCAGTGTTCAACAGATGTTTGAGCTCTTTAGATACCTGGGCGTCTTCTACACAGCTACGGCAATATGGTTTAGCACGGAAGGGAGGAGCGTTGCCAGTGTCAATCTGATGGATAACGCCTTTGGCTAACCCATAGTTGGTACTGTCCTTTGCAAAGATGTCGGAAAATTGGTCTAGAAAGTCTAGCACCTCTTTCTGTTAAGCCAGGGACAGCTAAATAAGTCTTGCGCAGTGAAAAAGGATAGGACTTGGGGTTCATTCTCAGGTAGGTTAAAATCTTGGAATGTGCCAAAGGGATGAAGAGACAGGACATCAGGAGTGCTCAACAACTTGCCATGTCCAACAACCTACCCCCTAGAATGGGTCATGGGAAGAGCAGTCAGGTTGGCTACCAACAATTGAACAGGGTCCTTATGGGAGACATATAGGATCCCAGGACAGAGATAAGGTTTGTTGCGTCCTAACAAGGGGGGAGAGTACAACTCCAAGAAGGTTTGTTCAGGTAGTTCATATGATATCTGGGAGTCTAGGATGGCCTGGGAGCCAGGTGGAATGGTGACAGCAGACATGGCTAAGAGAGGGATCCCTTCAGACGCAGGACAAGCCATGGGTGGACATTTCATGTTTGAAGAGTGTGTGCAATATTTGAGGTTGAAAACCCCCAGTGGGATATTCCAAGGCACATGTCAGGATTGACAATTCATTACCCCTGGGAAACCCGGGCCCAAGGGTGGGATTCAAACCCTGAACCTAAATTCCTGAGGGCTGCTGGGCCCATGGACCAAGGGCCCGCCTGCGTTTTTTTGGGATCAAACCCCTGCACGCTGAGGTTCCCGCTAAGTCCCAAAGCCAGAATACCTGAACCAGCTTGACCATGGTGGCGCTCAAAGAGGAGTCTCTCAAATTGCCTAATGGAAGCAGAGATGGCGCCTCTGTAAATTTCATGAGTTTGAAGTCCTCACAAGTAACCAATCAAACCCTACTGCCAAAGATAAACCTGGGCTTTGGGCCTAACCCCGTGACCACAGCAAAGAATCAAGAAAATTGAGTGACCAAATTGGACGTTCTGACCAATGAGAGAACACCCAGTCAAGGTGCCATTTTGCCGCTCCCACAGCCGGACCCTATGGCTTCCTGCCCGCATTTTCCCCAATATTTTGATAAAGCCCTGATGGAAAATACTAATTTTGGAGGTGGAATGCTATATATGCCTATAGATTCTGTGCTTGAACCTTATTGTCATTTTTAAATAAAGGTTATGTTACTTTGGCTACTAGGGTTATTTCCATATTTTGTATTTGCCGTCTATCAATTCAGTTCAAGATCTCCTGGCCTCCTGCCCCACTGCCTGCAGTTTTCTGTCCATCTGGTGCACCCTTTGGGCCCGTTCACTTCACTGATTACCCCTTGAAGCCTGAATATAAGGATTATACACCAGAGAAAATCCTCAAACTTGACCTGTTAGCCCACATCCAATCCACTATTAGATACAACTTCCAAGGCCCGTGGATATTCTCCACCCCAAAACTATTTAGAGGAAAATTCAATTATCTCCCAGCCTACAATATCTATATGGAACTGCCCGTAACACCCAAACCAATGCCAGCCTCTTCACCTGACCTTCCAACCAACCATACCAGTAAGCTTTTTGGAATAGTGTACATCACTCTCACAGGGGTGGTGGACACCATTGTACCGGCCGCTGGCCCGTGGTCTTGGGTGGGGAAGTCTGCTTCCTACCTTCTAAAGTTAGCTCCTCTCTTGTGGTGGGCCCTGCCCGCAAAAACCCCTGCCCAAGTTACCCCCAGAAACAGCGGGCCAGCCTCCCAAGACTGGGTCCATGACAGCACATGTCTTGAGCCGTTTTCCAGGAACTTTAACTGGCTCTTCAAAGATCAGAGGGACTTTGTATCCCAGAATAGAGAGGTAACCATATTTTAATTTGATTATCCCATTATATTCCCTAAGGAACTGGGTGCCAACTAAGAGATTGTAACTCTTGTTTTCCAAGACAACTGCTGGCGCAGCTAGGAGAAGCTTGCCAAACTGCATGGGTAGAGCGGAGTACACCCCTATGGCGCGGGTCATAGACAGTCCAGCTGTGCCATACAACTGGTGATAATTAAGGTCAGGGGCAAGTTTTAGTTTCTTCACAAGCTTGGAGGAGACAACGTTGACTGGCAAGCCAGTGTCTAGAACGGCCTTGATCTTCACTTTTTGAATGAATATCTCTACTTGAGTGATAGTGCAACCAAAGGGTGGAAGGACAGCCAAGATATCCTGAGCCTTGGCTAATTACTTATCCCACTTCTCAATCATGCATCTTAATCCTGGGAACTCCTTATAAACAGTTTGGAGAGGGAGCAAAACAGATAAATTCTTTAAGACAGCGTCAGCAACCTTGGCAGCTTCTTCTGACAACTCCACTAGCATGGGGGACCTCTTAGCCTGAGTGAGGTAAGGGCAAGAGACAACCTCTTTGGCTTCAGGTAAAGGCTTAGCGGTAGTTGTAGTCTTTCCTGATTGCAACTTATAGGGGACTGTAATGGTTTCAGGAATAGCCAGAACAGAGTATCCATATGTATTGACGTTGTCTGTATCAGAGTCATCCAGGTCAGAGTTGTCAGAGATATTGTGAAACAAGAGGAGTATAGGAGGAGTCTCATTATCAGCAGGCTTGGCATCAGATATAGAGGGAGGGATTGAAAGAGACTGGGAAGAATTATCAACCGAGAGTGTCTCTGCCTCTAGGTTGACTGTTCTTTTCCCGCCTGCTCTTTCAGATCAGCACCTTCAACCTGTGGGTTGGTACAGACTCAAGAATGATGACCTATCTGACCACAGCTGTGGCAACCTTGGCATTGAGGAGGATTTTGCAAGTTCATGGTAAGAATGCAAGGACCCCAGGAAGACAAACCAGAGTTAGAAGTAGTCCAACTTTCCCTAACAACTTCTCCATAATGGGTAAGGTGCATATCCTACAACAGCTTCTTTATGCTCTTCATGGAGGAAAGCATAGCCTTATGGGCTTTGAAGTGAAGGAACAAAAAGTTGGTTAACTTTGAGGGCTTGAGCGCAAGCCATGTAGGCTTCATGGGCTGTCAACTGTTTGCTTGTTATCAGTTGTTGTCCTTCCATGTAGAATCTTTCTGCAAACTCAGCTAGAGTCTCTTTAGGCTTGAAAGCAATATGCATGAAGGCGTCCTTCTTTACTTCCAGGCTAAGGTCACCACCAAACTTGTCAATCAGAAGCTGCTTCATATATTCTCAGGTCTCAATGGTGGGAAGTTCTGGCATGACTACCTTTTGGCAGATTGGGTGTAGACAGGTCAGAATGTGTTCCTTCTTGACTTCATCCAAGGCTCTTCTCATGGCAGTTTTGTAGATAGTTAGGAAAGCTGCAATGGTTGAGGTTCTGGGGTCAAAGACTTGCTTAAAGGTAGGCTTAAAATGTACTTCTGGATTTGTACCCCCATTGTTGCTATTGAGCACATTTATATGTGGGGAGAACTCTGCTTCAGATTCAGAGGGGGGCTGTCTAGCCCACACTGACAAACACTCTCTTCAAGGGTAGTCAGGGTCTCAACAGCGCGGGCACCTGTATTGACAGCTTGAGTGGTCTGTTGTGCAGTAGCATCTAAGTGTTAACCTTGGGTGGTCACTATTGTGGAGAGCTCAGCCAGTTGAGAAGTAAGGGATGGCCCCACTGAGAGGCAAGAGGCAAACCTATCATTCACAGAGTCAATCACATCATTCATCTCTTGTATGTCTCTATCCAGTTCAGTATGGTCCCACTTCAATTGATCCACCTTGTTAGCTAGGGCAATTAGCTCCCTAGCGCATTGGATTTGAGGAGCTCCTGGTAAGCCAGGGCAGCAACCACCTTCATCAGCAACTCCAACTGGACTAGCAGCAAGTGCCATCATTTCACGTATGGCGGCAAGTTCTTGCTGTAGCTCCGCAACTTGAGCAGTCAATTCAAGCACCTGGGGGTCAGGTTGAGGAGCCTCAGCAGGACGTCCTTGACTGCAAGTAGTTGTACATAGCTCTCAAATAGTGTCTCATATTCTTTGCTCTCAATCTGCCTAATCATCAGAAGGGGGAGAGGGCAGAACATCTGGCTTGGGTGTAGCTAATTCATTCACTTGACTCTGGAGTTTGGCTATAGCAGCAGTGGTGGCAGCTCTTTCTTGATAAAACACCGCACTGAGTTCATTAAGGCCAAAAACAGCAAAATCTGCTACCTGCTGTAGTTGCTCAAAGGAATACGTGCTGAATGCATTGAGCTATTGCACAAGTTGTTTGAAGTCAGTGAGATAAGCGTTTAAGATGAAATCTACTTGAGTTTGCCAGGGTTGTTCTAGCTGGTGGAACTTGTATAGACACTCTTTCACGTATTTGGGGATGGACTGGTGCATTTGTTTGATAGAATTAACCAAACAGGTCTGGGAGGTAACATAGTTGCGCTGATTGTCAGATACCAAGGAAAACAGGGAATGAATCCACTGTTGGTAGGCAGCAAATTGGTCCCAGTGATGAGTAACTGCTGCTTGTAGAGACAAGATTTCTTGGACGTGGAGCCCCAACACCATTTGATGGTGGGCCAAGCCAGGCTGCACAAAGGACAATAGTAAGTGCTCAGCAGAGCCAGTTGCTGAGAGGAGATGTTGTGGAAAAGGAGGGGCCACAATTAACTAGTAGTATTCAGCCCAACTGAACTGCAGCTGAAGGCAAGGGATGGCTCCTTCATGGGCTATCCCAAGGACTACTGACATGACTTGTTCTAAGTTAGGGGTACCCATGGGGTAAGCAACTAGACGGGGACCATTCCCAAGGTTCATTAAAGTAGGGACAATAGGTGGGTTGGCAATATCTTCCTCAATAGGAGGGCTAGTAATTTCAGGTGAAGTTGGCTCTTGTATAGGCGGAGGCAAAGGACCTGAAAACATGGATGTGAAAGAAATAACTGAGGGGCTTACAGCCCTTGTAGTGAGCACCATTTTTATTGTGTTCTGAGGCACAGCACAGACACACAACAGGAAATCCTAACCTTAGGATTGGATTCATATTAAGTCTCTGTTAGATGACAGGGAAGGCTATGTATTTACCTTGCAGCCCTGGAAGAATAATCTCTACTAGTTGTGGCTAGAGAGAGATGTAGAAGTACAGTTGACACAAAGACAAAAATGTGAATAGAACTTAAATTTTATTGGTGAATACAAAACAGAATATATAGTGATTAGGAATACCACAAAACACTACCAGGACAGTAGGATCACTTGCCACCAGGATGAGTGGGGCAAGTGAGTTGCGTAGGATCAAGAAACCAAACAATTGTATTTCCTGATTCAGTCATCAACTAATTTCAAGAGGCAAATGCAAAAGCAAGAGATTTGTCTTCAAAATGGCCCACCAAAGGCAAAATCAAAACATGGTGAATAGTGGTATTCACAACACTGGCTGTGCAAATTAGATGAGCATCAAGCAACATGGCGTGGAAAAATAGAGGACGCTCTTCTAAAGCATCATCAGGACTTTGAGACTCTGGTTGTCAGGGCCCAGAATATGCCAGAAAAACCCCTATGTTGCATAGGGTCAACACCTGTAATGGAGCAATTGCGCAACCAAAAGATCATATTGTTGATCATACAGATTATCCCAATAGGAAACTTTAATTCTAAGTGGAGAATCAAACCCTGGTCAATGCCAAGCCTGGGGACAATTGAAAACCATCTCAAAGCCAAGTGGAAAAGATTTTAATTGGCCCACACCCTCTGAAACCCAGAATTGGGGACTTGGTTTGCCAAATGGCCCAGAATTTCCCTGCCAGCTTCCACAGGGCAAAAATAATGAAAGGATCCATCTAACTGACAAATCAGGAGTCACCAATGGAATCCAGCTTGAGAATAATTCATTGATAACCAATAAGAAGTTGCCAGTAAGCCCAATTGCAGTTTCCCAGCAGGATATAGCTGGGAACACTGGCATCCCCTTTCTTTATTGACATCTTAAAATTAAACATCTTTATGCTCAGGATTCCTTATTTTCTTGCAAGATCTATTTAATTTTGCACCAATATAACTATCCTGTTTGCATTTATTTGCAACTCCACTACACTTTAAAACCTCACGTATTTGCTTCTCCTGGCTACCAAGAGTGATCATTTTGCCCTCCATTCTGGAGATCCCTCTTACTCCTCTCTTACCAACTGTGTCTCCTGACCAGGACTTTAGTAGGTTGGGTTTTGTCTATATCACAGTATTGGGGCTGGCCAACCAGGTTGTGCCTCAAACTGGGAGTTGGTGCCCTTTTGCTACTGCCGTCAACTATCTGGTCTGTATTGCGCCTATTTTGTACTTGGCCTTCCAGGCCTGGCCTGCCTCACCTGCAGGGGTCCAGCTGGATTTGATATGAGTCATGACAGTATGTCAATCATATCAAAACTAGTAACCCTGGACCCCTATTCTTTTTTCATTATAGGGGCATCTTGTATGCTTTTATTTTTGACCTCAGCTTACTACATAAGACAGTATATGACCAAGAAACCAGGAAAGAACAAATACCAAGAAGAAATTGTCCTCAAGTTGTCCCAAGTCCAGACTGTGACCATCTCCACCTTGAACCAGATACTGCTGCTCCCACAACCTTTCCTGACCTACCAAAAATTGGACTTGGCTGAATTCATAAAAGGAATGATCATGATAAACGCCTTGTTCTGTGCCCACCCTGAGAGCTTCAGAGATGACACTCAGAAGGTTACAATGGTGGCTGACCAACTGAAGAATGACACCAGAGAAGCTTTATTGACCAGCCTAGAGGAAGATCCAGACCTCATACTCTCCTACAATCAATTCCTGGAGTGAATGAATTCAGCAACCACCCCCACTGGGTCCAAGATTCCTGATGACATATCAGGCCTGAATTTCAGAAACAGTTTGAACCCACATCATGCCAGCCTAATGAGACACCACTGATGCGGCCTCCCCAAAGACAAGCTCCTGGCTATTGTCAGAGGCATCAACTTCAGCCAACCACAAGGATACCACTCTGGTCAGCCCTGGAACAACCAAACCTCTGGTGCAAGTAGACCCTGTTTGAACATGACCCCCAAAAAGTATCAACACCACATCAGAAGTGGGCTATGCTTCTATTGCCACCAGAGTGGCCATTTATCCAAGGATTGTACTAGTTGCTCCAACAGAACCTAAGAAGCCATTATTTCAGCAATAAACAATGCTTAACAGTCTTATCCTATCATTGATACTACTTTATGTTACCATGATCATGAGGTGAACACTGTAGCTCTCCTAGACAGTGGGGCAACCCTCAACTACATGGAACGTAGCCTAGCTGAGAAACTGGGTGTACCAATCCAAGGAAACTCCCTACTGGTAACCTTGGGTAACAAGACAACAGAATTGTCCCACAAATGCAAAGAGTCTGTCTCCCTGAAATTAAATGAGAGACTCCTGCCCACCAGATTCCACGTCATGGAGAAGCTTTCCAAACCTGTAGTGATAGGCTTTGAATGGTGGGTTGACCACCAATTGAACTTGGACTATAAGAACCATTAAGTGACTGTCACTAATGAGAGCCAAACCTTAGAGGTCCCCTGTCTGAACCCCCAGCAGACCCCTGAGTTAAACAGCATCACTATGGAATCCTGCAAAGCTGAGATCCCAAAATGTTTGAAGCATTGGGAGTCTGTCTTCTTAGAAGAAGAAGCTGCCGCCTTGCCTAAACACAGTCAGTTTAACCACACCATTAACTTTTCCCCAGAACCCAACCCAAGCGTGGGCCTGTATATAGTTATAACATGAAGGAATAAACTGCCTTAGGAGAGTACTTGGACAAGATGTTTAAGAAGGGATATATACACGTCCCCAAATCTCCTTGTTTGTCCCCTTTACTGTTTGTTAAAAAGAAGGGCGGCAACCTACGTTCTTGTGTCAACTACCAGCACCTAAACAGCATCACAGTAAAAAACAGATACCCCTTAATCAGTGCTGAAGACCTCTTAGACCAGCTTTCAGGAGCCAACATCTTCTCAAAGGTTGATTTAGAAGATGTCTTTAACCAGATCTAGACCAGGCCTGGTGACAAATGGAAGACTGCTTTCAAGACTAGACAAGGTCTCTAAAAATACTTGGTTATGCTGTTTGGGTTGTGAAACGCGCCCATCACCTTTCAAACTATGGTAGATGTGGTCTTGGGAGGACTCAAGGATTAGTATTGTGTAGCCTACTTAGATGACATCCTCATTTACAGTCACACCCCTGAGGAACATTTTAATCACCTTCAAGCTGTCCTACAACACTTCAAGGAACACATACTTTTTGTTAAACTACAGAAATGTGAGATCTTCCAAGAGGAAGTAGAGTTCCTGGGATACAATGTACTGAAAGGAGGTTTTATAATGACATCCAATAAAATAGAGGCTGTGACGTCATGGACTGAACCCAAGAACTGAAAGGAGGTCAGAAGTTTCCTGGGCCTGGCAAACTTCTGCCGGGAATTAGTCTAAATTTTTCTTCAATATGCTTGCTGTTGACCCCCCTTACCTCTGAAAAACACCCCTTTTTGTGGGATGACGCTGCCAGATCTACCTTTGAGTTGCTAAATAACACCTTTTTTCCGCCCCTGTCTTGGCAATGCCAGCTTACAATAAGCCCTTCATTGTGGAAACAAACGCCTCTGACTTTGCATTGGGGGGTGTTGCTTCAGGAGGGGAATGATAGTAAGCTGCACCCCGTAGCTTAATACTTGACAAAGTTCACTCCACCTGAGTTGAACTACCCCATCTACAATAAAGAGATGCTTGCCATCATCTAATCCTTGAAACATTGGAGAAGATACTTGTGTGACGCCAACCACTCAGTGAGAATCATGATCAATCACAAGAACCTGACATACTTCTTCAAACCGCAACAACTGAATCAGCAACAAGCTAGATGGGCCCTATTCCTATCAGATTACAACTTATCAATCAGCTACAAGCCTGGCAAGATCAACATTGTACCTGATGCCCTAATCCAAAGAGCCGACCTTTTTCCTAGCGCTAAAGAGATTGAAGAATTCAACACTAAATTCTTGCTGTCCCCAAACATGATTGAGCCAATGCTCCTATTACTGGGACTAGTCAGTAGAAGAGAAGAAATCCAACTAGCTCAGACCGTAGACAAGCACTGCATCTCTATCATGGAAGAATGAAAGAGATATATCAACAGTCAATACTACCAAACTGGTTACTCCCTATATGGAAACACCTTGTAGCTACACAGATGCACCTACGCACCAGAAGGTCCACTGCACTTAGAGATACTGAAGAAATACCACAACTCTCACATATCAGGACATCCTGGGCATAGAAAGACACTCAAAGGAGTCCAGAGAACCTACACATGGCCCAGGATGAAGCCAGAAATTGAAGGATACCTCAGTGGTTGCAAGACATGTGGACATACCAAGCCTAAGCAAGGAAAGCCAGAAGGATTACTACAACCTCTTCAGATTAAAGAAGGCCCTTGGAAGTCAGTTTCCATGGACTACATTGTGGAGCTACCCAATTCAAAAGGATTCAACACCATTCTTGTAATTGTTGATTGTTTCATCAAGATGGCTCACTTCATTCCAACAATGACCAAAGTAACAGCAAAGAAAACTGCCACTCTATTCTGGAACCAAGTATTCATGAACCACGGACTCCCACAAGAAGTGGTCTCAGACAGAGGCCCACAATTCACCTACAAGTTTTGGGCCCAAATCCTAAAGAACTTGGGAATAAAAAGATTTTTGTCTACTGCATATCATCTCCAGAGCAACAGACAGAACAAGAAAGTAAACTGGCTCCTTGAACAGTACTTACAATGCTACATTAACTTGGAATAGAACATTTGGGTAACCCACCTACCAATGGCTCAGTTTGCGTACAACAACCAAGACCACAGCTCCACCGGCATTTCCCCCTTCAAAGCCAACTTCAGATTCAACCCCACATGGGATGCCTCCCACAGAGGAAGCCAACAACCCAGAAGGATGAGACTGGGTCAGCAACATCCACACGTGCCAAGAAGAATGTGCCCAGAACCTGAGAAGAGCTTTACAAGTATACAAGGACTTTACCAATAAGAAACAAAGCCCTGGCCCCCCAATTGAAGTAGGAGACCTTGTTGTGATGACTGTGCATCATACTCTCACTTGCCCATGAGGTGAAACATAAGTACATGGCCTATCAGTTAACTGGGATGATTCTGACAACTACTGGATGAAAAGTAGTTCAGTATCTCCTCAGTTTTCTTCCCTGTTACTGCACATTTGTTAATGTGCAGGAATAATACAAGTATATAACAACTCTCTTTATTAAAAATAAACAAAACTTTTACCTATAATACTACTGCACTTTTATCTTGATCTTATTTTCTAATAAAGACTCAAGCTTCTAAACAGACTCTATTAGACTCTGCTTTTCTTGTTGCCTTCACTACTTCAGGTAACAATACAATCTCCCTGCTGTGCTAACAAGTTAGAGTTAGTGCTCTAGGATTGATCTAAGAGCAACCTACTATCTCCTGCATCCCGCAGCCCAGTAGAAGTAGTTCTTTAGCTTCTCTGAAAGAAGTTTACCTGAGGTTCCTCTATCCTCAACACCCATCTTCTGTGAGCATCACACGCTGGTGCTCACTACAGGGGGCCAGCTTGCTGACCTATTTGTCAACATCAACCTAGCCTTGTTAGCGGGACGTTCCTGTCTATACCCCCATACTTCACTAACCAGCACCATGGTGACCTTGAAATCTGGTCACACCTACAGTCCACCAAGTGGACCCTCTTAACCTGCCTCCAGAACCAGAACCAGAACCAGAGCTGAGTCTTCTCCTGTGGTAGACCCAAGTCCTGCCTCAGACGCACCAGGTCAGAGACAGGCTCCCAAGGAGGAATATCCTCAGAATAAGCAAGCCCAGGGAGCTTCTGTCTTGGGCTCCTTGCTGTTACAGGCCCTTCAGGCCAACTGGACTGGCCAGCAAGCTTGTAACCAGTCAGCCCTGCCTGAGCAACCTGTCCAACAGCTTGCCAGCAAGCCTCTTCCTGAGCTGCCAAGGCTCACATCCCATTTGAACTCCACATGGGCTCCAAGGGAACGCCTTGTGCCCCAACCAATGCCCAAGGTTGACCCTGTTACCTACAACAGTGGTACTAGTACTACCCTAGTAGGTGATCCAGACCTGTCTGTCCTTCAAGATGGGAACTTTCACCAGGAACTTTCACCCATCCATGTGTCATCTCCTGTCTTACAAGAATCAACGGAGACTCCCAAAGGGACGCCTGTACAGCTGGCTAAAATGAGGGAAATTCTTGATGCTCTCAACCACAGGCAGCCCCTGGAGCAACACATGATCAACAACTGCAGTAGGGTAGGTTCCTATCTGACTGGGGTAGTTCACCCTTGCCTGGGGACTCTATCTAACCAGGTAGCCGACCTGGCTGATTCTGTCCTCTCCCAGGCTGAGTCTATCCAGAGTGTGAGAAATCACACATCTGCGGTGGTTGCTGACCACAGTTCAGTACTAGAGAGAATTAACTCTAGACTGGCACAAACAGCAGCCCTCTACTGCAAGGTACAGCGTGGCGTAGCTCTGCTGGCAGACCAGTTAAACAGGTTTGTCACTCAGAACTATAAGCCATTGTACCACACAGTTTGTGAGGTGGTTCAGTCAGACCTTCCCAGAGTGGCCAAGACACTGGGGAACACCAAAGGGCTCTAAAGTCCTTAGCCCACAACTCTCAAGGTCAGAACCAGGATTTTCAGAGACTTCATCAGTATTGCCAGGAACAATAATGGGTCCTGACCACACACTAGGAAGCCTTGGGGCACCTTGACCTTAACTTGGTGAAAGTTGAGGAAACTCTGAGGTGGGTGTCAGCAGCTGGGGATACTACAATGAGTATCCTCACCAACCTGGCAACACACACCTCATAGAACTCCTCCAAGCTCACAAAGGAGACTGAGGAAATCACCTGCTTAGCTGTCCAAGGGGATGGCCATCAGGTCGAGCTAAGGGACTTGAGGCAGAGCATCTCTGCCCTCAGTGATAGACTCAGTAGACTCAACCTTCTTGAGCCTGAGGTGAATTACCCCTTGATAGTAGGAAGTATCCTTGACAATGGTACTTCAAAGGCCACAGGAGCCAACTTTACCCCCTTGGGAACCTGTCCCTTGTACCTTGAGGTTTCTGCCCCACCCTCCCAATCACCCAAGAGGGAGCCACCTCACAAGGAATATCCTGCCCCATGTTCAATCCTCCTCAAGCTCAGATGACTTGTAGACGGAAGTACTATTATACCTCCTTGACTGATTCTAGAAAGCTGTCAGAGGCCACACCTCCTAGAGATTGTCAACCAGCCCTCTTTGAAAACAGGGAGGACTCCCTCTACTTGCGTGGCTTGTTTTGTTTGCGCTCTAGGCCTTGCAAGCCTAATTCTATGTTCAAAATCAAGTTTGGCATGAACTCCCTTATTGACGTTAGGATGTGGCTGTCCACCTTTGAGTTGGCCAACTAAGGGTTGGATAAATGCAAACTAGGGCTGGCATGCATCTGCCTTCTAGAGGATCCTGTCCTAGCAGCTATATTCCAGTACTTGCCCCAACCCTAAAAGTATTTGTATGTAAAAGAGGCGCTACTGAAGGTCTTTGACTCTAAGGCCAAGGATTATATTGACAGAGATAATTTCCTGGTATACCGGATCAAGAATCTGGCAGACTACCCAGATGAGTTCCAGCAGATGATAGCTTGCCTGCAGCAGAATGACCTCATCAATGTCAATGATGCCAGACAATTCATCCACCACTCCCTCCTGTCACAGTTCCCCAAGCTTTGGGCTGAACTTTATGGCCAAGTGAATGGGATAAACAACCTGTCAGAGATAGTGCATCAGGTCTACACCCTCCCTAATCTTTAGGCTCAACTAGCCAAATACAGGACTGAGGGCTCCTCTTTGTGCAAGGTGTTCTACACTACCCCTGAAGGTGCCTCCATGGAAAAACCATACCATGAGAGACCTGGGTATGATGGATGCTTTGCCTGCCAGGAAAAGGGCCATGTTCTCAAGGACTGTCCCTACGTTAAGGTGTTCCAACAGATGCAGAGTATGGGTAATAAGAAGCCCTTTTCTAAATTCCAGCAGAAACTTCCTGGTGTGAATGTGGTTCTTCAGGAGGAGGAACCAGAGGATCATGAAGGATCTTCTGGTTTAGACTCTGAGGAGTCAAAAAACTAGAGGGTGATGAATGCAGGGAGTCTCCATCACCAGAACCTGAACCTCCCCCCTACCAAAATGACCAGCTCTGAGGGCATATTTGCTGTACTGTCCTCACCTGTCCCTGGTACAAAGGGTCCTTCTAGAAGATCTGAAAAGCTATAGGCTAGACGTGCTCTGGCCCAAGCCATCAGCACTACTATCAAGAACCCCACAGCAAAACTGTACCTTCTTCAGAGTGTAGAGTCTGATAACACTGACCCACAGGATGACTCTGATAGCTCCAGCATCTTTGTGAATGTCAGTATCACTCTGCCGCTACAGATCATCCTGAAGGTAGTACCTGGGTTAGAGTCTGCTCTATCTTCACTTAGAGTGACTCTTAACCCTAGGGGGTTCACGCAACTCTACCCATGGAGCTGTGCAACCCTATCTTGCGTTTGTGCACCTGGATTGAAGTTACTGTCCTCGATACACCCATCAGAGCAGTACTGGACACTGGTGCACCTACCAACATCATATCCTCACGTCTGGTGAGAAGGCTAGGATTTCTGCCTGATATCTCATATACAGAATCCTTCTTTACAGCTGGTGTAAAATCCATCAAATCCAATGGTGCCTACTCTAGCGTTCCCCTGAGGTTTGGTGAGCTGGTGATTACTTACCCAGCAGTTGTACTGGAGAGTGAGTCATATGATATGCTCATTGGTAAAGACTTCCTCAGGACTTACCAGACCAATATTAGCCACCTACATGGACATTTCTCTATTCTAGGGTATACTGTTCCCCTGCTCTTTAAGGATTCATCAAATGCGTTTCTGGTGTCCAAAAAAGAGACAGGTAGACGGAATGTTTGCCTCTGGTATCCACATGGTGTCTTGGGCTTGCCTTACAGAGTGGCAAACGCCTCTGTCAAGCCCTTACCAGTGTTGGTGACAACCAAAAGGGTATCAAGCTGCAGTCAAATCAGCTTGTCAGGATTCCCCCAAAGACTCAAGTTGCTGTGAACACAGGCTTGTATCTTGACCTCCCACCTGGCCTACATCTTGAGATCCGTAGCATCAATGGTGTCTCACGCAAGGAACCTTTAGCTGCACCTGGAATATGTGACTCAGCTTCACAAGAAACCTTGAAGGTTCTTCTGCTCAATCCGCTAAGTACTGAAATGAAAGTGTCTAAAGGACAGCATGTTGCTACCCTTAGGATAGGCCACAATGAGGAGCTGACAGCCATCCATTTCTTGGGTGGTCTGGAGGAACTGGGAATCAGTATTCCTGACAAGCCCCTGGTGGCAGCTATAATTCCTTGAGATGACATGGTGGGCCTATCTGAGGACAAAAAGGATTCCTTTGAGGCCCTCTTGGACAAGTTTAAGGACTTTTTTGCCACGTCCAATGAAGACCTGGGTTGTGCAGAAGGAGAACTCCATAAGGTTAATGTAGGTGATGCAGAACCTATCTCACAGTGAGCTTACAGGAGCTCCCCCAAAGAAAATGCAGTAATAGGTGAGGAAATCCACAAACTCCTTGCTGCAGGACTCCTGGTGCCATCCAAGTCCCCTTGGGCCTCCCCACTCCTTCTTGTGAAGAAGAAGGATGGGACCAACCAGGTGGTGATAGATTACAGGAAGCTGAATCTCATCACTAAGAAGGACAAGTACCCCCTGCCTAGGATTGATGAAACCCTAGACAAGCTAGGTGGGGCCAAGTACTTTTCTGCCATAAACCTGCTGGAAGGATACTGGCAAGTACCCATGTCTGAAGAGGACCAACAGAAATGTGCCATCATAACTGTTGAAGGTCTTTTCAGCCTACAAGGATTCCTCAAAGACTGGTGAACGCGCCTACAACCTTTCAGAGGATGATGGATAGTACTTTTGCAGACCTCAAGCTGAGCTGCGTTCTCATCTACCTGGAAGATATCAATGTTTTCTTGAGGACATTCACAGACCACCTCAAGCACCTGAAACAGGTGCTCACCAGGCTACACAATAAAGGCCTCAAACTCAAGGTATCAAAGTGCTCATTTTTCAAAGAGCGCCTTGAGTTCCTTGGGCATATCATCTCATTTGAAGGAATAGCTCCAGTACCAGCAAAGGCTGAGGTTATCTCCAAACTACCACCCCCACTGACGTACATGGGGTACAAGTGATTCTGGAGATGGCTGGCTACTATTGCAGGTTTATACCCAACTTTGCTGAGATAGCACAACCTCTGTTCCACTTACTAAAGGATGATACCAAATTCATCTGGTCTGATGAGTGTGACAAGGCATTTGCAGTGCTGAAGGAAGTCCTGACCAGCAAACCACTGCTGGCATACCTGGACTTTGAGCAACCTTTTGTCCTACATACAGACCCCTTGATGGTGGCTGTTGGTGTGGTGTTGTCCCAGACAAAATTTTTGGGGGAGGAGCATCCTATCTCCTAAAATTCCCGCACCCTTAACAAGCTCAAGAAGAACTACTCCACCACAGAGAGGGAATGTCTGGCTTTTCTGTATGCAATTACAGAATGTAGGCCATACCTAAATGGTACCAGATTCACTGTGGTGACTGACCATAGTTTTCTCACCTGGCTCATGAACATAAAGGATCCAGAAGTATGCTTGGCCAGGTGGGCAGCTAAGCTGCAGAACTATGACTTCAAGGTAGTACATAGACCAGGCAATAAGCATGGGAATGCTGATGCCCTGTCACGCCTCCCACTAGTAGCAGCTCTCCAGGTTGAGTTAGACTCAGTGTATGAGCTCATAGGTCAGCCAGAAAAGTGGACTGCCCTGGCACCAGGACTAAAGGCTGTTCTTGAAAAACTCTCAAGAAAGACTAAGGTAGAAAAAGGCAGACTCTACAAACGTTGTGGAGAGGTTTACCTACCATATTTCAGACCCTCAGAGAGACTGGAGAAGATAGCCAACTTTCATAAGAGTACAGGTCACTCTGGTACCAGAAGTATGCATTATATCATGAAAGACTATGTGTACTGGGAGAACCTTGCTTCTGATGTGGACAATTATGTCAACTCTTGCACAAGGTGTGCACAGTTCCGTAGGAAGCTACCGCCTCACTCCTACTGGTTGATCCTACCTAACTATGCTTTTCACACTGTGAGCATAGATGTGGTAGGACCCATGGGACCTAGTCCTAACTCTAGAAAAAATCAGTATATCCTGGTAGCCATTGACCACCTAACCAATTGGATTGAGTGCGCTGCTGTTCCAGGTCCAACCTCACAGAGGACTGCTAGGTTTGTCCTGACAGACATCATAGCCTGTCAGGGTTGCCCAAGTGTCTTGCTAACAGACAATGGCAAAAAATTTGTCCATTCTATCCTCCCATGATTGAATGAACTTATGGGGATAGAAGGTGCTTCTTCTGCCCCCTACCACCCAGAAATCAATGTTATTGTTGAACAGGCTAATGACACCTTGGTAGGCATCCTCAAGAAGCTGGCAGCAGATAAGCCTTCCTCCTGGGATGAATACCTTACTTGTTCTGTCATGGCTTAAAGGGTAACCTCACACACTTTAACAAAGTAGAGTCCCTTCAAGCTTCTGTATGGCAGACAAGCTGCGCTCCCAGGTTATATAGTCCCTATCCCACCCAAGGCCAACAAGGTGAACTATTCAAAGAATGTCCTTGAGCTCACAAGATGCATTGCTTCTCTATAGGACAAAGCCTTTAAGAAACTTGTTAACTCTTGTGTACAGTCCTTTCTTAGGGACTAGGATGCCTTGCTCTCTCTACCTCAGCTTGAGGTGGGTGACCAGGTCCTCATGTACAGGGAACACCTTGGTAGGAAACCTAACATGCTACAAAGCTTGTGGACTGAACCTCATGAAATCCTAGAAAAGACTGGTATGGATGTATACACTCTTAAGGACCTCGTGCATGGGAACATCCTCAATAGGGTACATGCCAAGTACCTTAAGAGGGCCCATATGGATGAACAACCTACTGAGGTAGGTTTAGCTTCACCCATTTATAGGGATAACTAAGACTGTATAGTCATGATGAGGTTTTCCTTTTATTATACTAAGAAAAAAGATAAAAAAGACAAAAAATGAGTAAAGATAAAAAAGAAGAAAGTAAGAAAGAGAAAACATAGTTTAATTTTTGTGGGAAAGAACTTTGGCTCTGGCGCGTAGAAGATCTGCACACGCCAACTGCTTACATAGATAGCCTAGGTAGGTAACAGCTACTCCTATCACATTGAGGTCCCTCTGGAGCATGGCCACTGATGTACAGATGTCTACAAAGAATTGTGGCCACTGCACTTCTATGAGCCTGGCGCCTGACAAGGAGGTTCCAAAAAGTGCAACCAATGCTAGCTGCCAGTATAGAAGGAGTTTGGCTATCTTCCTATTCCCTTGTCAGGATTGACAATTCTTCCTCTCTAAAACTGGGCCCAGGAGCAGGAATCAAACCCCAACCCTGGATTCATTTGGGCTGCTGGGCCTGTGGACCGCCTTCCCACGTTTTTCTGGGATTGAGCCAACACAAGCTGATACCAAGAATGTTGACCCATGCAGTAAAACGAGCCAAACCAAAGAAATTATTGCACTAAATGGAAGACTAATCACAGCGCCTAATGGAGGTACTGATTTGGCAACTATTAGCTTCATGAACTTGAAATCTACACCAGTGATTGATCAAGAGCCAACCCAGGAAAGAGGCATGGGCCCGCGGCCTGGTCCTATGACCACAACACTAAAGCAAGATAATCAGGTAGCCAAATTAAGATTCTTGACCAACAAAAGAACTCCAGGGCCAAGTGCCATTTTTCTGCCTTTGCACCCAAGCACCCAATTCCCCTGACCCTGCCCTTCCCAATGCCCTGATGAACCCCCCATGGAAAATGTTAAGTTTGGAAGTGAGGTACTATATAGAGCAGAAAACCCCGTGCTCCAAACTTATTGCCATTTTTGAATAAAGGTTATGTTATTTTGGCTCACACAGATATTGCCTTATTTTGTATTTGCTGTCTACCAATTCAGTTTGAGATCTCCTAGCCAGCCTGCCCCACCACCTGCTGTTTTCTGTCCTCCTGGTGTACCCGTTGGACCTGTCCATTTTATCACTACTCTCTGAAGTCTGAATACAAGGAATACACCCCGGAAAAGATACTCAAACTTGATCCCTTGGCCCGCATACAATCTGCAATTAGATATAACCAACAAGGCCCTGGGATATTTTCAACACCCAAGTTGTTCAGAGGGAAATTCAACTATCTCCCTTCTTACAACCTGCCCATGGAACCACCTTTGACCCCAAAACCTATGCCTGCTTCCTTGCACAACCTTCCAACCAACCATTCTGGTAAGCTGTTTGGGATTGTGTACATCACCCTCACAGGGGTGATTGACACTATAATCCCAGCTGCTGGCCCGTGGTACTGGGTGGGGAAGTCTGCCTCCTACCTTTTAAAGTTAGCTCCCCTCTTGTGGTGGGCATTGTCCGCAAGAATCCTGTCCAAGTTACCCCTTAAAACAACGGGCCAGCCGCTCAAGACTGGATCCCTGACATTCCTGTCTTAGTTATCAGGATCTGACAAGCAAGTGCCACGTTGGCCAGACGCCCTGCTTCTGTCTTAATATTGGACCAGGAAGTATGGCATAGGACCAGATAGAGCCCCCTGTTATGAAGGCACATAAGGAAGTTGTCTGTGGAGACTTCTGGGTTGGTGTACCCATAAAGGATCAAGTTTTGGGCAAAACAGAGGTTGTCCTCAGTACCTTGCCCTCTTCCAGTATGTAGTTTGTCTGAGATAGACCTCACAGGTGCCTTTCCCATGGCGCTGGCTATGGCCTCAAATACCTCCATGATGGTGCTGGCTTCCCTGGGATGATACTGTATAAGGTGGCAAACAAGCAACTCCCCTTTCAGAGCTTCTAAGAGACCTGTGACAGTCCACATGTTTGATGGTTTGCAGGCAGGGCTAATGTTGGCCAAGCAAAAGTTTGGTTGTTTGTTGCAGGTAGAGGCCTAGTAGGCAACATAGAGCTACTAGGGGTAAGTAAGATGAGCCTAGTAGGTAACATAGAACTACTAGTGTAAGTAAGGCCTGGCTGGTAGGTAACAAAGGACTACCAGAGACAGATGTTGCCTCCACCCAGCAAAAGATATTGACTGCTTTGGGATATATTTCTTCACCTAGCAGGGAACTGTGGCTGTGGAAGGGTGAAGACTGAAATAGCAAGCAGGGAATTTTGTCTGTCTGGGGGAGTAAGTTCTGGACCCCTGACAGATAACGCGGGCTGCCAGGGAGGGGAAGATCTCTGAGGGCTATAAGTACCCTAATACACTTACAGGAGGTCTATGAGCAAGCATCCTACCTAACAGACTGGTAGGGTGTCCTTGTTTATGCCCCTATGGGAGCTTTGGGGGAAACCCAAAGTGAGCATTGGAGGGCATAGATTTGCTCAGAGGTGTCACCAAGGCGGTTTACTTGGGGAAGCAAGCTTCAGAACTTGGTGTGATCAGGCCTCTGAGAAGTAGAGCTGATTACTCTACAACTGAAAGCTCAGACTTAATCACCTGGGTGAGTAAAGACAACACATAGACAATGATCTATGATTGAATGGCCTAAGTGGAGTGCCACTTGCAAGGGCCCAGTCAACTACCAGCTCAATGTAGACTCATGCCTGGGTCTACAAGTTCTGGTAATGGGGACTGAGACAAAGAACCGAGGTGGTTCACAGATTAACAGAGAAGACTAGCAAGAGGGACTGTTTGATCACAGTGAAGGCTAGTTGATAGACTTTTAATTCATATTAAATTGTGGGAACCAATATGGTTCAGTGTGAAGAGGGAACTAAGGAGGTTACTAGTGAGGATTTGTTGAGGAACTGGTTGAGGATAAGCTGAAGGACCAGAAGATTATGATCCAGGACTAGCTGATCATGATACAGGAGCTGGCTGAAGGATCAGAAGATGATGATGAAGAACTGGTGGTCCAGAGAAATGAGCCAAGATTTTACCAAATTGATTTGCCTAGGTGGAAAAATGTGGAAATTTTTTTGCCTTGGTTTAGTATTAAAATCAAGAATTAATGCAGATATAAGTGTGGGTAAGATATTTATTTATTAAGTTCCTAGAATAGACAAAGGTAAGTTGCTATGAGAGCGGGATACAAGGTTATTTTGGTGGGACATTTTCCTTGGATTTTACTATATTTGTAAATATATGAGAAAAACATTGAAGAGGTCCAGAAAGAAAGATTTAAATAGTAGAATACTATTTAAATTGGTCCAGGTTGAATGCAGGGAAGACTGGTGCCGGAATAATGGACTGGTTAACGCTTTGGTGCGTGAAGAGTTGTTGTTTTGAGCGGTTTGAGCTGTGGAAATTATTTTCATAGTTGGATTCCAGTGGAACTTTAGGAATGGTCTATTTCCACGCTCTGCATTCATTGGTTGAGTTCTGGCAGGTTTCCTGATAAAAATGATTGGTTGGAAGCCAAAAGCTTAAAGTATAAGCAAGGAAATAGTGAATTAATACTTTAAGCTTTTGAGAAAGTAAGTATGTAAGCCTAATTTATTATAGGAAAAAGTGCGCAACAATGGTTTAAGCTTATGAAGAAAGCCATCTTGAAGGCGGAACCGTTGGGAAAAGGACACTATAAGAAGGGGGCTGGCTGGAAAGTCACAGGCTCTTTTTGGAGGTCTTTCCAGGTCTTTTGGAGGTCTTTCTGGTTCTTTGAGGGATCTTTCTGACGTCTTTCAAGTTTCTTCCAAGAGGTTTTTGAAAGCCCTTTTGATCATCAGCAGGAGCTTGATGGGACTGATACAAGTGGAATACCAAGGCCACTAAAGATATAAAGAGCTGAAGCCCAAGATAATGGAGCAGGAGCCCAAGAATAAGGTGTAGGAGTCCAAGACCAAGTACAAGGAGTCCAAGATATTGTTGGAGGACTCCAATTATTGGCAAATCCATATTGTTTCCTTGACCCCCCCCCAGGCCATATACCAGAAAGTTTCTATGGGGATCTTTTTTCTGAGAGTGAATAAAAGCCCATTTTGACCCTTATACATATTTCTGAGATACATTTTCCCTTACTAGAGAATGACAACCCCTTCCAGCTGGTCCCTGGCTGCAATACAGGACACACTTGGGGACTGGTGGACAGGAACCCCACAAGACCTTTTTAGTAATATAGTAGTACTGGTTATCAGCCATGGCTATGGCTTTGGCATATGTCTCTTCCATAGGTTCATCATCTAGAACCAGAAAAATATTCTCCAAGCTGATGTGTTCCAGAGCCAGTGAACCCAATGCCTCTATGTGAGTTACTGGGGTGAAAGGCTAAGAAATATTAGAGGTTGATAAGCTGGTTACTTACTTGAAAGGGAGGAAGGACTTTTAAAGTCATTTTAAATTTATCCTTGAGGCCCAAGGAGCTGACTCTAATTCTTTCAAGCCTGATATGGTCAGGAGCATTATCTAGATTGGCATCCACTACCTGGTTGGGAATCTCTTCTCCCTCCTGGTAGGTAACCAGAGTTAGGGCCCTAGGTGTTGGTACCTTACACATCTTTTTTTCAGGAATTTCTTCCTCACCAGAGGATATTACCTCCAAATTCTCAAGGCTGTCATTACCAGGGTTGTTATGTGCAGATGGTGTTTTTTTAGAACTCTTGTCCCTTTTATTATGCTGGGAAAATTTATTGATGCTTTTTGTTTTATCTGAGTGGATCATAATATTTTCTTCACTTTGGTTGGCCTACATACTGTCTTTGGAAGTACCTAGAAGGAGAAATAAATAATTAGTAAATTAACTATTTCTTAAAGCTTACCTTGGTATTCTACTGCAGCCTTGTGTGCTGCAGTAGTCAAATTGTTGTGTAGCGTGACATCACCGCGCAACAATCCACTACCCACCAGCGGATTGTTTTGCTGCGCAGGTACGCTATGCAACAATTTTTTGCTGCGTAGCGTACCCTTGCTACGCAACAACTTGCTCCCATCAAGGGAGTTGTTGCGTAGTGGCACCTTGCTTGCTTGCCCCCTGCAAAGAGGGTTTGATCCCTGTGTCTGTTTGTTGGTTTGGTTTGGTTTTTCTTCTGATTGGTTGCTGTTTATGACTGGTTGGTCAGTCCTTTCTTCTGATTGGTTGGCTTTCTCTCCTGGTTGGTTGTGTCCTTCCTTTGGTTGGCTGCTCTGTTTTTCTGCCTGGTTAGCAACCATCTCCCAATCACTTGTGGTTGCAGGACTAAGTGCTCTTCTTGTTTTCCCTTGCTGCTCCTCACCAGGTGTCAGAAAAGTGGATGTATGGATGCCCTCCAAAGTGCCGGTTGGAGACTGATCATGATCTCCTGTTCCATCTTCCTGATTGGTGTCAGTCTTATCTGTTGGATCCATGACCACCTTATCCATCATATCAGGCAATTCTTCTTGGGTGTTCCCATTTTTGACTCTGTTGGTAATAAGGCCCCTCCTGGTACCTAGTCCTTGCCAACCTTGCACAACTGATAAGATTCTATTGGCTTCATCCACCAGTTCCTTATTCTTCTGGTTCTCTCTTCTGAGGTATGCATTCTCTTGCAGCAGCTCTTCCAGAGGTACCTTGAGCTCAAGGGTATTATCCCTGATGCCCTGAGTTGCCTTGTGGTATCTGGAGCAATAGGAAGACATGCATCAGTCATCAGCTTCTTCCTCCCTTAAGTAGTCTTGTCAAGAGGGGGGATGTGTGATGACTGTGCATCTTACCCTCATTACCCCATGAGGCAAAACAGGGGTGCATGGACTATTAGTTAATTGGGATGATCCTGACAACTACTGGATGAAAAGTAGTTCAGTATCTCCTCAGTTCCCTTCCCTGTTACTGCACATTTGTTAATGTGCAGGAATAATACAAGTATATAATGACTCTCTTTCTTAACAATAAACATAACTTTTACCCATAATACTACTGCACTTTTAGCTTGATCTTACTTTCTAATAAGACTTAAGCTTCTAAACAGACTCTATTAGACTCTGCTTTTCTTGTTGCCTTTGCTACTACAGGTAACAGGAAGATATTCCTGCTGTGCTAACAATTTAGAGTTAGTGCCCTAGGCTTGATCTAAGTGTGACCTACTGTCTCTTGTATACCACAGCCCAGTAGAAGTAGTTCTTTAGATTCTCTGGTGGAAGTTTACCTGAGGTTCCTCTATCCTCAACACCCATCTTCTGTGAGCATCACACTTTTGTACCTCAGCGCAAAGAACATCAAGACCACCACCCCTTGCGCTATCTTGAGACCCTGACAAACAGGTCCTTACAAGGTCTTACAACGCATTGGTATGTATCCTACCAACTAGAACTGCCCCCCAGATGAAAGATTCACAACATATTCTACTGCTCCCTGTTATCAAAGAAGAAAGGACCTTCTCTCCTGCACCAGATAGTGAGAACGGCTCCTCCACCCATCAAAGTAGGAAGCTTCATGGAACTTGAGGTCAAAACTATCCTGGGACACAAGCTCCAATACCAGAAACCCCCACTTTCCTGATCAAATGAAAAGGGTACCCTAACAAATAGAATACTTGGAAAAAGAATCTAACCTTGATAATGCCACTACCCTGCTGAAGGAATATAAGTCTCAGAATAAAGAGTTGTGCTTTTCAATCTTGACTATGGTGGGAGATGATGTCAGGGCCTATAATGGGCCAGACAAAACCCTATGCTGCATAGGGTCAACGTCTGCAATGGAGCAATCACGCAACTGAATGATCATGTTGTTAATCACACAGATTAACCCAAAGAAAACTTTAATTCTAAGTGGAGAATCAAACCCTGGTCAATGCCAAGCCTGGTGACTATTGAAAATTGTCCTAAAGCCAAGTGGAAAAGATTTCAATTGGCCCACGCCCTCTGAAACCCAGAATTGGGGACTTGGGTTACCAAATGGCCCAAATTCCTCTGCCAGCTTTCCCAGGGCAAAAATAATGAAAGTATCCATTTAAATGACAAATCAGGAGTCACCAATGGAACCCAGCTTGAGAATAATCCATTGACAATCAATAAGAAGTTGCCAGTAAGCCCAATTGCAGTTTCCCAATAGGATATAGCTGGGAACACTGGCATCCCCTTTCTTTATTGACATCTTAAAATTAAAAATCTTTATGCTCAGGATTCCTTATTTTCTTGCAAGATCTATTTAATTTTGCACCAATATAACTATCCTGTTTGCATTTATTTGCAACTCCACTACACTTTACAACCTCACATATTTGCTTCTCCTGGCTACCAAGAGTGATCATTTTGCCCTCCATGCTGGAGATCCCTCTTACTCCTCTCTTACCAACTGTGTCTCCTGCCCAGGACTTTAGTAGGTTGGGTTTTGTCTATATCACAGTATTGGGGTTGGCCAACCAGGTTGTGCCCCATACTGGGAATTGGCAATCCCTAGCTACTGCAGTCAACTATCTTACCAGGATTGCGCCTATTGTGTACTTGGCCATCCAGACCTTACCTGCCTCACCTACAGGAGTCCAGTCTGATTCTGGTATGGGCCATGACACTGGTTACCAAACTCAACCAATTTTGGAATTATGTTAATTCCCAGCTTGAGCTGGTTGGGACTCATGTTAATACCTGGGGACGCCATCTGCAGCACCAATATGGACTGGATCAGGCTGTGTTAGGCAACACTCTGTATTAAGTGCAAAATTACATAGATGATAGAGTAGTGTCCATTGAAGCAACACCTCCCGCTCCTCCTTTTGAGATCCTGTCTGACTTTGAGTAGTAGCTTTGAGCTCAGCTATGGCTTCCCATACTTTAGCTTCAATGTTAATCTTCTGTTCAGAACTCTCCTCCAGTAGAACCTATGCCTGACCCTTGCATTGCCTTGTTCACTGACCAAGTAGCTACCTTGCAAAGAGAAATCAAGTATTTGAGACAACACCTCTCTAATCCTGGCAAATTTCCTTTTGAGTCTGAAGGTGAAGAGGAAGCTAAGGTCACTAGTACTCTCCCCACTATTGCAACCAAGTTTCCAGACTTGCCTGCTAACATATCTTACAATACACAGGGGGCGCTTGATGAGTCACCCCTTGACATGTCTAACAACATGAAACAATCTGATGACAATGTCACATGGCAGGCACTTCCTCCTAATTAGGAGTGTTACCAATTTTACAGGCTGATCCCCGCACAAGTATTTCCTTGGCTTTAAACCTTACATGGAGCACACCACTATGCTACCCCCTTGTGGCCTTATGGCTTTCTCCATATGGTATATTAATTGCAATATTCTATAATAAACAACACATTATTCTTATTATTCTGTCCTTTCTATTGGACTGTTTTCTTCCCCAATTCCAAATTCTGAATCATCATTGGTTCAGTTGCAACAGTGGTAGCAGCAGTAGGTTTACAACCTACCTAAAACAAAATCCCCCCTAAGAAAGGACAGAGTATGGGCCAAATGGCTACTCCCCATCAAGAAACTTTCCTGCCAATCCCCAAGGGGGACATCCCTGACAGGTATGTTATTTACCAAGACCAGCTAGTCCTTACAAGTGTGTATAATTGTCTCTTCCTTGGGTAGTGTGACACCAGTGTCACCCCTCCCCAGTCAGACCTTTCACAACTTATGCTCAATCTCCAGCTGGAATCCTTTGAGGGTGGAGTCAAAGGAGCCAACATTGTCAGTTGGCTTCAGTCTACCAAAGCCTGCCTTTGTATCTGTCAGGTTCCTGAGCCCATGTGGGTTGCCACTGCGTCAAGGCGCCTCACAGGGCCTGCTGCTGTATGGTTTACCAACTGATCCAGCCAGGAAACCAAAGTCACCTGAGCAGCATTCTGGGATACTGTGAGATCCCACTACAGCAAAACCTTCTCGCCTATTGTGGTGGGAACTCCCCTTTTAGCAATTAAGCAAACTGGATCCGTTCCCAAGTACCTTGCCGCCTAGCAGCAAGTGCTTGCTGTCCCCCAAAGCTGTAACCAACGGGAATGCTATGCTGCTGACCCTAATAGTCAATGGACTCAAGCCCCATATCTGTAAATGGGCCCCTGTGGGTTGTTGCACCTCCATTGATGGCTGTTACAATGCCATTGTGGAGGCCAACAATCAGGATTTGATGAGCTTTTGCTATACAAATGATGCTCCACCTCAACCTTGTGCAACACCTGGCAGCACCCACAATCAAGTAGGCCACCGCCAGCCTTGTCAGCAGGAGAATGGAATCAAACACCCCCACAAGGGGGAACTCCATCTAGCACAAATTGAGGAACAAGGAAAAGCCTGGGGGTTGTAGCTACAAGAGGTTCTACAACCCACTTGACCCTCCCTCTCAATCCCTGCTTGCCAAGAACCCCTGCAACTTCAGTGTACACAAGGTCAAAACCTTTGACCTCTTCCAGGTCCATAGTGATAACCCCATACTTCAAGCAAGCCACTCTTTAAATAAAGTCACCCACTTAGCCTATCCCTTCCGTTTTTGTGGGAATACCCACAAACTATTGGTAGATACCAGGGCTTATCACGCTATGGTGGACCAGGTGTTTGCTTACTCCCAGCAATTGGACTGAGTGTCTAGCAGGTTCAAGGCTGTACAGGTAGCTGACCCCATAGAGTTGCAATTACCCATGAGATAGTACCCTTCTCTGTGAGAATGGGGAACATCAAGGTTAAGCTCTCTGGGCTAATCATGGCAGGCTCAGCCACAGCGTAATTGCTGGCCTCAAATGGCTTCAGCACAACTATCCCTACATTGACTGGGTCACCTCTGTCATTATCCTCAATAGAAATGGGGTGGGCTTCCATATCTATCCTATTAAAATGAGCAAGCTACTCCACAATACTGTGTTTGTTAGAATAAAAGAGGCAGGCTTGTACAACTTCAAGGGGGATAACTAGAATTTCAACCAATGTTCAGTCAAAGTTATCTGCCCGGAACCACCTGTGGCCCCTCCCTTGACCACTTTACCCCCACTAGTGCTTGCTGCACTCCTCAAGGAGTAAAAGGACGTCTTCAGTGAAACACTGGACCAACTACCTTCCCCTCAAGAGATCCAAAATGCTGTACAACTCCAAGGGTTGCTATGTAAGGCACACCCCTTGTATTGTCTTACACCCAAGGAAGATATGAACCTCTGCCAGCACCTTGTGGACGCTCTTGACAAGGGCTTCATTTGCCCCTTGCTCTCTCCATACGGGGTAGCTGTCTTCTTTGTAGCCAATAAGGACAGGTCCTTTGCCTGATCACAGACTATCACACCTTATATGAGGTTACTGTTAAGAATAAGTACCCCCTGCTGCTGATCAACAACCTGTTTGATACACTTGCAGGTACAAAGGTCTTTAGCAAGATTCACTCACTGCAGGGTACAACCAGGTTTGCATTGCACCAGGAGATGTGGAAAAACTGCCTTCTGCACGCGCTACAGGTTGTTTGAGTGTTGCGTCATGAACTTCGGAATGATCAACACTCCTTCCACCTTTGCCATATTGTTGAACAAAGCATCTGAGGAACTGATTGGGAAATGTGTGGTTTTGTACCTTGATGACTCTATTGTCTTCAGTCAAGATCAAACCACTCACCTCTAACACCTCTGTGCTGTCCTCAACACCCTTTGAAAAAACCAGCTAAAAGCTAAACCCTCTAAATGCAAGTTCCTCAAGTTGGAGTTGTTGTTCCTTGGGCACACCATCTCTGCCCAAGGGATAAAGCCCAATCCTGCCAAAATCAAGGCAATCACCAGCATGCTGCCTCCCACTGATGTGGGCCAGGTGTGTACCTTCTTAGGCATGGTTGCCTACATGCGCAAGTTCATCTCCACTGCAGGGAACTAATTGTACCTCTCACCAAGCTCCTAAACACTAAGCAGCGCTTCCACTGGACCCCTGCCAGAGATTAAGCCTTCAAAAAAAGAAGCAGAAGCTGAGACTTACAATAGCACCTGTACTGCAGTTCTGTAACCAAAACCACCAGTACAAAATTGAGACTGACACCTCTGACAGGACCATAGGGGGCATGCTACAGGTAGAAACTGACAATGGCATCTTCCTCCCTGTGGCATATGAGTCCAGGAAGCTTACCAACTTGGAACAATGTTATCCCATTCATGATAAAGAATTAGCAGTAATCATGCACTTCATTAAAAAGTGGCGCTGTCATCTGGAAGGGGCCACCTTTCCACCCCAGTCCTGACAGACCACAAGTTTCTCCAGTACTTCAACATGCAGTCCCACTTGACACACCGCCAAGCAGGCTGGGTCAAGCGCCTATCCCCCTATCAGCTGTGTATTGAGTACAAGCCTGGGAAGGAACTTGTCATAGCTAAAGCCCTCTCACGCCTCTATGTAGCATCCATCACCAGGGATGACGGCTTGGACCCAGATTGGCTGATGTTGTACCTCTGCCCTGAATTAACTCTTTACAAAGGCCTTAACTCAGTAGCCATCTCCAAGCTGAAGGACAATGAAAGTCAGTTCACCATGGATGCTGGCAACGTCTGCCGCCAGGCAAGACAAATGAGAAGATGCCTTACATCCCCACCACACAACAAGGTGATACCATACTGCATTACCACCAAACCCTGGGTCACATCAGAGGACGTAATCTCTTTGAGATCATGAAACAGAAGGTTTGGTGGCTGCTTATGCGTCAAGACATCCAGGATCTCCTCAAAACATGTGTGCTGTGCAAAAAGAATACATCTAAACCTACACCCCCAAAGTCTGTCCTGCCCATCAAAGCAATGGAACCCTTCAAACAGTGGGCCCTTGACATTGTGGGACCCCTCCCCAAAGAAAGACTGGGAAAGAAATACATCATAACTGACATTGACTACTTAACCCATTGGCCAGTGGCCTGTGCAACAACTAACCACACTGCCACCACCAACACCTGCTTCATTAGCAAGGAAATTGTGGCCCACTTTGGGCAGCCCAAACACCTCATCACAGATGGTGGCCCCAAACTTGTTGGGCATGTCATGAAGGTGTATTGCACCAAGAATTCACTCCAACAGATAGTAACAGCTCCATACCATCCACAAGCCAATGGATGTGTAGAGCAATTAAATGGCTCACTGGTCCAATTGATTGCCAAGCTCTCACAGGAACACCCTAATACCACATGGACTGAACACCTTCCTACCACTCTACTTATTTTACAAGCAAGAATTAACAGTGGCACTGGGTTCAGCCCCAGCGCCCTGGCCTTTGGGACGCCCAACAGTTTGACGGGGGTTGAACAAGGGAAGTTACGGTATACAGTTCCCAGGAAATCTCCCCATTGACAACTCCATCCCTAAATCAATGGCGTGCCAAGACCTGAGAGATCAAACACAAACAAATTGAACTAGGGACAAAGCACCTTGAGGCAAGATATGTCGTAGGTGACCCCGTCTTCACCCTCAACCCCAATTCAGCCAAATTAGAACCCAATCACCTAGGGCCTTTCAAGGTAGCCACAGTCTATGACAATCACATCTATTGGCAACTGTGGTAGGCTCAACTCACTGGGGATCTACTCCCTTAAACTTGACTCCCTGGTAGTTGACACTATAGTAAAGTGAGAATTCAGCTTTTGCCCTGATTGGCAACTGTAAATTGACACTTTTTTAATTAACAGATCTTGATGTACTGAAAACTTTTAATATAAAGAATTAAGCTTTACAGCTATAGTATACTGAAATGACCCCAGAGAGCTCAAAAAATGCAATAAAAACAGTACCCTAATCAATAAAAATAAGGATAAATAAGCAATATTTTCTTATTTTACTATATAGTTTACACTCTTCATTATAAAATATTTTTATTACCATAAAAATTAAAATTCCAATGAAACAAAAATAAACATAAACACAAAGAATAAAGTTATGCAAAATATGAAGAAGTATTAGAACTTATTTGATATGGTTCATATAAGTACAACTGTGAATATCATATTTTTTTATTTGGAAATTAACAAAAATTAAGATATTTCACTTACTTTCAACTATAAATATTCATCTCAAACTTACCATGCATACATAGAACAATCACTGTTATCTAATTAAATTAAAAAAAATTAAAAATCAAAGCTAAAAACTAAATGCTCAAAGCTAATAAGTAAAAATTAAAGCTAAAAAGTTAAAAGTTAAAAGTAAAAATCATATAACTGAGCAAGCAAGCAAGTTTATTCCTCATCATTCTTTCCCTGTTTCATTTTGGCCCCTTCAAGAAGGGCAGTGGCAATAAAATCCTGCTGCTGCATAAGCTCAGAGGCCTTGCATTTGTGCTTAGCTGCACCCTGGATGGTCTTGGTAAAGAGGGTACAGTGGGTGGTTGGTTTGGTGGGGGGCGCGGTTGGAGAGATCTCAGAGCTTAGAGATTGTTTTCTCTTGCTCATGCTGCAGGAGAGAGAAGAACTTATTAAACTTTGGATGAAGCCCAAAGTTGGCTTTAAGATGCTTGTGATAAGCCTCTAATGCCAAAGTGGTCTTCAGCTCTCTGTTGACGGCCGCCCAGTACACGTTCCAGCTGGCCTTGGCGTGGGCCTTACCTTGCCTCTGCGTGTCAACCTTCCCAATCCAATGGGGCTCAAATTACTCAAGGAAAGGCTTGAACTCTGGGTGCTTCACTATGTAAGAATTTTTTAAGAGCACCTGAACCCCTGTGCAGTGTGTTCTGGCTTTAAAAAAGCCAAGGCACTAAATTGTGCCAGCACAAATCTGCAGGTGTCCAAATTATCCCTCTGGCTCAACCTACTAAGCTCAGTGTGGGCCTACACGTTACAAGCAACTGCTTGGAAGAAGTGGAAGTGGCATCCCTGCACCTCCCTGCTAAACAGCTGCTCAAATGCATTGAACTGAGCAGGCTCAAAGTCCATAATGCACACGCAAGGCCCAAGAGCTCTTAGCCTTGCCTTTTCCTCTGAGTCCAGGGTGGCCTGGTACTTGTCAGAGGCAGGTGGGTTGGCACGGGTGTGGGGGGAGTCTTCTTGGATTTGTCATTGTTGGCAGGAGGAAGGAGGGCAATTGCTTAGCAGAGGATGGAGAACGTGCAAGTATAGATGGCCTCAGTGGCCCCAGGAAGAAGAAACTAACCAAAAGGAATCACCTGGATGTCAATCTGGGCATGGACCATCCAGAGCTGCTTGAACATCTCAGGGCAAGTGGCAAAGGTACCATCAACTAGCCAGGATGATTCCCTTTTCAAATCCATCAGGTTCTGCTGAGTTGTGTAGCAGATTATGTGGTCCTTGGCAGCAGGCCCATTGTCATGGAGCAGGAAGAGCTCCCCACTCGGAAGCTGCTTGAGCTCGTGGGTGAGTGTAAGCTCCAAGAGGACATCCAAAGCCTTGGTTGGAGGGGGATTAGTGGCAATACACTTATTGCTGATGAACTTAACCAACTACTCTTGAGTTGGTACCAACTTAAGATTGTTGGGCTTGAGATGTTGCAAAGCCTTTATGGCCAGATTAGAAGCCCAGAGATGATGGGTGTGGGTATTACTTGAACAAGGTACCATTTTAACATCCAAGTGATTAGATGATTGAGGGGCTTGCAAGTGTGCTCCCCCTTCTCCGCTGTTACTTGCTCCTAGCCCTTGGTGTTTAGCCGGGCCCCAAAAGTCTTATCCTCACAGACAAAGTGCTTGCTCTTGGTCTGTTGCTTTTGGTTGTTGCAATTGAAGATGTATTTTTCAGCAACGTAACCAGGGCCGCCCTTTACAGACATGATTGGGAAGTAACAGGGGAAGCGCTTGGGAACTTTAAACTCTCTGTCCACATTAAAGATATTGTGGATGGTCAGTGGATCCCAAGCCACATGACCAGAAGCTTTGAACTTCTTGGAGTACTTCTCTGGCTCATCTTGGGGATCAGATGAGGGAGGGGGGAAGATCCATCAGGAGGACAAGGGGAAGGGTTCTTTGAGGCCTGCTTGGATGCCTCCTTTTTCTTACATGAAGAAGAGGTGGGCTCCTTGGCAGCCTTTACTTTCTTGGTATGCTGCTCCTTGGTGGGCTTGTAGTTGGCCTCTGAGTGGTAAAAGGAGTGGTTGATAAGATCACCATAAGATTTATTGGGGGAGGAATTTTTGGGGGAAGATGAAGGGGATGTGAATGATGAGGGTGGAGGGGGGGAGGAGTAGGAGGAGATGGAGTTGGAGGAGATGGGGTTGGAGACTTTGCTTTTGCAGGCTTTTTGGCACGCTTGGGAGTGGAGGCAGTTTCTTTGGAGCCCTTGGAGACTTGGAACTTGGGCTGTTGGCTGTTCTTGTTTGATTTTTCTAAAGAAGAGTTTAGCATTGTAAATAATAGAAGTATGAAAGATATTAAACACAGAGGTAAAACAAAGCAAAGTTAATGAAAAGTATGAAAATAAAGTTTTATTTATCAATAAAAAACATAAAAAAGTAAATAGAAGCAAAGTAGAAACTCAAAGTATAGATATAAAAGTTAAAACATAGAAAATAAGTGAATTTATGATGAAGCATCAAAGATGTTAGGTTCAGCATAACATCTTAGTGTTAAATCAATGTAAAAGTTTAATTGAAAATCAAAAAATATATGAAAGTTATATGGAGAGCAGCAGAAAAAGTAGTAGATTATAATAGCAAAAAAAATTAAAAAAAATATTATGTGGAATTTTTTTATTGAGAGTTGAAAATTCAAAACATAGTAAAGTATCAAGTTTGGCACTATTGATCAGCCAGAAAAAGCTGAATTCTCACTGTCAAGTATGCCAGAGTCAAGCAGAAACATCAAATTTACTATGTTTTTTACATATAAAACTTGCTTAAATTTAAAACAGATTTGAAAGTTAACCCAAAAGCAAGGCAGTATCATATGCTCAAAAATTAAAAAAATACAACATAATTTAAAAAAGTAAATGAGTGGAAATGTGTTTATTAGTGATTAAGGTATGCTGGGAGGAGCTGGGAGTGAATTATTTACCATAGTGTTAGTTAAAACGTTAAGAAGCTCTCTGTACTAATCCCCAAGTTAAAACGTCAAGTGGGTGAGTGTTGAGTGGCGCTCATAGTGTGTCACATATTAATTTAGCCTTAATTCTGAGCCTTTGATTAATGTCTATGCCACTAAATCCATTATAGTGGTGCTCGGGAGCCTAATCAACAACTTTGGACACTAATAATAAAAATATAATATTAAATAATAAATTTTATATAAGTGCATATGTATTTTATTAATAAAATTAAAATTTGGCTTAAAAAGTGTCAAACTGAACAATTTTTGGTTTAGAGTGTCAAACACAGGTTTTTTCATTTTTATTAGTAAATTTACTTATAAATCGCCCTTTAAATTGGTATTTTGGCTAACCAATTTATTAAACAGAATCAAGGTTGAGTAAATTTAACCTTGGTTTTTGGTTTTGAACCCCTAAATTACTAGTAAAAATTAGCTTAAAATTTGTTAAGCCAAAAATACTAATATATTCACATATGCAGCACTCAACTCCCTGGTACTTGACAAAGTGCTTAGTACCAGGGAGTCAATCACCAGGGAGTTGAACTTATCAAGGTTGCCCACCTATCAACATAAAGATGCCCAATGTAATACCATAAGCTCCAACATGATTGCTTGCACCCCTGCTGCGCCATCCCCGCACAAAGGTTGTTTGTGCGGACCTTCCCAGATCTTCTGCAGACTCCAATCCTGGTGTCTGACAACAAACAGGGGGCAAAGGGGGTGTTGCAATCAAGTTTCTAGACTTGCCTGCTAATGTATCTTACAATACACAGGGGGAGCTCAATGAGTCACACCTTGACGTGTCTAACAATATGAACCAATCTGATGGCAATGTCAAATGGCGGGCACTTCCTCCTAATTATGAGTGTTACCAATTCAACCTTCTGATTCCCGCACAAGTTATTCCTTGGCTTTGAACCTTACATGGAACACACCACTATGCCACCCCCTTGTGGCCTTGTGGCTTTCTCCATATGGTATATTAATTGCAATATTCTATAATAAACAACACATTATTCTTATTATTCTGTCCTTTCTATTGGACTGTTGTCTTCCCCAATTCCAAATAATGAATCCTCATTAGTTCAGTTGCAACACCATGGCAATCATGGTTGTTGCCCTGGCTTGGAAGGCCAACCCCAGGTCAACTGTGCTCTTGCCTTAGACAGTTAGCCACAGTAACAAATGATGTTGCTGATAGGCAGGATGCACTGAAAAGGGAGGTAAAAAACCTCTCTTGCTTGACAGAGACAATGAATGGACAGGTCATCCCTTTGATTGCTCAAACCATTTCCCTGACCACTCACCTCAATGGGAAAGCTGGTACCCTAATAGTGCAACAGATTAAGATTGATGAAGTTGGAGCTGCTGCCACTACCACTAGGGATATCAGTGGGCAGAAAAGCTCTACTTTGGACACCCTAGAGGAGTATGAGAATCAGGGAGCAGGCTAAGAGGAAATAAAACCAAGCTCTCAACCACAACAAAAATCCTGGTTTCAGCAACAACCTAAAGGTTGTTGCCAACAATTCCTGGGTAGGTCAAAGGGGGGAAGGAGTCAACTGAACACTGCAAAGCAACAGATAAAACCAAATGACCAAAATTACTAACAAATTTTGAGCTTTATTAGATTAGAGAATGATGAAGCAAGGTCTTTTACAACACTTGCATTTGTTTAAGGGATGGGATAGAATTGGGGTGGTAGATTGAATGTCACAAACCAATTTACCTATTATATGGGCGGATAAAAATGCATTTCTTGAGGCATGAAGATCATGAAAATTTTGAATGGACATAGTCAAAAGAAAACCCGAACCAACTAACATCAGGAATATGCTTTGGATGCAATTACCACTGCTCCTGGCCGCTATTGCACATTATATTTAACCAGAGGTGTCTCTTGGATGGGGTGGGTGGGGGAATCTTCAGAATAATTCCAGAATATTAAAATTGATGGCCTTTCTTGGGCTTTTTCAGCAACCTTTTAGATAAAATATTCAAACATAATTTAGGTAGAAATTCCTAAGCATTTGGCAGGAGTTGAAGTGGAGGCCTAGGGGGGAGGCGTAACTTTACAAGGAGAGCCTTTGAATTCTCCAGGATAGACAACCTGCTGCTGAATCTGAGTTTGAGGGCAATCCCCACATTAACGTCTTCAACCCAGATAACCTCAGCAAATCCACCTCATTGTCCATTGACCCTAATTATAAGCCTTCATTCAAACAGATATTTGACCCTAAGACCTCTACCATTGCTGCCTTTATGACAATCTACAAGACTGCAATGTATAGGGCCATCAATGAGCTTAAGAAGGAGAATATTCTTACCTGTCTTCATCCCACATGCCAAGAAGTTGTGGTCCCCAAACTCCCATCCCTTGTCACTTGGGAGGACATGAAGTGCCTCTTGATTGAGGAATTTGGAGGAGATCTCAGCTTGGAAGTCAAGAAAGATGCATTTATGCACATTGCCTTTAAGCCTAAAGAAACCCTGGCTGAATTTGCCAATTGCTTCTACATTGAAGGACAACAGTTAATCACCAGTTGTCAGTTAACTCCCCAGGAAGCTTACACAGCGTGTTCAGAAGCTTTAAAGGTGAACCAACTCCTGTGTCTGCACTTTAAGGCCCACAAAGCTTCACTTAATTCAATGAAGAGTATCAAGACCCTCTTGCAAGACATGAACTTGATCCATGGGGGTACTGTGGTGCGCAAAACTAAGGCTAACAACTCTGGAACCACCTCCTGCACCCTGCATATTATGACTCTGGGCTCAAGTGGGCAGTCTAAGAGGCAAGGATTCTGTTGTGATCTGAGGCGCAGCACAGAGTCACAACAGAAAATCCAATTCTTAGGATTGGATTTGTACTAAGTCTTGGTTAGAATGGCAGGGAATTCTATGCAATTACCTTGTGGCCCTGATTGAGTAATATCTGCTAGACGTGGCTAGAGAGGCGCCAAAGTACGTGGAGACACAAAGAAAAAATGTGAATAGAACTTAAATTTTATTGATAGAAGTGAAATGGAATATATACTGTGTAGCTTTATCACAAAACAGTTCATTGACGGTAGGATCAATTGCCACAAGCATGAGTGGGGCAAGTGAGTTGCGCAGAATCAGGAAACTGAACAATTGAATTTCCCAATTTGGAGCCAGTCTCATTTCAAAGGGCAAAAGTGAAAGAGAGAGATTCATTCCATAAATAACCCATCAAAGGCAAAATCAAAACATGATGATTTGCGGCATTTGCAACATTGCCCCCCCTCTAGATTGGCCTTAGGGGTTGGTACTTGAGGAGGAACTTGGCATGCATGCAAGCAAATGGTCAACCACTTGAGAGGAGCTTTACAGTATACTCTGATCCTTGTTTGAAGGTCACTTCCAAGGGCCCAATCCATAATAAGTCTAGTTTATGATCACGTCTTCCTACTCTATGCTGTTAGTAAAAAATGTGGTCCCCAATGCTGAACTCAGGCAGGGAAGATTGTCCAGAATTGTCAGGAGAGAGCTCAAGAATTTTGGTCTTATATGCAGACGTGTAGACAGAGACCTGAATATTGATGATTTGGTTGACTAGATCTTTGATATGGTCATCAGGGCCCATGGCCTTATCAGAGGAGAGTAGGGGGGCCCAATAACAACGGAGTGGTGGCTTCACAGCCATAAAACATAGTGAAAGGGGAATACCTGGTGACATGATGTTTGCTAAGGTGATAGGCAAAGAGAGCAGCTGGTAATTATAGATCCCAGTTGGCAGCGTCAGAATAAGTGAGTTTCCTCATGATAGAAACCAGAATTGAATTTGCGCGCTCAACTGCCCCATTGGTGGAAGGATTGTAGGGGGCAGAGAAAGACTGATGAGACCCCAAGGTTTAACAACAGAGGTTACTAACTTGGTGTTGAAGTTAGTCCCATTGTCAGACAATAGCACTTGAGGACAACCATTGCAAAAGAATATATCTTGCAGCAGAAAGGCAGCAGTTGTTTTGGCAGTGATGTCCTTAGTAGGGCAAGCTTCTACTCACTTGCTAAAATGTCCAACAGCAATTAGGATAAAGCAGCAACCAGAGCAGGAGCAAGGGAGAGGTTCTACAGCGTCAATGCTGACAGTGTGAAATGTGTGTTGAGGGGGGGACTAGCTTGAACTTGTGAGCGGCAGCTCAAGATTTTTGGAGCTGACAACTATGGCAACTAGCAATAACATATGGGATCAGCAGGCAAATAATTTCCCAGAAGTAGTTCTTCTGGAGCCATGCATGAGTCTTGGTACCACTCCGTGCCCTGTCTCTTTATGAGCTTGAAGCACCTACCAAAGGCAAAGACTAGGCCTTACATAAGGCAAGTAGTGATCTTGTACTTTCTTAAAAAGCTGATTGTCACAAATGAGCCTTTCTTCAGATAATTTAGAAAGGGAAACTCAAACTTCTTCTGTCTTGTTCTCCCATGAATAATGATATCCAAGGAGTCTGTACAACCTGTCAGCCTCAGCAGGGTGTAGAGCAAGGACAGGCATTCTGGACAGTCTGTCAGCATTCTGATGTTGAATCCCAGGGCAATGTAGCACAGTGAAGTTGTACCCTTTCAGGCAGAGGCCCATCTAGCTATTTGTCCTTCTGGTTCCTTAAGCTGTTGTAACCATTTGAGCAAAGCATGGTCAGTAACCACAGTAAAATAGGTGTCATACATGTAATGGCAGAACTGTTTGACAGCATGCATCACAGCAAGGCACTCTTTCTCTGTTACAGTGTAGTTCTTCTCATGCTTATTCAGGACAAAAGAGGTAAAAGCTACAGGGTGATACACACCTTCATCATCTAATTGAGCCAAGATGGCTCCAATGGCCAGGTCACTAGCATCAGTATATAGGATGAACTCCTTATTGTAATCAGGATACACTAGGATGGTAGCCTCTTCAAGCTTTTTTTTGAGAGTCTCAAAGGCTTGTTGCTGGCTGGCGGTCCATTCAAAAGGGACATTACGCAGCAGCTGGATCAGGGGGTTTGCCAGCGTCAGCAAAATTGGGGATGAATGGTCTATAATATCACATCATGCCTAGAAAGACTTGAACTTCATGTAGGTTGGTGGGCGGAAGCATTTTATCAATAGCCTCAACTTTTTTAGTCATGGGGCAAATTCCTGTCTGAGAAACCTCATGTCCCAAGAATTTGAGGAGCTCTTTGAAGAAGGCACACTTGTATGGCTTTAATTTGAGACCAACTTCTTGAATCTTTATGAATACCTCCTTGAGATGGACCAAGTGATCAGTGAAGGTAGCACTAAAGACCGTTTTATCATCTAAGTACACTAGGACACACGAGAGCTTCAAATCACAGAGGATGGAGTCCATGGCTTGTTGGAAAGTAGCTGGACCATTGCAGAGTCCTTGCGGCATTTGCGTAGGCTCAAACAATCCTTTGAAAGTGATGAGTGCAGCCTTCTGTCTATCCTTGGGAGAGAGATCAACCTGCCAGTATCCAGAGGCTAGGTCCATAGCAGAGAAGAATTTGGAACCTCCAAGGCGGCAGAGAGCATAATCAATGTGTGGTAAGAGATAAGAGTCCTTTTTGGTCAAAGAGTTCAATTGTTGGTAGTCCATCACAATACAATGACCTCCATTTCTCTTCTTCAGTATGAGCAGGGGGAGGTCCATGGAATTTGGGAAGGAGAAAGAATTCCAGTGATTATAAGTTGTTTGAGCTCTTTAGACACTTGAGCATCCTCCACACAACTATGGCAATAAGGTTTAGCACAGAAGGGGGAGCATCACCAGTATTAATCTGATGAATGACGCCTTTGGCTAGACCATAATCAGTGCTATCTTTGGCAAATATATCTAAAACTGATCCAGTAGGTCAAGCACCTCTTTCTGTTAAACCAGAGATAGTTGTGGGAAGTCCTGCACCGTGAACAAGGATATGACTTGAGGTTTGTCCTTGGGTAGATTAAAGTCCTTGAAGGTACCAAGAGATGTAGTGATAGGACGTCAGGGTGAAACAATCAGCCATAGCTACAACCTGCCCTCTAGAAATATGTATGGGTAGAGCAGTTAAGTTGGCAACCAGCAACTGAACAGGGTATTTATAAGAGACGTTCAAGATCCCTGGACAGAGATAGGGTTTGTTGCGTCCTAGCAAGGGAGGAGAGTATAAATTTAGGAATGTACACTCAGGTAGCTCATACAATATTTGGGAGTCTAGGATAGCATGGGACCTAGGAGGAATAGACACAGCTTAAGTGGCTAAGAGTGGAATTCCTTCCGAAGCAGGACAAGCCATAGGAAGGCACTTCATGTTGGAGGAATGGGTATGGTATTTTAAAGTGAAAATACCAGTGGGATATTCCAACGCACATGTCTAGCAGCGTCTCCCAGGAATTTTTAACTGGCTCTTCAAAGATCAGAGGGAACTCATATCCTAAGATAGAGAGGTGGCTGTCCTTTAAGTTGATGATCACATTGTATTCCCTAAGGAATTGAGTACCAACTAGGAGGTTGTAGCTCTCATTCTCCAAGACAACAGCAGGTGCAGTCAAGATTAGTTTTCCAAACTGCATGTGAAGAGCAGAGCAAGTTTCTATAGCGCAAGTCATGGATAGCTGAACTGTGCCATACAACTGTTGATAGTTAAGGTTTGGGGCAAGTTTGAGCTTTTTGACAATCTTCAAGGAGTCAACATTAACAGGAGACCCTGTGTCTAAGACGGCCTTAATTTTCACTTTTTGGATGGATATTTCCACACAAGTGGTAGTACAACCAAAGAGAGGGAGGACAGCCAGAATGTCTTGGGCTTTTGATAGCTCCTTATTCCATTTCTTAATCATGAATCTCAAACCTGGAACCTCCTTATAGACAGTCTGGAGAGGAAGCAAGACTGAAAAATTCTTGAATACAGCATCAGCAACCTCAGCAGCTTCCTTGGAAGACTTGACAAGCACGGGAGACCTCTTGGCTTGAGTGAGGTATGGGCAATAGACAACCTCTTTGGCTTCAGGAAGAGGCTTGGTGGTTGTTGTAGCTTTCCCAGAACATAGCTTATAGGGGACTACAATAGTTTTGGGAACAGCAAGAACTGAATACCCATAGGCGTCAGGATCTTCCATATCAGAATTATCCATGTCAGAGTTATCAGAGATGTTGTGGAATAGCAGCAGAATTTGAGGAGCCTTGGTGTCAGCAGACTCAGAGTCAGCAATAGAGGGGGGAATCAAAGGAGACTGGGAAGAATTGTCAACTGGGCACGTCTCTGCCTCTATTTTGACTGTTCTTTTCCCACCTGCTCTTTGGATCAGCTCTTTAACCTGTGGATTGGTGCAGACTCAGGAACAGTGACCTATCTGTCCACAGTTATGGCAACCCTGGCATCAAAGAGGATTCTGTGGGTTCATGGTGAGGTTGCGTGGGCCACAAGAAGAGAAAATCAGAGTTAGAGGCAGCACAATTATCCTGAACAACTGCCCCAGAATGGATAAGTATATATCCTGAGACAATGTCTTTATGCTCTTCATAGAAAAAAGCATTGATTTGTGTGCCTTGAAGTGAAGACACAGAAGCTGGTTAACCTTAAGAGCTTGAGGCCAAGCCATGTATGCTTCATGTTGGGTCAGCTGGCGGCTTGTAATCAGTTGCTGTCCCTCTATGTAAAATCTATCTGTGAATTCAGCTAGGGTCTCCTTTGGTTTGAAAGCAATGTGCATGAAAGCGTCCTTCTTTACTTCCAAACTAAGGTCACCACCAAATTTGTCAATTATAAGTTACTTTATATCTTCCCAGGTCCCAATGGTGGGCAGGCCTGGAACTACTACCTCTTGACAGGTTGGGTGAAGACAGGTTAGAATGTGTTCCTTCTTAACCTCATCTGAGGCTCTTCTCATGGCAGTTTCATAGATAGTTAGGAAAGCTGCAATGGTTGAGGTTTTGGGGTCAAAGACTTTCTTAAAGTTAGGCTTGAAATGTGCTTCTGGAGTTAGGCCATCATTGTTGCTATTGAGTACATTTATGAGCAGGGAGAACTCTGCTTTGGATTCAGAGGGAGGTTGTCTGGCCCAAAGCTGGTAAACACTTTCCTCAAGGGTAGTCAAGGTTTCAGCAGTGCAGGTGCCTGTATTATTAACTAGAGTGGTCTGCTGCTTAGTAGCATCTAGGCTTTGGCCCTGCAAAGTTACTACCAAGGACAGCTAAACCAGTTGAGAGGTAAGAGACAGACCCAACAAAAGGCAAGGAGCAAACCTGTCATTTACCAAATTGATTAACTCACTCATTTCTTGTACGTCTTTATCAAGCTCAGAGTGGTCTTGTTACAAATTGTCCACCTCATTAGCTAGAGCTATCAACTCTCTAGAACAGTGAATGCAGGGAGCCCCTGAAAAGCCAGGACAACAGCCATCTTCATCAGTAATCCCAGTTGGACTAACAACAGACATCATCATCTCATGCAAAGCAGTAACCTCTTGTTGTAAGTCAGCAACTTGAGCTGTCAGAGCAAGCACTTGAGAATCTGGCGGAGGGGCTTTGGTAGGGTGATTCTGTCTGCAACTAGATGCTCTTAACTCTTGAATGCATTCCATAGTCTATGCTCTCTATCTGCCAAATCATCAGATGGAGGAGAAGACAGGGCATCTGGTTTGGGATTAGATAATTCATTTACTTGATCCTGAAGTTTGGCAACAGTGGCGGCAGTAGCAGCCCTTTCTTGATCAAATTCTTAACCAAGTTTGTGGAGGCCTTTTACAGCCAGGGCTGCTACTTGCTGCAATTGTTTGAAGGAGTAAGCACTAAACTTGTTGAGCTGCTGCACAAGTTGTTTAAATTGGTGAGATAGGCATTCTTAGTGGAATCTACTTGAGTGTACCAGGGCTGTTCCAACTGGTGAAACTTATGTAGACACTCTCTGACTTATTTGGGGATAAACTGGCGCATTTGCTCAATGGAATTAAACAAGCAAGTTTGGGAAGTGACAGAGCTGTGCTGGTTGTCTGATATCAAGGAAAACAGGGGGTGGATCCACTGCTAATAGGCCGCAAACTGATCCTAGTGATGAGTGATGGCGGCTTGTAAAGATGAAATCTCCTGAACGTGGAGCCCTAATACCATTTGATGATGGGCTAAGGTGATTGTACAAAGGTTGACAATAAGTGTTCAGTGGAGCAAGCCGCTGAGATGAGATGCTGTGAAAATTGTGGAGCTTTAATCAATTTGTAGTATTCTGCTCAGCTGGACTGAAGCTGGAGGCAAGGGATGGCTCTATCACGGGCTAACCCAAGGGCTAATGCCATGACTTGTTCCAAGTCAGGGGTACCTAAAGGGTAGGCAACTAGGCAGGGACCACCCCCAAGGTTCAGTACAGTAGGGACAATAAGCAGGTTGGTGATGTCTTCATCAATAGAAGGACTGGTAATTTCAGGCAAAGTTGGCTCTTGTATGAGCGGAGGCAAAGGTCCTGAAAATGTTGTTGCAAAAGGGGTAACCAAGGGGCTTACAGCCCCTGTAGTGAGCACCATTTTTGTTGAGATCTGAGGCACAGCACAGAGTCACAACAGGAAATCCTAACCTTAGGATTGGATTTGTACTAAATCTTGACTAGAGAGGCGCCAAAGTACGTGGAGACACAAAGACAAAGATGTAAATAGAGCTTAAATTTTATTGTAGAAGTGAAATGAAATATATACTGTGTAGCTTTACCACAAAACAGCACATGGATGTTAGAATCACTTGCCACAAGCATGAGTGGGGCAAGTGAGTTGCGCAGAATTAGGAAACCAAACAATTGAATTTCCCAATTTGGAGCCAGACTCATTTCAAAGGGCAAATGCAAAAGAGAGGGATTCATCCTCAAAATAACCCATTGAAGGCAAAATCAAAACATGGTGAATGCTGGAATTCACAACAAATTCTATAACTGTGATCAAATAGGACACCACACACGCACCTGCACCAACCCTTGGGTAGAAGGTTGCGACCCAAAGGAGCAGGCAGGAAAAAAATATCAGCTTAGAGGTGGAGATGCTCTCTGCTGATCAATCTCCCCTGTCTCCTACTGATCCTCCTTCTGACAAAGAATCTCCCCCTTTGGCTGGCTAACTATCCTTCACCTGTTCCACAATATTTCCAGTGATTCTGGACCTGAATACTCTAACTGTGATGAGTTTGATGGTTATGGCTACTCTGTGCTGGCAGTCCCGGAAACAGTGTTCATTCCTTACAAGCTGCATTCAGGAAAAACCACAACTACAACTTGTCCAACTTCAAATGAAGCCAAGGACATAGTGGCTTGCTCTTACTTAACTCAGGCTCATTGCCCCCCATCTGGGTAGATTCTTCTGAAGAGGCTACTGAGCTAGAAGAAGCTCTCTTCCAGAATGTGACCATATCTCTCCCCTTGCAGACTGTGTATAAGGATATTCCTGCCTTATAATTCATGTTATTTAAATGGGAGAAAGAGTTAAAAGTTTCTCAGGACGTTCTGGCTGTCTTGCCCCCCCTTTGGGAAAGATACTATCTGTGTGGAAGTATTGATCCAAAAGTTTAAGATCAAGGCTATCTTTGACACAGGCTCTCCAGTCTATGTGATATTGTCCAAGTTAATGAAAAAAACTTAAGCTGGCTCCCAAACTCAACTACACTCAGTCATATGGTACAGCTGGAATGGCCCAATCTTGATCCATTGGTGCTTACTCTGCCCTGCCCATGAGGTTTGGGAAGCTTCTTATTGCATCCCCTGCAATTGTCCTTGAAAACAAAAGTTACAATCTCCTGGTTGGTACACAGTTCCTTTGAGAGTACAATGGAATTGTGAATCTTTGAGATGGGTACCTATTGCTCTTAGGGTATGAGATCCCTTTAATCTTTGAAAAAACCCCATGTCTCCCAGAAAACTTCTTAAGACTTGTGTGCTCAAGTACCCCACTGGTATCTTATAACTCAAGTACAGGACTTATTCTTCCAATATGTGTTCCCCTCCTTCCTGTTTCAAAGAGGAAGGTTTGCCTCTTCTTGCCCCTGCAGCTATCACCATCTCTCCAGGCTCACAAGTGATTATAGACTCTCAGATATCCTACAAACTACCTGAAAAATCATTCCTGGAGCTATATTCTCCCAATTCCCTAAGCCATAAAGAGCCTCAGTTATGCCCTGGTATTTTGGACCGGACTCATAAGGAGCCTGTGCAGCTGTTGTTGGCTAATCTGACTGCACTGCCTATGCAAGTGACCAAGGGCCAGGTTGTTGGGCATGGTCGCATATTGGGTTCAGAACAAATGGTGCTCCTATACCCCTTTGGAACATTTAGTGATTTCAACTTGCCTGAAGAAGACCCTCAAGTTCTCTCCCTTTTCAATGCTGCTGATTTCCCACAACTGTCACCCATTCAAAAAAAGATGTTCTGGAATTGCTAGACAAGTTTAAGGATATCTTTGCCTCTGGACCCACCAAATATGGCCTAGCTAAGAGGGTTATCCACCAGATAAATATGGATGATGCTCCATCTTTTTGTGCCAAACCTTACTGCCACAGCCAAGTAAAATATTCCCAGGTTTCTAAGGAGCTTAAACAGCTCTTGGATTTTGGGATTCTAGCTCTCTCTCAGAGCCCTTGGTCCTCCCCATTATTGATCCTAAAGAAAAAGGACGGAGATCACCACATTGTGATGGATTACTGCCGCCTAAACTTGCTCACCAAAAAGAACTTGTACCCTTTGCCTAGAATTGATGATGCTCTCAGACAATTGGGAGGATCAAAGTTTTTCTCCACTATGGATCTAACCTCAGGGTACTGGCAAGTAGACTTTTTTCCTGAAGATATAGAAAAGACTGTGCTTATCACTTCAGAATGTCTTTATGAACCCACTCAAATGCCCTAAGGACTCTGCAATGCCCTGGTTACATTTCAAAGGGCTATGAACTCCATCCTACAAGATCTGAAACCCTCTTGCGTCCTTGTATATCTTGATAATATTACTGTATTCAGCTCCACCTTTACCAACCATTCAGACCACCTCAAAGCTGTCTTAATCAAAATTTGAGAGGCAGGCCTGAAACTCAAACCCTCTAAATGCTTCTTTTTCAAGGAACAACTTGAATTCTTGGGCCATGAGGTCACCCAAACTGGAATACACCCTATGAATAATAAGGTGGATCCCATTGAAAAAATGCTGCCCCTCACAAGCCTACAAGAGGTCCAAGTGTTTCTTGGTATGATGGGGTACTATCAACAATTCATCCCTGACTTTACTGAATTAAGCAAACCTCAGGTCTAACTCCTTCATAATGTACCCTTTGAGTGGACCAACAGCCAACAAGAGTCTTTTGAAGCTCTAAAAGCCAAAATCAAAGAGGCTCCTATTCTAGTCTACCCTGATTATGATAAAGAGTTTATCTTGTACGCTGAAACAAGCAGAGTAGCTGTGGGTGCCATTTTAGCCTAACTCAATAACAAAGGCGTAGACCAACCTGTGGCCTACTCTTTGCAAGTCCTCAACAAACACAAGATAAATTATAGTGTCACATAAAAGAAATGCCTAGCTGTTTTACATGCAGTGAAACAGTTCAGACACTACATCTACAGGACTCACTTTACAGTAGTTGCTGACCACTCCTCTCTAAAGTGGCTTCAAAAAATTAAAGGAACTCATAGGTCAACTAGCCTGTTGGGCTTTACGCTTGCAAGGATATGATTTCACTATAGTACATTGCCCTGGGGCGCAACATCAGAATGCTGATGGTTTGTCAAGAAAGCCCATACTAGCCACCTATCTTGCTGAGGCCAATCTCCTATACAAATTGATAGGGTACCCTGACTCCTGGACCACTGAACCAGAAGACATTTTTCTGTCTCTACAAGTTCTATTCAAGGACACTGTGATTCAAAATAGACAACTCTTCAAGAAAGTCAACAACGCTTTTCTGCCCTATGTCTGTCCTATCATGAGGGTTGCCATTGTTCTTCAAGACCACATTGACACAGGACACGGAGGCATAGTAAAAACTTATGAATGGTTGTGTAAGAATTTCTACTGAGAGAATATGTGACTCCTAATTAGTGATGTCCTTGCCTCCTGTCATTCTTGTCAGCTCCAACGCCCCCAACCTTCACAACATAAGCTCAAGCTCATCCCCCCTAAGAATACCTTTTACACTGTGAGTATTGATGTGGTTAGGCCTCTCCTGTGTTCTAGGTCTGGGGATCAATTCCTTTTGGTAGCCGTCAATCACTTTAGCAAATGGGTTAAAGCCAAAGCAACAAAAGATATAACTGCCAAGACCACGGCTAATTTCTTGTTGCAAGGCATCTTCTACCATCATGGTTGCCCTCAAGTCCTGCTTTCTGAAAATGGGACCAACTTTAATGCTCGCCTCATAATGTCCATTGTAGAAACTATGGGTACACATCAATCCTTCTCTGCACCATATAACCCATCCATCAACAGGACTGTGGATCAAACAAACTCCACCCTTGTGTCCATCATATGGAAGCTTACACTCTCTGACGCCGCTTACTTGGATATGTTCCTCCCTGCTGCTCTCTTTGCGTATAGACTCAGCAGACACCAAGTGATTGGCCAGTCCCCCTTTGCCATGCTGTATGGACAAGAATCCACTACCCCCTCAATCTTGAGACCCCTGTTGATGGGGGTTGACGCCTTTACTAATCCCAAAGCTCATGTCAAAGACTTGACTAATTGTATCATAGACATCCAAGCTACAGCCTTTCTACTACCTACAAAGTCAAAGCTTTAGAAACTTGCCCTCCAATACTTCCAGAGCCTCCATCACTGAGTACCAAGTAGGTGACCTAGTTCTCTATTATCAAAATAGTACTGGAGGCCAAGCCCATAATCTGGATTCCCTCTGGGTTGGGCCCTGTGAGGTCACCTTTAAGAAGGGCGTTGAGTATACTGTGAAACTACTGTCCTCTGGCTGTCTTTTTTCCCGGTTAAACTCTAAATTTCTCCACAAATATCAACTCCCTGTGTCCAATATTGAGGGGGGAGATGTTGTAAATTGCACCAGTAATGCTATTTTAATATGGCCTTTGAATATTGATATGTGCAAAGATTTAGTTGGTTTTGCTTTTGACTTTGGAAATTCCTTGCCTTCTGCAAATGGGTCTGTTTCAATATCCACCCATTCTGGATTATCATACCTGTCTGTGACTGATCCTGGTATGACCTCATCACAATGTGATCCCTTCTGCCACTCTGTCTTCCTAATTATTGATCATCAACCCTTGTCTACTATTTAAGTAGAATCATTTCTCCTACTAAAGAAAAGTTTATCCACATTTTTGTTGGCTTTAATATTCTTCAAGCTTTTTCCTTTCTTTTTGCCAAAAGGAATTTCACATCTTGTATTCCAGGAAATTAAGGTATGTGCCCTTAATTTTTCCCTGAAGGCTAACACAAGGCTAGCTTCAAACCTCAAATCTTTTTTATAAAGATTTACCGCTGTGTCCTCCTGGATGTTGTCCCCAGGAGCCAAACATGACACTCCTTCAACTTTTTAGCTACTTGAATGAAGAGTGATAAGTAACTACTTAAAAAGTTGGTCCCATAGATATAGTGTTGAAAATTCTTAACTGCATGCAATACAGCCAATTATTCCTTCTTGGTAACACTATAATTATTTTTTGTTCATTAAGCACTTGGTAGAAATAAGCCACTGGTCTATCAACACCATTCTCTGTAAGGTCTTGTCCATAATGATGCAAGAATCTAAGCTAAAGCATGTAAAACATTTGGTTTAAGATTTAAAAGGTAAAAAAGGTAAGAACATTCTGTAACATAACTTTATAGAATCCAGCCAAAAACTTGTCTTGGGCCACAAAAGGTGTAATAGTGTTTAATTATCCCAAACAAAGAAGATAAAATAAGGTATTTGATAATGATCTATTATTAACTAAGGGAATACCAATATTGGGGTATTTTCCCATCAGAAAATTGATACATGTAACTGTTAAAGGATTCCTTAATGGTAAATAATGGATACAACAAGCCCAAGGCTTTTTGTTTAACAACTTTCATTTTTAACTAAGGGGAAATTTTTTATTCCTAACTAAAAATAAAAAGATAAAAAGCAAAATTCTTAAATTTTTAAAATTAAATTTGTTAAAATATTGAAGGTAGAGAATTTAAGGATTCCAACTTAAAGCCTACTCTTCACAAGCTCTTTATTTATAGCGTCAAGTATATACTTCTGAGAAGTATAGTAAACAAGATAGAGGGGGGTAATAAGAAGAGAATGATATTTTCTTAGATATGAGTTTGGAGTATTATATAGTATCATGGGAAGCCACATGTTGTCCATGTATGTTATGGCAGTCATGGGGCTTGTCCAAGTACTGTTCCTCTTAGGACTCAAAATGTTTGATCCCCATAATAGATGGGTGAATGATAAGATTACCACTGACTTAATGATTAGTCAGCAAATCATTTGGGGAGTCACTCAGGGAATTGCTTTCCCAATAGGGAGTAATTGAAGACATTGCAGCATTTTTCCCTGGGGTGCTAGAAGGTGGAACCTTAGGAATTTTCTTGATAGTGTTGGGAATTCAGGCTCAATACTGATCCCTTTTGGCATTGGGTACAGGAAGTTGGGAGTTAATTTGTGCTGTTCTTGCTTTGCACAGGCAGAGTTGGTCATGGTGCATACACTTGAGTTTTGTATGTGTGCCTATTCCTTTGATGAGGTAGTTGTTGTTTGGTTTGGATTCCATGAAAATGCCTGGTCTTTGTAATCCTGGGTCTAATTTATGCATGTTGTGATTAAAAACCCTGATCTTGTCCCCAGCTTGGAAGTGTTCCTGTTGTAATGGGATTGCTTCCCTCTCAACCTTTTCTTTTTTCCTTATCTTCCTGGTCCTTCCTGGCGCGCTGTAAGTCAGGGTCACTGTTGTCTGGCACTTTCTTAGGAAGAGTTAATTATGGTCCTGATGTAGTGCAACAATGACAGGTTTATGACCATAGACAAGTTTGTAGGGGCTTTTGCTTGTATTGCAATTTTCTTGTGTTCTACAAACCATTAGTGTAGTTGGCAGCATGTCAACCCAGGTGTCAGGGCCCAAGGGCTCCCAACTAAAATCCATTTAAACTGTAGTCTAATAGAAGTCCTTTATTTATTATTCAGACCAAGAATGATCACAATGGGAAAAAGGGAATTATATTTTTTATACTATTTACATTGGTCTTTGATATTCTTCCAGATTATTCCTGAAGGTCCTTATTGTGATGGTCCACATGTTTGGTGGTTTGCAGGTGTGGCTTATGTTGGCCAAGTGGAATTTTAGTGACTTTTGTTAAAGAAGTAGCTGTAGGACTGGTCTGAGCTGTTGGAGACTGAAATGAGATGGCCAAAGGACCAGAAGATGATGTTGAAGGACTGGTGGTCTGTAGAAATGAGCCAAGATTTTGCTGAATTGATTTGTCAAGGTGGTAAAATGTGGAATATTTTGCCTTGGTTTAGTATTAAAATCAAGAAGGAATGTGGATATAAGTGTGGGTAAGATATTTATTTATTAAGTTCCTAGGATAGATGAAGGTAAGTTGCTATGAGAGCAGGATACAAGGTTGTTTTGGTGGGACATTTTCCCTGGATTTTAATATATTTGTAAATATATGAGAAAACATTGAAGAAGTTTAAAAAAGACAATTTAAATAGTATTCTACTATTTAATGGGTTTAGGTTGAATTCAGGGAAGACTGGTGCCAGAATAATGGACCAGTTAACACTTTGGTGTGCAAAGAGTTGTCAATTTGAACGGTTTGAGCAATGGAAATTGATTTCTTAGTTGGATCCTGGTGGAACTTCAGAAAAGGTCCAGATGTGTGCTCTGCATTTATTGGTGGAGTTCTGGCATGTTTACTGATGAATTTGATTGGTTGGAAGCCACAAGCTTAAAGTATAAGCAAGGAAATAGTGAATTAATACTTTAAGCTTTTGAGGAAGTAAGTATGTAAGCTTAAGTTATTATAGGAAAAAGTGAGCAGCAATGGTTTAAGATTTTGAAGAAAGCCATTTTGAAGGCGGAACTGTTGGGAAAAGGACACTATAAGAAGGTAGCTAGCTGGAAAGTTACAGGGTCTTTCTGGGTCTTTGACAGAGTTTTTTTCCAGATCTTTTGAGTTTCTGCCAAAAGGTTTTGGAAGCCTTTTGATTGCCAGCAGGAGCTTGGTTAGACTTATACAAGTGGAATAACAAGGCCACTAGAGCTAAAAATAGATCTGAGGCCCAAAATAACAGAGCAGAAGTCCAAGAATAAGGATCTGGATCCTAAGCACGGCACAGGAGTCTAATTCTAAGGTGCAGAAGTCCAAGTCTAAGGAGCAGAGGCCCAATCTAAGGAGCAGAAGTCCAAGACTATGGTGCATGAGTCCAAGACCAAGTACAAGGAGTCCAAGATATTGTTGGAGAACTCCAAGTATTGGCAAATCTATATTGTTTCCTTGACCCCTGGGCCATATGCCAGAAGGTTTCTAAGGGGATCTTCCTTCTGAAAGCAAATAAAAGCCCATTTTGACCCCTATACATATTTCTGAGATACATTTCCCTTACTAGAGAATGACAACCCCTTCCAGCTGGTCCCTGGCTATGACCCAGGACACACTTGGGGGACTGGTGGACAGAAACCCCACACTTGTCTCTCTATCTGGGGGGTCATGCTAAAAGTTTGAGACATTAGCTGACTAATTCTAACCATATTCCTTTGGCCAGATTTGAACTTTGAGATTTGCCTCAGTTGGTCATCTAAAAATAATTTGGCAGGATTCTCCTCATCTGGGGCTTTTATTTGAGCTTAATAACGTCCAAAACTGATCACTGGAAGCTGATATAATTTTGGATTTGCCCACTCACTAATTGGGTCATTATTTGTTATATTAAGCCAAGGCGCCAGCTTAAGCATTTTAAAGCCTTTTAACTTCTTTGTATTGTTTAAGTCATAAAATTATGCTTTTTAAACATTAATATAATGCTTATTTTACCAAAGAAAATTTTAAAAGTGTAAAATATAAAAATTATAAAAATAAATCTTATTTTTATTAACTGTATTTTTGCTAAAAATCCTTTTTTCTATTTTAATAAGCCAAGAATCAAATATTTGAGGTGCATGGGAGAGTAATAGCAGCCCCAAGGCTATAATTGCTGTTGCCCTTTCTTTGGCTCATCTAATTAATTTATTAATTATTTTTAGAAAAAAAATTTATTGTATTTAAAAGACTATTTGCCCTATGTGAAATATAAGTTTTTGTTATGCGTCCAACTTCATGAACATGTCCTACTAATCCTTTAGTGGTATCAGCTCTCTTTGTTTCTCTGTCATCTGTGATAAATTTTGCACAGTATTTTACTTTGGAGTACTCCTTAACATCCTCAAATGTCAAAGGTGAAACATACAGCTCACTATCCTTCATTAAATATGAAAGGTAAACATAAAGCTTTGCCTTCAAGTCAGCTTTTTTAAGCCTAGTGTTTCTATCATAAATGTAAAAAAAAAATTTGGGAAACATCTGAATTATTTAAAAATGAATTATATAAACCCTTTCTTCCTCTCTCTCAAAAATATTTTGATATCATTTATATTTTTATATGCATCTCATTTTCCTTTTGTTTAAATATTTTAGATAAAACACCAAAATGACCATCAACAAAAATTTTACCATGACACTCTACAAATCTATTAAACTTAATTATTCCTTTTATATTTCTAAGTACCTCTTTAAAAAGATAATAAAAAAATACATAAAATCTGAAATGATTATCATTATCAGTCCAAACTGTGATGGATCCAGGTCCAACCAGTCTAACTTACTATTATCCTGCCCTTGACTCTTATTACCATTACCTTCCTGTGACAAAGCTTCAAGGAGCTTTGCCTCCAGGGAGGTGATTTTATAGGACAATTCTTTATTGCCATCCCGTCAACAAGCCATGATCTTAACACTCTTTTCCTCTTAAAGCCTCAATCTCACAATTTGCCCTGGCTTTCACCTGTTGTAAAATTTTGTCAAATCCTACTAACATATTCCAAGAATCCCACACATAGATTTGATTTCCTTAATCAGGAGTCCCTTCTTTTGCAAAGTAATTATAATACAATTCTTCAAATGCAGCCTTTACTTCCACCAAGGACTCCTCAGGCACAGTCTTGGTGACCTCCAGACTTGCCCAAGCTTCCTCCAGCAAACTTGTAGGAACTCTTTTCCTGGCAGCAGCAGTTTCCACACAAAGTACCCCATTTTTTGCTCTTTTAAACGATAATAAAGAAGACATAACAATTGAAAAGTAATTGAGGAGAAAGCGTCAAAATTGACAATATATCTTTATTAAAATTAGCTGTTTTTGCTTATATACCATTCAGGGCATATTTTGCTGAAAACCCCTCCAATTCCTGAATTAACCTATGATTCATAATGTGGTCTATGACATTTGAGTCATCCAAACCTATATCTTTCTCTAAAAGATCCTATGTAATTCTCAGCCTATGAGAATTAATCTACAATGAGAAAGAGTCACATGACGCCATTCATCTCAATATATCAATTTGGCATGGAGCTTCCTCAACTCCCAGCGCCAAAACCCTGTGGAATACACACATTCCAAAACTCAGCTATCAACGTTCCAACTGGGAACCAGCTGATCAAACTTAAATCCCTAGACATCATTGCCTTTATTTAGTTATCTTTGCTTTTAATGGATTTTTGCATTTAAAACCCATTGAAACGCTTTGAAACTCAAACCAGGTGCCACTGCAGCACACAGGAACTTTCCAAGGCAGCGCCCCAGCGCCTGAAATATTCACTGGGTGGCGCTTTACAAATCAATTAAGCAGCGCGGCAGCGCTTCTAACCTAATAAATTTGCCAACACAGAGCTTTTAACCCAAATTTGGGGGTTTACTTATAGTTAATCTTAACCAAACTTCTTGACATAGTCAAGACAATTAAACTGTATAATTAAATCCTCATTAATTATGTTCCTATGTATTTATTAATTAATTATCTCAGTTAATTCAATTGTTTTTGGGACACCTAGTCCCTAAGATTGCTTCAGCCAATCTTGACTCAATTTTACTAGCTAGCCTCACCTGGCTAACCACCCATAATCTATTATTTTATTAAATATGGATATCAAGTTTCCAGGAATCTTCATCTGAAGAATTCCAGTCAAACCTATCTACATGAAATAAACAGCAAAACAGAACAACTTTATATTTCAGAGTATTTATTTGGCTAAATACTCAACAGTGACTGTTGTATGGTCACAAAAACTTTAATATTTTTAACATTCTTAAATTTTATCTTTTTTAAGCAGACTTATCAAACACTGACCTGAAAACAAAGAGTCATGAGATAAAATTTCAGATAAAAAGTCACAATACTCACTTTTAATTTTCTCATTTTCTTTAAAAGCAATTGCAAATACTAATAAAGAAATAGGTGTTTTCTTATAAAAAGAATTATTTGTCTCTATAGGACCCCGCCTATTTTAAAGTTTTGTTTATAGTCTATTGCTATAACACATGAATCATCATCAAAATTATTTATATCACTAATTTATTCTTTATTTTGATGCTTATAAAACTTTTCATGTAGGTCAATAGATTCTAAATTTTCTTTGATAGATTTTGGCAATGACAAATTCTTTATACTCAAAACCTTTTTCTTCATTTCTAATGATTTTTTTAAGTTGCAAATGTTACATATATCAGTTTTTTGCTTTTAATTATATTATTAGGAATAAGCTTATAGTAAGTGGAAAGTGAAATAGAAATTTTATTTTTATTTTCATATCTTCATAAATCTCTTTTTTAATAATTAGTATTTTATTTTAGTTGAGTATTCACTCAATTCTTTTTTTAATTCTTCATAAATTAATCCAGGTAATTTTTTAGTGAATTGGCTGGTTGGAAATGAATTTTTTAATATACTTTTTCAAATATTTTTGTGTTTTCTTTTTTTACTTTATCATTTTTCCTTTTTTATTTTTTGAATTTAATGATAATTTTTTAGAATTTTTTATTTTTTTAGAATATGAATACTCATTTTTGTCATTTTAAACCCACAATCCCAAAGCTCTTTCAAACTGTAGCTTGATGTAACCAATGCTCTTAGGGAAGGAAGGTGCTTGGAAGGAGATTCTGACATCAATTCCTTTAGGTTGTTAAAGAAATCATCTGTCTTGGAATTTTGTATAACAGATAAGAAGATACTTTTTCCAAACTATGTTTTTAATAAAAAAAACTCAACAAAGCTGTTAAGATCATTGCCAGCAGTAAAAAGGAATGCTTGTGTTGTAACTGTGCTGTTTTAGCAGAGTTACAAGGGGCAAAAAACTTTGGAAACTAGATAATATTCTTTATAGGGAGATAATGATTATATAGCTGGTGTGAATCATGGGTAAATAGGTATATGATAGCATTGATCACACAGTTGGATGGTGAAGGGGGGTGGCTTGATCCTGGTAATGAGTCAAGCACCAAAACAAGGTATCCACAGTAGGGGATCAGCATTTGTTCATATTGTTGGATTTGGCTATTTGATTTGACTTCATAGTCTGGCTTTGAGTGGCTGGATAATTGAATTGCAAGTCCCAAACCTGCTTGCATGGAACCTTGCTGGCAGGTCAAGCCTGCTGTTTTGACACTTGCTTAAGAATAGAGATTTTTTTTCTTAGTAGAAGCCCCCAGTGAGAAGAAGGCTGTCATCTGAGGTACAAACTTGATAGATTCCATAATGATAGTGGTTGGGTTCCTTGGCTTGGTTTGGGTAGTTCTTGATTGGAAATAGATGTGCAGCCATTAGAGAGGAGTAAAGGTATAGATTGTAAAGCAAATTCCTGTAAAGTTGAGCTGTTTAAATACCATGTTATCTGAGCCTTTGCACTGCATGTATAAATCCTCAACTGACCTCCAACTGATCTCCTTAATTTATCAATATCACCCCTGAAGTCTGATATCATTGTTTATTTACTCCTTTTATATTCTGGTTAACTGTCAATATCTTGGCAGATAGTGCTTCAATCTTGCTCAAACTAGTATCATTACAAATCTCTTAATCTCAGCTTTTGAAATTGTGCTGCAATTTTATATTACATTACTGATTTAGTATCTTGAAGTGGCTTTGAATGTAAGCTTATAGAATTATCATTTGAAATAATTTATGATAATTGACTCTTAAAGTATGCTTTTTTAATCAGTAAAGTATTTTTGAAGCATAAATCACTATTTAGGTTACTTTTAATAAACAACTCAAAAATCTTTTATCTAAAATAAAATTAAATCTATTATAACTTTGAATAGTTTTTAAAAAAATGAACTTTAAATTTCTTAAATCTATCAAATTAAAACTGTTATTTTTAATCACATATGCTTATACACTTATATAGTTAAATATATATCCTATTATTATTGATTCAATAAATAGCATTATTTTTATCATTTAGTTTAGTTAAATTTTATCTCTCAAAAGTTTAATTGATTAAACCAAGATTTGCATGTCTTTTTTATGTTTGAATTTAAATTTAAATTTATATTCTTTATCTCTAGCATACAGCAAAAAATATGATTTTCATAAATAGCCATATAAAGCTATTTTATTAATGTTTATTTCTTAAAATTTTGAAGAAAAAAAATTTAATCTATTATAAATTCTTGTCAGAAAATTGCAGACCATGGTATTTTATCATCTGCCAGATGATAACCTAAGTCTTCTAACATTAGGAATGCACAGAGAACCTGTGACTTTGGCGTAACCTTTGGCCCAGAATATTTTTTGTCATCAGAAGTAGCAAGTCTGACAGGGCCCAAGGCCGGGAGGATTTGGGACAGTTCTTCCTACTTCTGGATATATGTTTATAGCTAGTTATCTCTATATTTTACTATAGATAATTATACTGTATGATGACAGGATCATCTTTTGTTCTCCACTAATAAAGCCTAAGAGAGGATTTCATTGAGGGAATAAGACTTGGATCAATCATCAAGTCAATAAGGAATCATCAGTCTTTCATTCTAATGGACTGGCTCTAAGGCGGCCCGCCTGCACACAAGCTATCTGAGTAAGCTCAAAATGCTATAAGAGACTGAAGTAGCATTAGGGCAACACTGCAAGAGGCCCAGCCTTTTCAAGGTGGTTTTGACAGAAGGCTAAATTGACATCTTCCACAGATTGGTATTTTTTCTGTCTACCTGGGCCACTTCCAGGGCTAGCTAGCCAGTGGTTAGCTACTAGTTCACAGAGATGATTGTTTCACTTAATCAGAGCTACTCTAATACAATAGGCTCAAAGCCTTTTATCTTAGAGTGGTTGGCCTGACAATCCAGTCCATGTTGGACTCTTCTAGATGTAATGCAGATGACAGTTCATATGACGGCCCTCTTGTTATAGGATTCATTTAAAGTTTTAGAATAGTAATTATTATGGGAAGCATGTTTGAGGTGGTGGTTGAGGTGGATTAATTAATGAGCAGTAATTGCATATACCATTAATTAATTGTAATGCATGAATATGTTGATGCCAGTATATGATTTGATCACTGATTCCACAAACCTGCAGCCCGCATTATTTTGTTGAAACCCTTCCTAAGAGTGATTAACTGCTGGCCTGCATTATTTTGTTGAAACCATTAATTAGTCAATATACAGAAATCCTGACAATTCTTATTGTATATTTTTCTATAAAATTTTAATTAAGAATAAAGTGCTTATGCTAAATAAAATAATTAAAATTTTAATAAGAGTTTATGGTTTTAATTTAAATCTTGGCTTTAATTTTTAATATTTTTACCAGATTTTTGTATAAATTAACTCCAAAACTATTGATATTTATTTATCAAATGTGAAAAAAGCCATCTGCCCTCTTTTTAAAAAGAGGGATTCAAAAATTGTTCTATTTTTTATTTAAATACTTTTAAAAAAGATAATATTTTAGGTAACAATTTGAATTTCAACAAAACTCCTAATACCAGTTTTTTACTATAAATTCATAGCCTAAAGGTAAAAATGTGGGATTGTCAAATTATTTTGTGTGAACTCACCAACTTAATGGAGTAATTTTCATCCCAGAGCAACTTACTTTTTATATAAAAGGATGAAAAATATTCCAGTAAGTTGGTGAGTTCACACAAAAGAATTTGACAATCCTGCATTTTTACCTTTAGGTCCTGAATCTACAGTATCATATAATCATGTTGATCTTTTTAGAATGATGTCATTTTGTGTTAATCAGGAGTCAAGAAATAACAGTATCTGAAATAAGATTGTTACCAGCTTTTAATACAGTTTATTTTAGCTGTAAGTAAAGAATACTTAATTTAATATAGGTTTTTATATTATAAGTATTAAATAAGATTTATTTTGATAAAAGTGTTACAACTCTTTAAATTTATTGATATAAAAATTAAAACATAATTTTAAAGTGCAAAGTAGCACAGTTAATAGGAAACAGATTAATCTTTAAAATAATGACCCATATATTCTAATTTACTTTCTCTCTTTTATTTTTTATTTTTATTTCTTTAGGTCTGTTTTAACACTTTTATTCAAATAAAAATTATAACACAAATTATTTATAAATACATTCATATATTTATACAGTAGTTTTCAAGCCTGTTGAGATAAATGTATATTATTCAGTTTAGAACACATGAACTCAGTCTAAAAAAGAAATCAAAGTGATCCAAATCTATTGTAATTTAATATAAATTCCTTATTTTTTATTTTTAGACTGATTTTATGATTTCTAAACTGAAAAAACATATGTTTATCTCAACAGTTTTGAAAGCTACTGTATACTATAAGTAAATTTATTCACTTTAATAAGAAGCATCTTTTGGGGAAGCTTCAAATATGAAATTAAGAAGCAGAGAAGTATGTTTTATTGGATAATACTTTAGACTTATATAGCTTTAGCTGTGTCAGAGATTTAATTGGATCAAACCTAGGAGTTGGTCATGTGCAGGATGGGTTTGAGTTGCTGGATACTTGGACAGTCATGTGATATTGCTTTGTTGCCAATTCTTTTATATCAAACTGTATATTGGAAAGCCACCAAATTGGGCAATGACTGGATGTTAAGTGTGTTGAAGGTGGCCAGAATACCCGCACATCCAGCTCCTTAACGCCCCCTTAAGGGGTTACTCTGGTACATAAAGAGGGGGCTTTGTCTTGACAGCTGCTGCCTGATGCTCCTGGAATTTTTTGCTAGTAGGTACTAGCTGTCAGGAATCCAGCCTGTGGGGGGTTCCTGGGAACTTGCGGGAAGATGGCCCACAGGCCCAGCAGGGAGAGCCCACCATAAGATTGGGGTCAACTTTACAATATAGGATGATAATTTACCCAGGAAAGCCCAAGGTCTGCTGGTAGGTACCATAGAATCTATCAAGCCAGTAAGAGTGATGTACATCACTCCAAATATCTGAGTTAAAGTAGATTCATTGGCAGCAACAGATTCTAATGAGTGGTTGGGCCTCAGGGTGAGAGGCAGAGTCATTGGGACCAAATATGCGGACATGTGGTTGTTCTTGTTGCAGAATAGCAGGGGAGGTATAGTGATTTTGTGACCTTCCCTGTAAAAAGTCTCAGTCTCTCTAGTTCTTGCCTCAGAATTGTAGATTAGGATTTCCTCTAGGGTGAACTCTAACTACACAGGGTTGGGGGGGTACTCAGTGAAATGTACTGAGCTGTAGGAGCTCCTGGAGGACAATAAAAGTCAGGCAGCTGGTCTGCAGTATCTTGGGGTTGATGGGTGTGAGGTGCAGAACCGCAGGAGGTAGACTGTAAATTAAATAGAACTAATATCAAATATGGAATAACATGGTTGAACCAAAGGTTCATGTCACTTTATTGCAAGAATGGCAATGGGCAACTTCCTGGCTGTCCAGGGTATAAGTATGTCCATCTGTCATGGGTAAACTTTTAAAAATTTCTTTGGCCTGGGTGTTACTGTCTACCAGGTTTTTCCAGTCCTTGGTGGCATCCATTGCAGGAGTTAATTCATTGGCTGGTTTTAACTGAGAATAATTGAATTCCCTTGTTGGATTGTGGGGTTGATCATCTCTGGGTGGCCTGCGTTCTATAGGAAGTTTCTTTGTTTCTCCTTCTGTGGTGGCCCAAGTTATTTTGGGCTCTATGGCTAGACCTGACTGCTGATTGGTTGAGTTAACAGGAACCTTCAGTGTGGGATTCATTGATGTGGGTGATTTTGACTCACCAAGCCTTAGAGGATTTTCCAAAGTCAAATCCTGTTCTGGTTCCTGCCCAAAAATCTGCGGGCAGCTGGTCCTGTGGGCTGGCAGCCTGCAGGGTGTCAGGGTTTGAATCCTGTAGTTGAGGTTTTCCAGTAAGCATGGTCAATAGGAGTTTGTCACTCATGACACTAGCTGTGTTGAGTGTTCCCCTTTGCTGAGGCAAAGGCGGGATCTGTGGTATTTCTTGATGAGAGGGTCTTTGGCGCCTTAGAACTTAAATAGATAGGTATTTATGTCTGGTCAGTATCTTATGACTCTTATTGGTCTTCTGTGTACTGAATCCAACTTTTTCTTGTTCCCCCCTAGGACCCAGACAGGGGAGTTGATTGTAAGTGTTTGCTCTGTAGAGGTTAACTTTTAAGCTTTGAGGCTTGTGTTGTAGAGCTGGTGCTTGTTCTACTGTGGGGACAGTTTTCTGGGGGATTTTCACATATGTTGGTTGTTGTAGATGACTATCTCTGGATTGTATCTTTATTTTAGTTCAAACAGTGAGTATCCTGTTCCTTGATTGGTTCAGACCCAGGATACTAATAATGCATGTTTAACGTATAGTGGCCATGTGTCCTTGGCTTTGCCATCCATTATTTTCTCAAGGGTTCTGATAAGACTGCTGTTTAGGTGTTTGACTCTGCTGTTGGCCTGTGGTCTGTAGGGCAAGGTTAAGGAATGTCTGATGTTCTTTGCTTTTAGGTTGGTGATTCCTACATGACCTGATAACTCTGTTGCTCCATCAGTTATGATATAGTCTGGAGTACCTTAGTCATCTATGATTGCTTTGTTAATGAATCAATTTATTGTTTCTGCCTTGTGATCCTTTTTTGCCCTCAGATAGGCCAGTGTGTAGCAAAGTCAATTGCTACAATTAGGAAACATTTCTTTGTCTTAGTTTCTGGGAAGGGTCACACTATGTCCAGTCCTCAAACCTTGAATGGCTCAGGATCAGGTACTGGTTTAACTGTTGGATGATTAGCCTTGGTGTGTGTATTTCTCACAAACTGTGCACTTTTTCAGAACATCAATTATATCTTGTTTAAGATTGGGCCATTATACTATCTCTTTTAATGTGGGGTATAGATTGTTAGCATTTGGGTGTCCTAGTAGATGGTGATTTCTTAGGATGGTGTCATCTCTTTGTGAAAGTGGGATGTAGGGAACATGTTTGTTTTTAATGATTTGGTATAAAGTGCCATTTGATACATGGAATTTTTTCATTACTTACTAGTGTATCATGATTAGTTGGTGTGTGAAGGGGTCTTTCCCTTTGTTTTTTTGCTCATTATTATATAGGTTAGGCTGATCTGGATCCAGGTGATCAGGGTGATCTTCTCTTGGCTGGCATAGCCTGGAGAGAGCTTTGGCCGCGACCAGCTCTGCCCCCTTTTTGTATTGGATTTCCAGGTTAAGCTTTTCCAGCAAGGACATCCATTTGGCTTGTTGCTGTGCAAGTGTGTTCTGAGTTTTGAAGTAGATTAAAGATTTATGGTCAGTTAGTACTTGAACGTTTAAATGTCCTTCTAGATAACATCTCCATTTCTTGCATGTGTGGTATATTGCTATTAATTCCTTGTCAAGTATGGGGTATCTCTGCTCAGTGTTGGTTAGTTTTCTACTTTTGTAACATACTGACAGGAATTTTTGCTGCCCTGGCTGGCAGATGCATAGGACTGCGCCAATGGCGGTGTCACTGGCATTCAATCCAAGCTTGTAGCGCCTGTTGTTATTAGGATATTGCAATATTGGTGCTTTGATCAAAGCTTGTTTCAATAGTTGGAAATTCTTATTGAATTCTGGTGTCCAGGTGAATTTCTTTTTGGCATTACCTTTGGTTAGGACATTGATTGATGTGATGAGCTTTCTGCAGTCTTTGATGTATTTCCTTAGGTAAGCTATCATTCCAAGAAAGCATCTAACTTTTTTAACATAGGTGGGGTGTTGCATGTTATTTATGGCTTTTATTTTATCTTGGTCTGCTTTGATGCCATTTTCAGAGACAAGGTGGCCCAAAAACAAGAGTTTTAATTCAATAAAGCGGCACTTGCTAGGCTTTGCATAGAGTTTGTGCTTTGTGAGTTGATTGAGTGTCTTACAGACATGTGTGAGGTGTCCCTCTTTGGTTTTTGAGAATATGATGATATTGTCAAGGTAGCATAATGTATTTGAGAGACTTTTTAGTGCTAGGTTCATCATAGTGACAAATAATGCAGGAGCGTTGGTCATCCCAAAGTTCATTTATTCAAGTTGTCCAGACATTTCTGACTGGTACAACAGGCCCATAGGGCCAAAAGGAATGATCAAAAGTCTCAAATACAATATAAAAAAGAAGAAGGGGACAAGGAAATGTGCAGGGCAGGGGGAAACCTTGGGTGAGAGAGGAAGGCTGTGAAGGGGAAGAGTGCTTTGAGCTATATATCTCATGTGGGGGGTAATATAACTTTCAGGAATTTTTTGGATGGTGGATGCTGTCAGTCCAGATTGAATTGTTATTGATCCCAGAAAAACTGGGCCAGACAAAATTTGGGCCTTTGGCCCTCATTTTTTGTTGCTCAATTCCATTCTGTATGTGTGGCTAGTGGTGTGCATGTAGTTTATGAGGGCCAAAACTTTGGTTTAGAGCCCCTTTTTGGGCCCTAATGATAAAAACAGTGAGTTGAAACTGGGAGAACAGTCCAATTGAAATGTGCTGATCCAGAATAATCTGGGCAGAAATTCCCTTAGGCCGGCTGCCCACATTTTTTTGCTGAACAGCCTGATACACATTTTGTGTGACTAAATCTGTGTGTAGCTATGGTTTTAGGGCCAATGCCTAGGGTTAGCAACCCAAAAGGATGGGATGTAATCTCTAGGGTCTGGTGTGTTGTAGAGTGGTAGATCAAAGGGGCAATAACTGATCCAAATTAATCTGGTCCATTAGCGTTTGGGCTGTCTTCTTGGATTTTTTTGTTGGAGGGTTTGTGCCTGTTACGGGATGACCTATTATGTTTGTGGCTGAGTTAGGGTATGGAATTGCTAGGCTGTGCCCTCAGCGTTGACTGGTAGATTACATGTGAGTACCAATTAGCTGATAATATGGCTTTCACATTTTTTTGTTAACTGCTGGACCACATTTTAAATTGCAGACCTGCCTTAGATTGTGTGGAACTTTGTGGTAAATGTATAAAGGGTCTGAAGTGCAATGTGTTGTTCAATGGGAGCAAATAAGGTGCATTATTGCGGGCCACATTTATCCAAAAATGTGGTCCTTTGGCCCAGGTTTTTTGTTACCAAATTACTTTCTTGTTTGACTGCTGCTATAATGAATTCTATTGATTCAGATGCAGCTTCTTATGGTACATTATCTGGGAGAGTCAAGGCCATAAATTGGCCTTGCCAAAGCAGTTATTACACATCTGGGCCAATTGATACTGCTTTAAGGTTGCAGGAAAATTCTATTCATGCCTGGGACTAGGACCAGAAATCCTACAGGAGAGTTTTTCCAATTGGTGGGGTCCATCAGCCTCTATACTTTAGTGACCCCACCAGAGGTAGGACCACTGCTGTCATTGGCTGCAGCATATTTGGCTTTTTTGGGTGCCCTGGACTTTTTGGGATCCCCTACTGTAAGGGGATGGCTTAGTTACTGCGGCAAGTTTGGTCTAGACCTTGTGTCTTGGTCTTCAATTATCATGTGCAGAAGGTGCCTGCTCCTGATTAGGTGTATCCTGAATTTGAGCCTGCTGCATATTCTCTTGAGCCACCTTATTGTGGTGACTATCCAATAAAAATTAGACCGGGTTGGCCAAGAGTTCCTGGGTTTGAACCTGCTGCAAATTCTCTTGGACCACCTCATTATGGTGACTATCCAATAAAACTTGGGCTGGGTTGGCCATTATTCCTTCATCACTAGTTCTGGAATTTCCATTGGTTCATCAACCACATTGTCATAAACTGCCTGGTTTGCTTGTGCAGGAGTTTGCATGGGTTGAGGTGCTTCTTATTGGGCAGATTCTGTTTCCTTGATTGATTGAGGCTGAGACAAATTCTGAGCCTTTGCATGAGCCTTTTTCTCGTGGGATGTGATTGGTTTTACAACTGCATACTCAGCCATGGTGTCATGGGCCAAGGCTACAAGAGCATTGGATTGGGTACCTGTTGGCTCACTGTTCTGGTGCTCCTTGGGGGTGTCTTGTTTTTTGTCCTGGACTCCTTTAATGGTTGTAGAACAGAGAGCCTCTCTGTGGCCAAGAGCTGAGCATAGCGCACAGATGGGCAGAGTTTGCTCAGGGAATACCTTGAACTTGCTACTAAGGTTGTCATCCTTCTTGATAATGGTTATGCAACAGGGAATGGATACCAAGCTGTCATTTGCAAAGGGTTTGATCATGACAATGGCTTTTGATGTGGTCAGGTGGCCCATGTAAGGATTTTTGAGCAGTTCAAACTGCACTATTTCTACATACTTGTCCAGTCCTTCTTTGATCTGGGATTTAACCTCCTCTCTAGACATGTCTAATGACAAGGCCTCAAAGGATATAAAGAGGGTGATATCTTTATTGAACTGGATGCAGGTGATTGGTAGGACTTTCTAGGTTTTCTTACCCTTGGGGTCAGTGATCTCAAGAGTGAAGATTTCCTATGCTGCCTGATCAGCATCCTCTTTAAATAGGAAGCCAAGATCAAAGAAGTCCTTCATTAGGCTTTGTTGAAGTGATACATCCTTGGGATATGCTGTGGCAACTTCTTTTGCTGCCTCTGGTAACTGAGTAGGGCTGCCTCCAAAGTTGACTCTGATCCCATGGGGAACAGGGGACTTGGGGAGGGCTCTGGTAATTTTTTGGAGCCATCATTTAGAGGTCACAAACTTCATCCATCCTTCTGATGGAAAAATGGTCCCTTCTTGGTGGTTCTTGTAGGGCCAACTAGTGAGCCCTACAAGAACCACCAAGAAGGGATCATTTTTTCATCAGAAGGATGGATGGAGTTTGTGACCTCTAAATGCTGGTTCCAAAAAGTAGAGCTAAACTGTGAAAGAAAGGTGGCATCCCAAAGTTCATTACTCTACATTCAAATGATCCAAATTGTGTACAAAACTCAGTCTTTGGTATGTCCTTTTCCTTTATTTCAACTTGGTTGTAACCTGAGGTGAGGTCAATTTTGGAGAAATATTTGGTTCCAGAGAGTCTTGCAAACAGATCCTCTATGAGTGGAAGGGGATATTTATTTTTTACTGTGCTTGCATTTAGTGCCCTGTAGTCAGTTACTAGACAAATAGTGCCTTTCTTTTTCTTTACAAAGAACACTGCTGCCCCCATGGGGATTCAGACGGGCAAATGAATCCTTTGGCTAGGTTGTCCTCAATATGGGTCTTGAGAGTTTGGGTCTCCATGGGGGATAGTCTGTATAGGGGTGCAGGTTTGGGCATGGCTTTGCATAGGTTGATGATGTGTTTGACCTCCTGTTCAAGGGGTAACTCTGTGAGCTTGTTCTTAAATACATGAGTGTATTTGTTTAGGAGTGCCAAGAGTTCTGGGCATTGGATCTTTTGTGTTTGTATATTATTGCATTTGTTGTACATCATTATGTGGAGGGTACTGTCTTTGATTAGAAGTTCTGAGTTGTCTTTGTTTATGAATTTTTTTACAAATACTGTGTCTCTTAAGATGAGGTTGTTAAGTTCCTGAGAATGTTGAAGTTGACTCCATTGCGCTTGATGGTCATGGTTTTTGTTTTCCAACATACACTGGGGTTCACTCAGGTGAACCAGACCATTCCTGCTACAATTTTGTAGTTTATATTGTTCATTATGAGTCCTTTGATGGACGTTTGAATGCCTTGGAGGTCAATTCTGAAGGGAGCTGTTTTGCCTTTGAGTAGAATCTTTGATTTATCTGTAATTCTGGCATATCTGAATTTGGATTTGACAAATGGTATTTTTTACTTGGTTAAAAATGGTTTTCTTACCATAGTGCGTTGTGCACCAGAGTCAAATAAAATTTTATGTGTATGAACTTTATAGGTACATGGGTAGACAATAAGTTTTAAGCAATCTTTAATTTTTACATTCACAAAAATGGAGGATTGCAAGACACGTGGGATGCAAGCAAAAAGTTTGTGCCTTGGTACAGTTTCTTGTTGTTTTGCGGGAGACAGGGGCAATTAAGTCTGTTCCCCCTCTTCTTTTCCCTGTTTCTCTGTTTTGAGACCTTCAAGATCAGAGAATGTGGGGTCAGATTTATAGCAGGTTGCTGTTTCAGCATTATTTACTTTGGTGGTGTTGTCAGAAAGCCATTCATAGGTAGAGGCATTGGGTGGCTTGGGGTGAGGTGCAGCCGAGCCGGCAGGTAAGGCCCACCATAGAATGGGTGCTAAATTGATAATGTAAGATACAGATTGCCTGAGTAAGGACCAAGGACCAGAGTTAGGGACCATGGAATCCACCAATCCTGTCAAAGTAATGTATAGTACTCCAAACAGTTGGGTAGAGGTGATCTTGGCTGCAGCAATAGGTTCCAATGGGCGGTCTGGTCTTGGGGTTAATGGTGGAGTCATGGGAACAAAGTACGCTGGTAGATAGTTTTACTTGTCCTTGAACAATAAGGGCAGTATCTCAATCCTCTTTCCTTTGCGTCCAATGTATTTGGTACTTCTAGTCCTTGCCAATGGGTCAGCAATGAGGATGATTTCCAAGTTGTACTCTGAATAGGCCAGGTTGGGCAGGTATTCAGTAAAGTGCACAGGTCTAAAGGGGGCTCCCAGGGGACGTTATAATGCCTGGGGCGGTTTGGCAGGTTAGTCTCTAGAGGGGGCAGCAACCTGGTTATCTACTTGGCCAGAATTAAGATGGAAGATCACTAAGACTAGATAGGGTAGAATCTGTTCAAACCAAAGGTTCATAAACTTTATTATCAAAAATAACAATGTGGTCATCACCATACCATCAGGGTTTTTATACCATGGGACATTTCTTCTTCAATTTTTGCAGGGTTCAGGTTTGCATACAAGGCACTGGTGGGCATTGATCTTGGCTTAGAGTTTTGAGGGCGGCAGATCCAGGTTGTGCCTGCTCTGGAAAATAGAAGTGGCAATGCTTTGTTCCACCGCCACTGTTCACTATGTCACCTGAGTAGTTCAATTGTACTACCCCTTCTAGACAGAAGGCTGGCAGTTGCTGGTGGGCATTGGCAGAGTTAAAAATAGGTTTTTTAACCTCCTTAAGGAAAGCTGCAAATTCTGCATAGGTTCAGATCTTTGGTGGCTCAAGGTTGGCATCAATCTGGCAACCATTCAGGGAATTGTCCTTGGGAGACTGGCAGGCCTCAGAGTAACTCATCAACTTAGGCTTTCAATTTAGCAAGTGGGCAGGTTCCTGTCCTCTTTGTGTGACTCAAGTAGTCTTTGGAGGGTCAGGGTTTGATTCCAGGGTTTTCAATGTTGATTTTTAAATTCCAGTATTGGCTTTTAGCAGGTTGGCAGTAGGTCCTTCCCCAACCTCTGTTAGCCAGGTTAAATTTCCTTTGTAGGTATGGGTCTTCATTGACACCAGTTTGGAAGCAGACTGGCAACTATTCAGGAAATCCTCCATAGTAGGCCAGCAGGTCGCAGAGTAATTTAATGATTTGAGCCTGTGATTTAACAGATCAGCAGGTCCTGGACTGTCCTGGAGAGTTTGATCCGCCTTCAGGGAACTGGGGTTTAACTCTTGGGTTTTAATACAAGTATTAAAATGTCATTCATGACAGGTGTCCTCTTTCTTGGGACAGGAGCGGTTTGCGCTCTGGCTGCAATTGCCATTGTTACAATCCAAGTTGCTGTTGCTATGATTAGTGTTTTGAAATTTGTTGCCATTAGAGCTGTCTCTGCCATTACTGTTGGAAGATTGGTTGCTGTTGTGTGTAGCATATTCCATGTTTGCGCGTTTTTCTGCACGCTTGGCTTCTGCAATGAGCTTGGGCATGGAGGTGTTGGTGTTGTGTTTGGCTCCTGGGGACAACATCTAGGAGGACACAGCAGGAAATCTTTATAACAAAAGATTAGAGGTTTGAAGCAAGCCTTGGGTTAGCCTTCAGGGAAAAATTAAGGGCATGTACCTTAATTTCCTGGAATACAAGATGTGAAAGTCCTTTTGGCAAAAAGGAAAGGAATAAGCTTGAAGAATACTAAAGTCAACACAAATGTGGATAAATGTGTCTTTATTAGGAGAAATAATTCTACTTAAATAGTAGACAAGGGTCAATGATCACTCATTAGGTAGAAAGAGTGGCTGAGGGGATCACATTGGGATGAGGTCATACCAGGATCATACAAGGGCATGTATGATATTCTGGAATGGGTGAATATTGAGTCAGACTTGTTTATGGAAGGCAAGGAATTTTTGTAATCAAAAGCAAAACCAACTAAATTTTTGCGCATATCATTATTCAAAGGCCATATCAAAATGACATTGACAGCACAATTTACAACATCTCCCCCCTCAAGATTGGACACAGGGAGTTGATATTTGCAGAGGAATTTGGAGTGTACCCGGGCAAAAGGACGGCTGGAGAACAATAGCTTCACAGTATACTTGATACCCTTCTTGTAGGTGACTTCACAAGGTCTAATCCAGAGGGAGTCTAGCTTATGTGCACGCCCCCAGTACAATTTTGATAATAGAGAACTAGATCACCCACTTGGTACTCAGGGAGGAGGCTCTGGAAGTGTTAGAGGATGAGAGTTCCAGGGCTTTGATATTATAAACAGAGAGTGGGCAGTAGCTTGGATGTCAATGATATGGTTAGTCAAGTCTTTGACATGAGCTTCAGGATTAGTAGAGGCGTCAACCTCCATCAATGGGGGTCCTAAGATTGAGGGGGTAGTGGCTTCTTGTCAATACAGCATGGCAAAGGGGGACTGACCAGTCACTCAATGCCTGCTGAGTCTGTACGCAAAGAGGGCAGCAGGGAGGAACATATCCCAGTTAGTGGCATCAGAGAGGGTAATTGTAAAGACCCAACAGTTGTGGGAGTATTTTAGAAAAATAAGGTACCAAGTTGGCAACTTGGAACCCAGTGAGTGCGGTCACAATGGGATAGACCATCATCATCCATCAAAAGACCTTTGTGTGTATGTTATAACGTCTAAAATTACCGGCAAAATACGTGAGTACATAGTATATAAAGGTGTATATAGCTACAGACTGTGTGGAGTGGTGCAAAACCAGTGTGGGCCAGGAGTTCTGAATGGAGGAGTTAAGCTATGCTGGCTCCTTTTAAAAGAACTCTCCAGATGGATTGTTGAATGGCCCATGCGGTTATTGATATGAGTGGCCCCCAATCCCCTAGGCAGGCTGTAAGGACAGCTGAGAAGATCAGGTGGTTCATCTTCTAATCCTGGGGAAGGGCAGAAAAAGCTTAGTGTCTCTTTAACTTTTCTAGAGGGTAAAAGTTATGATTGATTTATGTGATAAAAATTGAGGGGTAATTTGCTCAATGATAGCACAAACTATCATCAAGTGATTTGGCTTTATTATATACTATCATCCTTGTGGGGCATGAATAGTGCAAAACATTGGACAGGGAACCCCAAACACTTGGTGTTGTCTGGAATTTCCTTTTGGGAGTGGGATGGGGATGTTTTGGCAAGCAATGAATTGTTAATCTTGGTATCGCATGGCTTTGGAGCTTCTTTGGGCACTTTCATGCATTCATATTCAACTTCTGCAGTTGATATATTAATTTTCATGCTGAGCAGCTTGTAAACCTCCTCCAAATTTGGGAGGTTCCAAATTTGGGTAGCAGCTCCCCCCATTTTTTGGGTTTGGGGAAATTGCCTTCCAGGGATTCCCAATTGGGCAATTTCCCCATCCGGTGGGAGTGGGTGGTCCTGCCATGGGGGGTGTGCTGTCCCCTGCCAGCTGGCTGGCTAGCTGACTGGCGCGTGCAGGCAATCTGCCAGGCTTGGCGTGCGGCCTACAGGTGGCTGGCAGCCAGCCGCGCGGCCTGTGGCTGGTGGTATAAAACCTGTTTTTGCCAAAATTTGATTTTTAAATTTTGTTTTTTATGCTGGGTGTTTTGTGCAGTTCCCCAATCAGGAGGAACTGCTGCAATTTTTTATTTTTCTCTTTGATCCTGATTGTGCTCAAAAGATTATCTTGACAAAGAGTGTTGTCAGAAATATTCCTGACATTCAGCTTCCTCATGATAGACACAAGGGTGGAGTTTTCTTGTTCCACAGTCCTGTTGGTTGATGAGTTATATGGTGCAGAGAAGGATTGATGTGTACCCATAGCTTCTATAATGGATGCTATGAGGCAAGCATTAAAAATAGTCCCATTGTCAGAAAGAAGGACTTGGGGGAAACCTTAACGGTAGAAGATATCTTGCAACAAGAAATTGGCTGTGGTCTTGGCAGTTATATCCTTGGTTGCTCTAGCTTCAACCCATTTGCTAAAGTAGTTGACGGCTACCAAGATGAATCAACACCCAGACCTAGAATGCAGGAGAGAGCCAACAGTGTCAATACTCACAGTGTGGAAGGCATTCTTAGGGGGGATGAGCTTGAACTGATACTGTGAAGGTCAGAGGTGTTGGAGCTGACAAGAAAAACAGGAGGCAAGGACGTCAGGAATTAGGAGGTGCATATTTTCCAAAAGAAGTTTTTGCACAACCAGTCATGGATTTAGCTATACCTCTGTGTTCTGTGTCAATGTGGACTTGAAGGATGATGACAACCCTTATGCTAGGACGGATTAAGGGTAGATAAGTGTTGTTGACTTTCTTGAGGAGTTGTCTATCTCAAATCACAATATCCTTTGATAGGACTTGAAGTGCCAGATGAATGTCTTCTGGTTCAGTGGTCCAGGAGTCAGGGTATCCTGTCAACTTGTATAGGCAATTGGCGTCAGCAGGATGAATGGTTAGTATGGGCATCCTCAACAAACTATCAGCATTCTGGTGTTACATACCAGGGCAATGTACTACAGTGAAATCATATCCTTTTAAGCGCAGAGCCCAACATGCAAACTGACCTTCAGGCTCCTTTAATTGTTGCAGCCACTTTAGGGAAGAGTGGTCTGTAACCACTGTGAAGTGAGTCCCATAAATTTAGTGTCTGAACTGCTTTACTACATGCAGAACAGCTAGACCTTCCTTTTCTGTGACACTATAGTTTTTCTTGTGTTTGTTGAAGACTTGTGAAGAATAAGACACAGGTCAGTCTACACCTTCATCATCAAGCTGGGCTAAGATGGCACCCATAGCTACTCTGCTTGTGTCAGTGTACAAGATAAACTCTTTGTCATAATCAGGGTAGACTAGGATAGAAGCCTCTTTGAGTTTGGCCTTTAGCGCTTCAAAAGACTGTTGTTGGCTGTCAGTCTGCTCAAAGGGTATGTTGCAAAGGATTTGGACAATGGGTTTGCTTAATTCAGCAAAATCTGGGATGAATTTTTGATAGTATCCCATCATACCAAGAAACACTTGGACCTTTTATAGGCTTGTGAGGGGCTGCATTTTTTCAATAGCTTCTGCTTTATTATTCATAGGGTGTATTCCAGTTTGGGTGACCTCATGGCCCAAGAATTAAAGTTGTTCCTTGAAAAAGGAGCATTTAGAGGGTTTGAGTTTCAGGCCTACCTCCCAAATTTTAAGGAAGACAGCTTTGAGGTGGCCCAAACGGTTGTTAAAGGTGGAGCTGAACACAGTAATATCATCAAGGTATACAAGGACTCTGGAGAGCTTAAATGTCAGGTATTCTTTCCCTGACTACCTGACTCTTATTGACAGCCTTGGGAAAAACATAGCTTCAAACCAACACCATAATAAAGATTTTGAAGACACCCAGTCAAAAACACAACACAACAGTCTTAACAATAATACTTGGCATTTGGAAACCTTGGGGAACTAGATTCAAACTCAGGACGCTTCTAATGAATGTATTGTTAGTTCTGGATCAACACAAACCTTTGATTTACCTTTTTATTACATTTTAATTCAATTGGTTTTTGCTTTTGAAGCGCCTTTTGAATTTGAAAGTGTTAATAATAAGTTTGTAAACGTCACTTACCGCCTTGCTCCTGATTGACTGCACCTAGCTTTCCAACCAACCAGTGACCCGCTCTCTCTGCTTTTAGTGCAAGCTCTGTACTCTTTACTATTTGATCTTCTACTTGTATACCGCTTGATTAGCATGAACATTGTGAGATCTTTCTAGCTCCTCTACTTACACCAGGCTAGTTTGAGAATAATTAAGCAATTATTTAAGATTCACTTAAAACAGGTGAATTTAAAATGATTAACTCAGGTAAATCATCTCATTTCCCAGACTCCTCTCAAATACTTAGCCATTATTTTCAAGCTATATAAGCTCTAAACCTTTCTTTGATTCAAATGTTCCAACAATAAAGATTATTCCACTCCTTGCTACTCCTCCATTTTCTGATAAAACACATTTTTGAAGCCATGAGAGGAATTCTATTCCTATCCTGATTTCTAGTTTACTTCTTGCCAGTGGTGTTGGCCTTGGAAAATTCAACTCCTATAACCAACTGGTAAAACTCCTCCCCAGATGAACCCACCAGAAGGAATCCCTTGCCCATGGATGGTTCAAATATCCTTCTGGACATTGGGGACGTAAATTCCACTATGGCCGTTTGTTTACTACACTACCTACTGAACCTACTCTGGTTAGACCTTACGCCTCCTTTTACCTCTTGGCGTATTTGATGGGTTACTATCTACTTGGACGTTTCAGTTCTATGTTCAGAAGATTTGCTTACCTAGGACACCTTGGACATCTTGCAATGGTCATGGTTCCTATTGGCTTGGTAATAGCAGGTTTGAATTTAGGGGCTTTGGCCCATCAGCTAGGGAGTTTATTCCCTGCCAAGTGGGTCCCTGACATCAAATCTCCCAGTATGGAGTCCATAGCCTGTTGAAATGTAGCAGGGGCATTGCAGAGTCCTTGGGGCATATGAGTGGGTTCAAAAAGGCCTTCTGAGTTTATAAGTGCAGCCTTTTTTCTATCTTCAGGAGACAAGTCAACCTGCCAGTATTCTAAGGCAAGATTTATAGCAGAGAAAAACTTTAATCCCCCTAATCTTCTAAGCACATCATTAATTCTAGACAAAGGATAAGAGTCATTTTTGGTGAGCAAGTTCAGGCAATGGTAATCCATCACAATGCGGAGGCCTCCATCTTTCTTTTTAAGGATCAACAATGGGGAGGCCCAAGGGCTCTGAGAAGGAGCTAGTAGTCCAGTGTCCAAGAGCTTCTTAAGCTCCTTACAGACCTTGGCATCTTCTACCCTGCTGCAGCAGTAAGTTTTGGCTCAAAAGGGCGGGGCATCACATGTATCTATCTGGTGAATAACCCCCTTTACTAGGCCATAGTTGGTGGGTCCAGAGGAAAAGATATCCTTAAACTGGTCTAGAAGTTCCAGAACATCTTTTTGTTGAATGGGTGACAGTTGTTGGAAATCAGCGGCAGTGAAAAGGGAGAGAACCTGAGGGTCTCCTTCAGGCAAGTTGAAATCACTAAACGTTCTAAAGGGGTATAGGGACGCCACTTGTTCTGAACCCAATATGCAACCATGCCCAAAAACCTGGCTCTTGGTCACCTGCATAGACAGGGCAGTTGGGTTATCTAACAACAGCTGCACAGGCTCCTTATGAGTCTGGTTCAAAATACCAGGGCATAACTGAGGCTCTTTACAGCTTAAGGAATCAGGAAAATATAGCTCCAGAAATGACTTTTCAGGTAGTTTGTAGGATATCTGGGAGTCTATAATCACTTTGGAGCAAGAGGGATGGTAATAGCTGCAGGCGCAAGAAGAGGCGCACCTTCCTCTGCAGGAAAGGAAGGAGGAGGGGAACACATATTGGAAGAATGAGTTCTGTACTTGAGTGAGAAGATACCAGTGGGGTACTCAAGCACACATGTCTTAAGAAGTTTACCTGGGAGACGTGAGGGTTCTTCAAAGATTAGAGGGATCTCATACCCTAAGAGCAATAGATACCCATCTTGAAGGTTCACAATCCCATTGTACTCTCAAAGGAACTGCATACCAACCAGGAGATTGTAACTTTCATTTTTGAGGACATCCATGGGGGATGCAATAAGAAGCTTCCCAAGCCTCATTGACAGGGCAGAGTAAGCACTAATGGCTCAAGTTTGGGCCATGCCAGCTGTACCATAAGATTGAGTGTAGTTGAGGTTGGGAGCCATAATAATTTTTTCATTAACTTGGACAATACCACATTGACTGGGGAGCCCGTGTCCAGGATAGCCTTGATTTTAACCTTTTGAATCAATACTTCCACATGAGTAGTATAATTCCCAAAGGAGGGTAAGACAGCCAGAACGTCCTGAGCTGCCTCTAATTATTTCTCCCATTTGGCCAGCATGCATTATAAGGCAGGAATTTCTTTATACACAGTCTGCAAGGGGAGAGATACGGTCATATTCTGGAAGAGATTTTCTGCTAGTTCAGCAGCCTCTTCAGAGGAATCTACCAAACCAGGGGGATAATGAGCCTGGGCCAAGTAAGGACAAGCCACTACAGCCTTAGCTTCATTTTCAGATGGGTGAGTTGTAGTTGTGGTTTTCCCTTAATGTAGCTTTTAAAAGACAGAGACTGTCCCTGGGACTGCCAGCACCAAGTAGCCATAACCATCAGACTCATCACAGTCAGATTCCTCAGGTTCAGAATCACTGGAGAGGTTATGGAACAAGTGACAGATAGTCAGGCCAGCCAAGGGGGAAGATTTCTCATCAGAAGGGGGATCAGGAGGAGATGGGGGAGATTGGTCAGCAGAGAGTGTCTCTGCCTCTAAGCTGACCTCTCTTTTCCCGCCTGCTCCTTTGGGTTGCAACCCTCTACCCAAGAGTTGGTGCAGGTACGTGAGTGATGTCCTATTTGACCACAGTTATGGCATCCTTGTCTCTTAGACTGCCCACTTGAGCCTAGGGTCATAATGCGCAGATTACAGGAGGTAGTTCCTGCATTGTTGGCCTTATTTTTTTGCACTAAGGTACCCCCATGGATCAAGTGCATGTCCTGAAAGAGGATCTTGATACTCTTCATTGAAGTAAGGGAAGCTTTGTGGGCCTTGAAGTGCAGACATAGGAGTTGGTTCACCTTCAAAGCGTTTGAACATGCTTTGTACGCTTCCTGGGGAGTTAATTGGCAACTGGTGATCAACTTTTGTCCTTCAATATAAAAACAATCAGCAAATTCAGTCAGGGTTTCCTTGGGCTTAAAAGTGATGTGCATAAATGTATCTTTTTTGACCTCCAAGCTGAGATCTCCTCCAAATTCTTTAATTAGGAATTGCTTCATGTCCTCCCAAGTGACAATAGAAGGGAGTTCAGGAACCACAACTTCTTGGCATGTGGGATGCAGGCAGGTAATAATATGGTTTTTCTTAAGTTTATTAGTGGTCCTGCGCATTGCTGTCTTGTAAATTGTCATAAAGGCAGCAATGGTACATGTTTTAGTGTCAAATATCTGTTTGAACAAAGTTTTATAATTGGGGTCAATGGATGAGGAGTTGGATTGGCTGTTGTCACATGGGTTGAGGACGTTAATGTGGGGATTGCCCTCAAACTCAGATTCAGCAGTAGGTTGTCTAGCCCAGAAGTTCAAAGGCTTTCCTCTAGGGTATCCAAGGTAGAGCTGTTCTGTCCACTAATATCTCTAGCAGTGGTGGCAGAAGCTCCAAATTCATCAATCTTAATCTGTTTCCCTGATATAGTGCCAGCAATCCCATTGAGGCAAGTGGTCAGGGACATGGTTTGAGCAACCAAAGTGATAACCTGTCCATTCATTGTCTCAGTCAAACAAGAGATGTTTTTTACCTCTCTCTCCAATGCGTCCTGGCTATCAGCAACATTTTTTGTTACTTCTGCAAGCTGATCCAGGGCAAGGGCACAGTTGACCCAGGGTTGGTCTTCCAGGTCAGGGTAACAATCATGACTGCCATGAGCGGGAGTACTAGCAACTTCATCTTCCCCTGCACCTTCAGATTCAGAAGAAAAATCATTGGATTAGAGATGGGTTATATCAAGTACTCAATTTCTCCTTGCAAGATAGCTACTTGGTTGGTGAGCAAAGCAATGTGAGGGTCAGGCATAGGCTCTATTGTAGGAGGGGTTTAAACAGCAGATTGACGCCAAGTGGTAGCCTTGATCTCAGCTATGGCTTCCCATACCTGGGCTTCAAAGTCAGATGGGACCTCAAGAAGAGGAGAAGGAGGTGTCACCTTGATGGATGCTACTCTATCATACAATTAATTTTTTACTTGGTAAAGAGTTCTGCCTAGTGCAGCCTTATCCAGACCATATTGATGCTGCAGATGGCGGCCCCAAGTGTTGACATGAGTCCAAACCAATTTGAGCTGAGAATTAATATGTTCTCAAAATTGATTAAGTTTGCTAACCAGAGTCTCAAAGTCCTGGTGATGCTTTAGAAGAGAGGACTCAATTTTTCCACGCCATGTTGCTTGATGCTCATCCAATTTGCTAAGTTGATCCTTGATATATCCAGGGAGCAAGGAACAAAGGGAAATTAGCAAGGAGGTTAGGTACTTCTGGGAGGCCAGCAAGTTGCGCTGGTTATCTGAAATACACACAAAGAGGCTGTGGGACCATTCTTGATATGCCATATTTTGAGCATGGTTGTTTGATACAGCAGTGGCTACAGCATTTAAAAGCTGGTTTTGGGATCCTAATGCAAGTTGATGGTGAACCAGGGCGGTTTGGATGAACTGGTTGACTAACACGCCAATTGTATCCATGGACTCCATCAGCACAGGGGGAGACCAAAGTCCAAGAGAAAGGAATACAGGTCTTTAGAATCATACCCAGGACGGAGACCAGGGATAGTATACTTTGCCACAGTGCCAGAGTGGAGTAGGGAGCAGGCAGTAGCACAAGCTTGCTTGTAGTTGAGAGAGAAAGCTGGAAGGGGGGCCTACGCAGGCCTGGGGGACAGCATCAGTACCATGGGAGTTGAGGGGGCATCAGTGATGTCTTCTTCTAGAGAAGGACCAGAAACTTTAGGTTGTTTGGGTACTTCAGAAACAAAGGGAGAAGGACCAGAAAATGTACGTGGGAACAGGGTAACCAAGGAGCTTGCAGCCCCTGTAGTGAGCACCATTTTGTTGTGTTTGGCTCCTGGGTACAACATCCAGGAGGACACGGCAGGAAATCTTTATAACAAAAGATTTGAGTTTCAAAGCTAGCCTTGGGTTAGCCTTTAGGGCAGAATTAAGGGCATGTACCTTAATTTCCTGGAATACAAGATGTGAAAGTCATTTTGGAAAAAAGGAAAGGAATAAGCTTGAAGAATACTAAAGCCAACACAAATGTGGATAAACTTGTCTTTATTAGGAGAAATGATTCTACTTAAATAGTAGACAAGGGTCAATCATCACTCATTAGGTAGACAGAGTGTCAGAAGGGGTCACATTGGGATGAGGTCATACTAGGATCAGTCAAGGAAAGGTATGATATTCCAGAATGGGTGGATATTGAGCCAGACCCATTTGCAGAAGGCAAGGAATTCCCGTAATTGAAAGTGAAACCAACTAAATCTTTGCACATATCAATATGCAAAGGCCATATCAAAATGGCATTAACAGTGCAATTTAAAACAGCTGGCCTCTGGGTAGGTGAGGGCAGTAACAAAGTGTTTCATTCTGTTGATGAATGATGCTCTTGTGTGCACGTTGTCAGCTTGTGCTGGTTTCTGGATCTTGCAGAGTATTTCTTTGAACTCATCTGCGTAAGCTGTGATAGTGGTCTTCTGAGGAAGATTGCTGAGCTGCATTGCAATGTCTTGGAGGGATTTAGTGATGCAGAAGTTTTTAGTGATGTCCACTTTGAACCCTTCCCAGTTTTCAAGCTGGCTGTCAGTTTGTGAGCTAAACCAGGTGGTAAACTAGTTAGCTGCAGCCTCATACAGGCACTTGCTGGCTTTCTGGACCCATTTTTGTGGGAGATGCGGCTGGCGCAAAGTTTAGTGGCTGAGTGGTCTAGCCAGTTGATGATGTTTTTTTTGTTTTTACCAAAGAACTTTTCAATACCAAAATACTTGGTGTTGGTAATTTTACCTGTGATAAGAGTTTGTGTGTTTGTTTGTGGTTGGAGAGAGCAACTGTATTGAATCATCTTGGTGCATGCTTTGGGCATGACCAGTCCTTCAAATATGGTGCATCCACTAGTTATATCTTTGTCAATGTTGTGGGCGCAGAAGTACGTCTTCCAGGTATGCTGGGATGTAGCCTGGTTTAGTATGTGGGCAAAGGTGGGTGGGTTCTTTTCAGTCATTTTCTTGTTCATGGGTGTGGTTGAAAAAAACTATAGCTTCTATCAGTGATAAGGAGCGCCTTTTGGGAAAGCTTTGAATATAAAATTAAGAAGGAGAGAAGTATGTTTTATTGGATAATACTTTAGACTTATATAGTTTTAACTGTGGCAGAGATTTAGTTGGATAAACCTAGGGGTTAATCATGTGCAGAATGGGTTTGAGTTGCTGGATACTTGGGCAGTCATGTGATATTGTTTTGTTACCATTTCTGGCATATATAACTGTACATTGGAAAGGCAAAAAATTGGGCAATGACTGGATGTTAAGTGGGTTGGCAGTAACCAGGAAACTTGTACATCCAGATCCTCAACAATTTCTTGAATGTTTCATTTCATACATTGATAAGTGTCAAAAAAACATAGACTAATGTATTTTATCATCCACTAAGACAATTCCTAAGATTTCTAACACTAGGAAAGTACAAGAGAACCTGTGTCTTATATGTAATCTGTGTCCTGTAAGAATTTGTTGTGGTCATTAGAAGTAACAAGTCTGACAGGGCTTGCGGCCCAGAGGCAATGGAAAATTTCTTCCTACTTCTGGATAAAGATTCATATTTTTAACACTATAGTTTATTATAGAAATTATAATGTATGAAAACAGTATCCTTATTTTATTACTAATATAGTTCAAAGTGGAGGAAGGTATTTGGAGTATTAGATTATTATTCATTGTAAAGTCTAAATGCCAGGCACCCACCCACTTGAAAGTAAACTTAAAAGATGATGGATGATAGCAGAAGGATTTAGGCCTGCCGTGAATTTGGCCTTGGAGACGTCTTTGGGGTAAACGTCTGTGTTGCTGACTTGTAGAGTGTGGTTGTAAGGCCTAAACATGTATTAATACAAGTCTTAAAGACTCTGAAGTCTTTACCTTTAATTCTAAGGTAACAACTAAGTAGAGTTAAAAATAATTATGTAAAAGTGTAAAAATATATGTTTAATAGGAGAAAGAAGGGAACTTATATACTATTGTAGCTGCACAATAGATGCAGAGGCGTTATTAGCACCTGCACCATCATCTGAAATATTGCTCAATCTTCTGGGATACACCAGGCTCTTGCATCCCCATTTGTTGGGAATTTTGACCAAGAAATGATGACAATTATGACATAGCTCACATATTGGGATTGCTACAACAAAATCCATAAATTAGTAGTACAAAATACAATGATGTTAATTATGAAAGAGCTTGCAGATATGAATTGCAGCTACCAAATAACATAAATTGATAGTATAAATCATATGTATATTGGATCAGCACTAGCCTGCTGACCTGGACCTTAAATTAGCCAATGATAAGTGCCGCTGCAGAATTTAAGTGATATATGATTTGCCGCTGTACCACCTTAAAAATACACAAGCGCTGTGGTGCTGTTTGGCAACTGGGTTAGGCGCCAAACTACTTTTACATCAAGGGCCAACTGAAAATTATTGCAAGCGCCGCCTGGCAAATATTGCAGGCGCCAAGGCCCTGCTTTACTTTTATATTGAGCGCCAAGACGCTGGGTTCAATTCCCCATTATCTCAAATTCCCATATTTAACATATTAATAAGCACTATGCCTGGAGTATGCCAGAGAAGTAGGAAGTGATCCTGAAGTAACTAAATTATTCCATGCCAGCAAGGATCACCTGTGCTGGGTGAAGATGAAGATATTCTATTGGTTGACGTGCAATAAGCGCCAACCCTAGATTAATATTTACCCAAATTAGGGGCGTGTTAGAATGTCATAAAAGACATTGCTAGCAGCTAAGAGATTACCCTTGCAGATGGTATAAGAAGAATTAATCACTCACAATAAAAAAAGTCCTTAATCTTGACTTGTCTTTAATATATATCTTTAATCTGGTTGACCTTATCCTAATCCTTAAGTGCTTCTGCGCAATCAGAAGCCATTAACAGACAATAATCATGGTTCCATTCAATCCTGGCTCTTCTGATACAATACTACTCATATCCTCACATATGACTGTATTCAAGCAAATGTCCTGTTCCCTATAATCTCAAATAATTGTGCCACTGTAATGCAAAAAGCGCAACACCATTATTTAATTTTGGGGTTGATCTGGACAATCCAACCGGGAAGAGTGAGTGTACATTACTCTAGAGTGGACTGTAGTTGCAACTACCCATTACAACAATGGCTTCTAGTTCCCAAACCCAATCCATCAGAATGCAATAAAGCAACTTAAACGTCTTAAGATCTGAGTTACAATCAGGTTTGAAAATCTGTTGAATCCAATGGATTTGAGTGTGCAACCAGAATAGCCTTGATCATCAGGATTAAATCCAATTATGATCTTGAATATTCTAATATGCATCCTAATTTACAACAAGGCCAGTCATTAAGGAACTTATGGGAAGGGGCATCATTTTGAGGTGGAACAGCTCCCAAATAAGCAATAACAGCCCAGAAAAGGATTGAATTGTCCCAAGAAGAAGTACACCTCCAAATAGCTTATAAGGAAGGCAGAATCCAGCAGATTAAAAACCTTGGGGTTGGCAGGCTTCTTTGATGATTCATACATCTGGGGCTTTTCCTTACTACAAGGGTTGTGCAACAGGGGCGTAGCTGTATACCATACTCCAGGAATCACACAGCGCCAGGAACTATCTAATTACTGTGAGTCAGGAGAGAAACCAGAATCAGCTCTGGTCCCTAGCAAAATGCTGGCCTTAAAGACCTACAGCAAGATAACTCACAAGACTCATTTATACCCAATGGACTTCCATAAGGAAGTATTGGGAAATCTCATAGCTTTAGTGGTGATAAGTGGAAGTTGTTTAAAGAAAAATCAAGCAGGTAGGTAAATACTTTATTAATTGAAAAAATCCTAAAATATAGCTTACCAGCCTTATATAGCATGGTAGCAGGAAAATAATTTGGGGAAATTTAAAGGAGATCAGGAAAATTTGGAGATGAATTTGGGGAATTTGGGGAAACTGGAACTTAAAACTAGAGTTTTTAATTTGAAATTATCATAGTTATGATTTCAACAACATAATAGCAATATTGGACCAGTTTATATGCCTACCAAGTAGACCAAGCACTAGAGAAACTCTTATTTTCTCCACAAACAAGCTAAAGACCAGGAGAAGGATAGACAACAGAGCCAGAGGATTCCAAATTGGAAACAAAAAACAACGTCCAAAACCTTGAGAACGTCACCAAGAGTGTTTAAACAACTATCCAAAGTTGTTTTGAAATTAAATGATTGGCTACAGCTTTATTCAAAAAGTAAGGATTGGTCAAGCTTAGAGATTACATTAACATCACCTCCTAGGTGACCAACTGTAATACCCAGTTACGGTAAGTACTACTTGCAGCAGGTATGACAGGATGTTGGCAAATTGGAAGCCAGTAAGGGCAGTGACAATTGGGTAGATGGTCATCAACCAATGGAAGACCTTAGCATGGAGGTTGTATCTTCCAAAGCTCCCGGCAAAGTATGTTAACACATAGTATATGGAGGTTTACACCGCAATAGACAGCGTGGAATGCAGGGACACCAGGGGAGGCCAGGAACCATAGTAGGAGGAGTTGAGTTATCCAGGGTCATAGTGAGGATCAAGACCTAGTCCTTCTAGTGAGGGGCCAAAAAACTCTGGTCCTTTTTGGTAGCCTCCAATCCCAAGGCAAGCTGTAAGCACAGCTGTGAAGATGAGATGGTTCATCTTCCTTGGATTGTAGGGAGTTGGTGGGGACTAAATAGTTTAAAGTTGACTTAAGTTTTAAGTAAATTTAGTTTTATTGAGGGTATTAGACTGAATAATAGCACAAGCTACCACTGAGGAGGGATCCTTTATTTATAGTATCCCCCCATTGTGCAAAGTTTTGCAATTGGGAGTGAAAACAGGGGATTAGGGATTCCAAAAGTTTGGAAGGTGAGTCTTGGAATTGGTTCTGGAGGATAAGGTCAAACAACTGTTTTTGTACAATCTGTTGTTGATTTGGAAGTTCTTGACTGAGGCCAATGGGTTCTTGTGGTCAAGAGGTCATGTGGTTGGAAAAACTCAAGGTACCCTTAGAATCTATTTCTGTCTTGGTGCACATGATTTGGTTGGAGCCTAGACTCAACCTTGTGACCTGAGAAGCAGCAACCCATTGGTCAAGGGAGGAATTATTGCTCACATGTAAAACTTGGGCTTGGATTCCTTCTGTTGGGCAGGAATAGTTTTTAAATTCTGAAACCCTATTTCCCCCTTCTTCTGGATAGCAGGCATTTTTCTGGAATATTTTCCCTGCATCCAGGGACTTTTCTGATTGGCTTCAGGTAATGGGGGATTCTGATTGGCTGTGGGTTGGGGCCTGGGATCCAGGTGGGTGACTGGCAGCTGGCTGGGCGTTGGGAGGCTGGCAGAGGGTGCTGGTGGGCGTGGCAGGCGCCTGCCCAGATGTTAAATTATTCCAGCGGCTATTAAATTATGTTTCTTCCTTGGTTTGATTTTTATTTCCCCCAATTAAAGGGGGAAAGTCCTCATTAAATTTTGCCTCCTTGATTGGAAAAACTCCTTTTCTTTTCCAAACTTGTCCTCCAGTGATAGTTTGGTTTATGTCAGGAATATTCCTGACATTTGCCTTTCCTCCCCCCTGTAGAGTGTCCTTCCCCTGATGGTACTGGGCAATCTTTTTGGGGGTGTTGATGAGGTTAGACTCTGGTTCCCAAGAGTTGGGCTCTGATGGGTACCCTGCCCAGGAGACAATATACTGGATCTGGTTGTGAATCTTTTGGTAACCCAGCACTGCATCTACCTCCCATTCTGGTGTGCGTTTTAGGACTTCACTTGGAGGTCTAGAGTCCTCAGTCTGATGGGGTGGTGGAGGACTGCGCTTGGCTGTTATCCTGGAGACATGAAACCCATTATGTGCGCTAGAGTGGGCATGGAGTTGTACCCTTTAGGCAGTGGCCAATATCTTCTGAAGGACCCGGAGAGGGCCAATGCGTCTTGGTCCAAGCTTGCTTCCCACCTGGTTAAGCTTAAGGTTCTTGGTATCCAGGTATACATTGGATCCTACTGGCTACTTGGGTGTGGGCCTTTGGCGTTTGTCTGCCTGAGCCTTTTAGCATTGTTGGTCCATTTTTAGGTTACTCTGTAGTTTCTCCTGGGTGTCTTGGAGGGTCTGGAAGTAATTGTTGGCTTGGGGAATGGTCCCTGGTTGTTCTGAGGATGGGATTCCTTGAGGAGAGTAGCCGTAGTTAGCCTTAAAGGGGGTCATCTTAGTCCCTGAGTGGTAGGAGCTATTGTAGCTGAACTGAGCTAAGGGCAGCAGATATGACCAGTTGTCTTGTTTGGCATTTACATAGGCTTGGAGGTATGTTTCCAAGATTTGGTTGATATGTTCTGTCTGTCCATTGGTCTGAGGGTGGAAAGAAGTTGACATGTTCAACTTTATCTGTAGCTGCCTCATGATTTTCCCCCAGAACTTGGAGGTGAATTGTGTTCCTCTGTCAGAGATAATATCTTTTGGTAGTCTGTGATGTCTGTAGATGTGCTCAAGGAACAGACAGGCAGAGGCTATGGCTGTCATCCCACTAGAACAGGCCACAAACTCTTCCAATTTGGTGAGCTGATCTACAAATACCAGGATGCCAGTGAACTTTTTGCTTGGAGGAAAATTGGTGATGAAATCCATGGGGATTGATTCCCATGGCATTGTGGGAATCTGGAGGGGTTTCAGGAGTCTGTGAGGTTTCTGCGTAGAGTGTTTGTTCCTTATGCATGATACACACCAACTAATGTAGTCCTTTACCTGTGGGAATATGTAGGTCCACCAGTAGTTCAAGCAGAGCTTTTTCATGGTTTTCTTTACTCCCTTGTAACCTCCCAGAGGAGAGTCATGGATCTCTCTGAGGACCTGGTCCTGGATGGCCCCTAGGGGGACCACCAATCTATTGTGTCTGAAGAGTAGACCCTGTCTTAGCTTGTAGTTGCGGTTTGGGCTGTTGGAATTCATCTTGTCCACTATCCCTTGGATTATTGGTGAATTCTTTTGGGCTAGCTTGATCTCATCTCCTAATGTGGAGGTTGCTAGCCCTGCGCTCAGGGAGGGTTTGCAGGGGGATTTGCTGAAAACATCCTCATATTGTGACAGGATGCTCTCTAAGGTTGGCAAGATTTCCACCACGTTCAAGGAGGAGGCAGTGGTTTGTCCCAATGTCACGTTGCCTGACTTCCCATTACTGGAGATATTGACTTGTTGTGTGTCCCAATCAATATTACATTTAGCTTGCTCCCACCAGGGCATCTCCAATATGACAGGGAAAGACAGGTCCTTAAGGGCCAAAAAGTTGAGCTCAAAGGGTATTCTACCAATTTTTACTGTAGTGGGCTGGATTACTTGATACACTGGGGGCGTACTTCTGTTGGCTAGGCAAGCAGTTCCTCCAGGTTGGGTCTGTAAGCCTAAGGTTTCTAGGAGTAGGAGATCAATGAAATTCCCCATGGCCCTGGTGTCTAGCAATGCAGTGGTGTGTGTTCAAAGTACTGAAGTAAATTATTAAAGGCACCATAGAGTAGAGAGGAGTAGTTTCTTCATTACCTTCCTTGTCAACTGCCATCAATGGTTGGGGGTTTAAAGGGATTTGGGCAGGCTGTAGGGCAATTTATGACTGTGTGCCCCGCCAGACCACAGTATATGCAAAGCCCATGAGCTACTTGCTGGGCCTTCTCTTTGCTGGAGAGCATGAAACCACCACCTGGTTTAGGGATCACTCCTGGGTGTAGGGGTTTCTCTTTGGTGTTGGCCTTAGGAGGGAGTACCTGGATGGTAGCCATCTGGGTGGGTTGCTTGGCCAGGGTCTCCTTGTAACGTCCATCCCAATCTTGCACTTCCTTTATTACTTTCTCATAGGTGTCAGGGAGTTTATGGTGAAGTAGGCAATCCTGAACTTGTGGGGAGAGTCCAGCGTAGTAGAGGTAACAAGCTTCATCAGCATCTAGTTGAAGAGCCTCTTTAAGCTGGGAAAACTTCTTGGTGTAACTGGCCGTGGAAGGAGTTCCTTGCCGGAGGGAGTATAGCTTGTGTCAAGTGCTGTTTATGTCTTCAGTGAGCTGACTGAGTCTAGTAATCTTTGACTAAAGGTGTGGAAGTCATGACGCAAGTTGGGCTCCTTGAGGTTGACTGCCGCAAACCAGTCTTGTTTTTGACCGGTGAGTTGGTTAGCCACATGGAGCACCTTCTGAACATCTGTGGTGTACTTGGAGGGTTCAGATTCAAATAGTGTGTGAGAAAATAAGAGCAGGGTAAAGATGGCTTGTTTCTCACTAGAGTGGATGATGGCCTTGGATAGGTGATTAAGGACCACATTCTGTACTTGGTGAGTAGCTGTGGGATGATTCATATCTCCTCTATACTGGAGAGTTTGGAAACATTTAAGGCAGGTGTAACAGGTAGTGATGAGCGCAACCAGGGAGGTCACACACAAAAGGGTCAAGTATTTGATCAAGGTTGTTCCTAAGGCTTGCTGGAATAGCCCCAGTGGGGGTGCTATTATACTGTAATACCCAGTTACAGTAGGTACTACTTGCAGCAGGTATGACAGGATGTTGGCAAATTGGAAGCCAGTAAGGGCAGTGACAATTGGGTAGATGGTCATCAACCAATGGAAGACCTTAGCATGAAGGTTGTATCTTCCAAAGCTCCCGGCAAAGTATGTTAACACATAGTACATGGAGGTGTACACCGCAATAGATAGCGTGGAATGCAGGGACACCAGGGGAGGCCAGGAGCCATAGTAGGAGGAGTTGAGTTATCCAGGGTCATAGTGAGGATCATGACCTAGTCCTTCTGGTGAGGGGCCAAAAAACTCTGGTCCTTGTTGGTAGCCTCCAATCCCAAGGCAAGCTGTAAGCACAGCTGTGAAGATGAGATGGTTCATTTTCCTTGGATTGGAGGGAGTTGGTGGGGACTAAATAGTTTAAAGTTGACTTAAGTTTCAAGTAAATTTAGCTTTATTGAGGGTATTAGACTCAATAATAGCACAAGTTACCACTGAGGATGGATCCTTTATTTATAGTGTCCCCCCATTGTGCAAAGTTTTGCAATTGGGAGTGAAAACAGGGGATTAGTGATTCCAAAAGTTTGGAAGGTGAGACTTGGAATTGGTTCTGGAGGATAAGGTCAAACAACTGTTTTTGTACAATCTGTTGTTGATTTGGAAGTTCTTGACTGAGGCCAATGGGTTCTTGTGGGCAAGAGGTCATGTGGTTGGAAAAACTCAAGGTACCCTTAGAATCTATTTCTGTCTTGGTGCACATGATTTGGTTGGAGCCTAGACTTAACCTTGTGACCTGAGAAGCAGCAACTCATTGGTCAAGGGAGGAATTATTGCTCACATGTAAAAATTGGGCTTGGATTCCTTCTGTTGGGCAGGAATAGTTTTTAAATTCTGAAACCCTATTTCTCCCTTCTTCTGGATGGCAGGCATTTTTCTGGAATATTTTCCCTGCATCCAGGGACTTTTCTGACTGGCTGCAGGTAATGGGGGCTTCTGATTGGCTGTGGGTTGGGTCCTGGGACCCAGGTGGCTGGCTGGCAGCCAACTGGGACCCAGGTAGCAAGCAGGCGGGCTGGGGGCTGGCAGCAGGCCTGCTGGCAGCTGGGTGGGTGAGCAGGTGGCTGGCGGGGGCCTGGCTGGCAGCTAGGAGGCTGGCGGGGGCAAGCAAGCGGGCAGGGGCTGGTGGCGGGCTTACAGGCGGCTGGCTGGGCAAGCAGGTGGCTGGCAGGGGCCCGGCTGACAGGTGGGAGCCTGGTGGGGTGCTGGCAGGCGGGCAGGCAGGCAGGGGGCTGGCGGTGGGCCCGCTGGTGCCAGGCTGGGCAAGCGGGTGGATATCAGCGGGCCTGCTGGTGCCAGGCTGGGTGGTGGGGGGTTGGTGGGCAAGCAGAGGGTTGGCAGGAGGCCTGCTGGAGGCTGGATGGGCGCTGAGAGGCTGGTGGAGGGTGCTGGAAGGCGTAGCAGGTGCCTGCCTGGATGTTAAATTGTTGCAGCAGCTATTAAATTCTGTTTCTTCCTTGGTTTGATTTTTATTTCCCCCAATTAAAGGGGGAAAGTCCTCATTAAATTTTGCCTCTTTGACTGGAAAAACTCCTTTTCTTTTCCAAACTTGTCCTCCAGTGATAATTTGGTTTATGTCAGGAATATTCCTGACACCAACTAAGTGCAGAGAAGCCTCAGGTTCATCCCTGTACCTTGATTTGTTGAATGATCAAGACTAACCAGTACATAATTCAAAGGTAATATTGAACTTATACTACCCATTTACTCTTTCTTTCTAGGTGATTTAACTGCCTCAGAAGATGAGAAATTGTCTAGTGTCAAAACCTTCATTTGGGTGTTTTCAGGAATACAATTCAAAGGGTTCCTGACACCCCACTTACTTAATAGGATACTACCTCTTGGGTGGATTTAGCACTCTGCTTAGAATATTTTATTTCCTGTGTCAATTTGGTCACCTTATCATGGTGATGGTTTCCATAGAATCAGTGGTGGCAGGTTTGAATCTGGTTGTTCTAACCCATAAAATAGAGAAATTATTCCCTAATAAGTAGATCCCTGACACCCAGTGCTCTTTATCAACTTAATATGAATAAGAAGCTTTATTTTGGAAACACCTGCTGCCCTTTCCCATTTTTGTGGTATTTTGACTCTTTTTTGTTGTCCTTGTTTCTGTTGCTTACACAAAACTTGTATGTATTATCAAGCACTGGCTAAACACTTAAAATGATAATTAGCAAAACAGACTCCCGGCAATAAACAAGGTCAATACCAAATGAGTGAGCTAAAATTCCTTATTGTTCAATGATTTATGTGTGAAAACTTTGGTAGACTCTCTGGATAACTTTGGCACTCTTGGATTTAAGTTCTGCTTCCTCCCAAACTGTGTGTCCTGAACAAATTTTTGTGTCTGTGTGACCTCAACATTATGTAACATCTCATTTTTTTCTTCCTGAGTGAGCAATTTTGTTACACTTGCTCAGTTTTTTTACCCACAGGAACACCCCCAATCATGATGCACACCAGCTGCATTGGTATTTTTCTATTGTATTCCTTTCATTTTATATAGAATCAAAGTCTAAATTAAGCAGCAACCCTGGTTTTGTATTTTTATCTGAATATAGAATTAGATTAGAATATACACCACTCAACTACATTTTTATAGATTTTTTATATTTTAATTAGTTGATTTTGGCTTTAAACGCCTCAATATAGAATCTATAAACTACTTTCCATCAATACCTCCTCATTTTCACACCATATTTGAATAGTCAGAGCACTATTTTCATGAATTATGTTTCATGTTGTGTGTCTCATTTCATATAACTAGGTATCATGCATATGTATAGATCACTTTGTACAGCAACTGAATCATCTTGTTTCCTGGGTGAGTTTTTATAAAGCTTTTCTTTTTGCTTGAGTTTTGACCTGCTGCAACTGAGTTTATTTTGTCATCAGATTATATATTAAACATATGTACACCAAAGGACATTTAACCCATTTTTATGATCTCATGTATTTTTACCATATATTGATTAATTTATCTTGTATTTTGAGTTGTTTGTTGCTTTATTAAGTCATTTTGTCCAAGGACATATCAAATCTCAGTTAACAAAGTGCATTTTTTACACAGATACTTGGAGCTTGTTTAAGTTTGAGTTTATTTTACTTATAAATTAGTTGATTTTGTTAAGTGCCATAGCTTTGAAAATTACTTTAATAATACTGTTATGAATGATATTTCAATACTTGAATTTAAAGCCCAGGAATCAAACCCCAGCCCTCAGAAAATTCCTTGCACTAACCAGGATAGACAGGGACCTGCCTGCCTGCAGCTAAGACTGAAAGTTCAATACCTGCATTGAAAGCCCTGGAATCAAACCCTGACCCTCCAAAGACAAATTGAGTCACCCAGGATGAATGAGGACCTACCAACCTGTTGAGTCACAGACTCAAGCTGTTGAACTACTCTGCAACCTTCCATATTGTTAAGAGAGATTCCCCAAATAGTCACCAGATTGCTGCCAACCTTGCGCCACTGGGGAACCAGGCCTATGCAGAGGTTGTGGCTTGCCTAAAGGAGGTTAAGACAAGGCCTAATACTATCCCTTCCAATGAGCAACAGCTGCTACAAGTCTCCAGTCCAGAATGGGCAACACAATTGACCAGCTCATGTTATATAGTGAACAGCAGAAGCAAAACAAAGCATTGTCACTTCTGTTCACCATAGCAGGCCTAACATGGAGCCACTGCCCTCAAACCCCTAAGCCAAGATCCATGACCTGTCATCAAATTGTCCACAGACCTAAAGTCTGTGAAAATCAAAGAAGCAAACCCACATGGTATAAGAACCCTGGTGGTATGGGGACAACCATATTATTATTATTGATAAGAACGGTTTATGAGCTTGTAAGAATTTATATTCCTTTCAAAAAGGAAACCCCTTCAGGAGGTTCTATTTGTTCCATTAATCAAAAAATATCACAAATTGGAAGTGCATTTTTGAATGCAGAAGACAAAATAACTTCAATTAAGCAATTGTTAATTGAAAACAGCTCAAAAACGTGTTCTAAATGGTTTAATAAATATTCTTTCACTACACAGAGTGAAAGCAAAAACAAACACAGATTTTTAAATTAAAATATAAATCCTATCTCAAAACCAAGGGTCCAGCGCTTAATCAAACTTGACAGCAACAAAAATAACATTAAATTAAGTAATAATGGCACCAAACACATTCAATTATCAAAAGCAACCAATCAGAACCAAATAAAATGCATCACAGAATTCAACAAGAAACCAGGGGCTCCAAAGGACCAATCAGATCTAGAAATTCAAACAAGCCAAGGAACTAATCCTCATCCAAGCCCAGAAGCCACCCCAGACCAAAGCAAGGCACCAAATTGTAGGCCACATGTCAGAAACAACCTTGCTTCTCTTTGCATTGCAGGCTGCAGCCTGCTGCAGTCCTGAAAGGAAATACTTTCTCAACAACTCCTGAAGGATTCTTTTGTAACCACCTTGTCACTCCCCCATCTTCACTCATTATTTAATCTTACCTTTCCCTCCTGAGAAAATTCCTTCAACAATATTATTCCTACAAACAATCTCCTATAAATTTTATACTTTCAAACCTCTAACTTATTAGTAAATAATTGAGTCTATTCCCAACAACATTAAACCACTTCTCCCCATGTGGGTTTTCTGTGTGTTAATAGGGTACAGCCAGGCAAATGTGAACTTTGAAACTCCAGAACTAACTCCCACTGATAAATCTGAAGACTCCATTTGGTAGTTTTGGTCCACACTGCCACCATGCTCCCTATGTTGAAACTGCTTGCTTCCCTCCTATTATTTATCCTAAGGCCCCTTGGTTGGTCTTGGGATACACCAGTGTATACTACTTATTAAATCACTTTACACCCTTATTAGGAAGATTTTGATTACTAGGACATCTACTTCATATGGATATGATAGAATTCCAGTAGGTTCTACTCTAGCCAAGTAGACAACCAGGAAACCTCCCACTCTAGAGATTGGCCTGCAGACTCAACTCTAGCACTATACCAACCCCCTGGAGCCCCCTTTGGACCTATGCATTTTATAAAATACCCCCAACCCCCACCTACTATGAGTTCAACTTAGATAACATACTAATTGCCAACCCCTTGACAAGGACTAGAGAAACCAAAACCATAGGTTGCAAAGGAAAGTGAATTGTGAGGCTACCAAGATTGTTCAAAGACAAATATAACTACTTGCCCGCCTACTTTGTCCCTATGACCCCAACTTAAACACTATAACCTGATCACCCCATTAAATTTACTACCTCCACCAAGACTACATTTATCCAGCTGTTTATAGTACTCTACATTACTTTGACAGGCTTAGTGGACTCTATGTTGCCCAAATTTAGACCCTGGTCTTTACTTGAACAATCCCTATCTTACTGTCACAAATGACAAACTCCATTTGACTATGCTCATGGGAAACCCCCAACTACGGGATTCAAACCCCAATACCCTGCAGGCTGCCAGCCTGAGGATCTTTGGGCTCAAACCAGAGGGGGATTTGACTTCAGAGAATCTCCTTAGGCTTGATGAACAGAAATTACTTGCTTCAACGCCTCCCACGCCAAAGTTTCCTGTTAGCCTGACCAATGAGAGCGCGGACCAAGCCAAGGATCCTGAAATAACTTGGGCTATTGCAGAAGGGGAAGCAAATAAACTTCCTGTGGAATGTGGGTCACCCAAAGATGACAAATCCCATGACCTGAAAGGTAAATTTGAGCTTTCTCAGTTTGAACCAGCCAATGAAATAACTCCCATGATAGATACCGCTAAGGGCTGTAAAAACCTGATAGAAAGTAGCACCAGGCCCAAAGAAATTTTTAAAAGTTTCTCCATGGCAGATGGGTATACTTATACCCTGGGCCTCCAGGAAGTTACACATTGCCATTCTTGCAATAAAGTGTCATGAATCTTTAGTTCAACCAGGTCATCCCATATTTGATTTTAGCTCTATTTCATTTGCAGACCAACTTCTGCAGTCCTGTGCCTCCTACCTATTTGCCCCAAGAAACCTCGGATAAGCTGCCCAGACTATATTGTCCTCTTGGAGCTACCTTTTGCCCAGTACATTTCACAGAATATCCACCAAACCCGGCATATTTGGAGTTCACATTAGAGGAAATCTTAATCCACAACCCAGAGGCTATAACTAGAGAGACAGAGACCATTTACAGAGAAGGGATCAAAGTCACCATACCCCCTCTTCTATTTCAAAAGTACAACTACTTGCCCGCCTATTTTATTCCAATGATACCACCTCTCACCCTGTGGCCCAACTGCCTGAAAGAATCTATTACAACCAATTAATCCACCTCTACTCAGATATTTGGGGTGATATATACCACTCTCACTGGCCTTATTGATTCAATGGTACCTGCAAGCAGACCCTGGGCCCTTCTGGGTAAATCAATATCTCATATTGTAAAGCTAGCACCAATCTTGTGGTGGGTCCTGCCTGCAGGACCTGTGGGCTGTCTGCCTGCAAGTTCCCAGGAACCCCCCACAGGCTGGTTCCCTGATAGTTCTATTATTAAGTAGCACTCATCCTATGATAGACATTATCCACTGGCCCAGTGTTACTCCATCCTGAGTCACCTAATGCCTCTACCTATGCCTGGCTTCCTGACAGATACAGTGATAAATTATTTATAAGGATTGGTTTTTAAAAGGCATATTCATGTCAAGTTTATACTTCTGGGAAGTGTAATAAACAAAATAAAGGGGAAGATTAAGAAGAGAATGATACTTTATTTATGAATATAGGTTAATATATGGTATCATGATAAGCCACATATTGTCCATGTATGTCATGGAGGTCATGGGGCTTATCTGAGTAATGTTCCTCTTGAGTCACGGGGCTTAATCAAGTTGTGTTCCATTTAGGACCTGGATTGAGAGATCCCTGTCATAGATGGTTAACTGATAATGGTACCACCAGTTTATTGACTGGGTGGTGAACCACTTGGTGAGCCACTTGGTGATTTACTTGGGGTGTTAATTCCCCAATAGGGAGTAATCAAAGATGTTGCAACATCTCCCCCTGGGGTGCTGGAAGACGGAGCCTTGGGAATCTTTTTGAGGGTATCTGGTATACGGGCTTGGTACTGATTCAGTTTGGCGTTAGGTACAGGAAGTCTTGAATTTTGTTGGGCTGCTCTTGCCTTACACAAACAAAGTTGATCATGATGCATATGTTTTAGTTTGGTTTGGGCTCTAATCCCTTTGATGAGGTAGGTGTTATTGGGCTTCAATTCCATGACAATGCCTGGTCCACATAACCCTGGGTCTAATTTGTGTTGGTTGTGGTTGACAACCCAGATCTTGTCTCCAACTTGCAACCTTTCTTGTTGTAATGGGATTGCTTCTCGCTGAACCCTTTGTTGTTCCATTGTCTCTTGGTCCTTTCTGGCTTGCAGTACTTTTAGGTCAATGCTGTCTGGTACCTTCTTTGGAAGTGGCAGTTGTGGCCCCGTGGTTGTACTGACAAGTGAGGGTTTTTGACCATAGACAAGTTCATAAAGGCTTTTGCTTGTATTGCGGTTGACTTGTGTTCTGCAGACCATAAGGGCGTTGGTAGCATATCAACCTAGGCTTTTGAATTATTGGCAGACAACTTACTGAGGGCTTCCACTAGAGAGCCGTTTAGTTGTTCTACGCGTCCATTTGCTTGTGGGTGATATGGGCTGGCTGTGATGTGCTTTATCCCATTTTTGGCAAGATAGATATTGGTGTCAATAGCTTTAAGTTCAGTGCCTCCATCTGTGATTAAGAGGTCAGGCTTTCCAAACTTAGCTATGATTTTGTTGCCAATGAATTGTCTCACGTCATTGCCTTTGTGCTCTTTTGTGGCTTGTGCCACAGGCCACCTGGTTGTATAGTCAATGGCTGAGATGATGTACTTCTTGCCTTTGCTTTTACCAGGCATAGGTCCCACAATATCTAACGACCATATCTTGAAGGGCTGTTTGATGGATACAGGTACTACTGACTTGGGTGGAGCTTTGGTTTGGGTGTACTTTTAACAGACCTTGCATTGTTCCAGTACTTCTCTGATAACATCTAGCATATTGGGCCACCAGTAGCAGGTCTTGAGATATTCATGCAAGTTTCTGCTACAGGTGTGTCCCAAGTCTCTGTGATAATGGAGGAGTGTGTCAATCTTTTGTGTTGACAGAACTTAGGGTACAGTGTCACCATTTAGAAGGATTTGGTGGAGGGTACCATATACATTTTTGAACAGATGTTTGTTCTTGAGAACTTTCTCTTGGATGTCCATTGTTGTGCCAGGTGGGAACTCTTCCTGGAGATTCCCCATGATTAACATGGGCCAGTTGGGGTTTCCATCAGTGCAGAGGATGTGTTTATTGTATAGCCTTAATAGAGTGTCTGCAGTTAGTATCTCTCTGCCTGACTTGTATTCAATTTACATGGGGTATCTCTGTATGAGACTCATCCATTTGTATTGTCTTCTTGACAGGTGTTGTTGTGTCTTGAAGAATATCAACAACTTGTGGTTGGTGAGTACCTTGAATCTCTGGGTTCCTTCTAGATAACACTGCTATTTTATGAGGCAGTGTATGATGGCAACCAGCTCCTTGTCAAGTATAGGGGATCTTTGTTTGCCATCTGATAGCTTCCTGGATTTATATACCACAGGAAGGAAGTCTTTCTGGGCCGTTTCTATACAGAGGACTCCTCCTATGGCATAATCAGATCCTTCAGTTTCCAGCTCATAGATGCCCTTGCGGTTTGGGTATTGTAAGATGGGGGCAGTGACCATGTGTTCCTTCAGTTGGCAGAAATATTGATCTTGTAAAGGTGCCCAGACAAAATTGGTTTTTTTCCCAGTGATGGCTGATAGGGGAGCTGTTAGGGCGCCCCAGTCAGGGATGAATCTGCATACATAGGCTACCATTTCAAGGAAAGTGCAGAGTTTGCACTTGTTCCTTGGGGCTGGCATTTCTGTTATGGCGCGTATTTTTTCTGGATTGGGCTTGATGCTGTCTTTTCTAATGATATGACCAAGGAAGGGGAGTTCAGTTGAGAAGAACTTGCATTTGGATGGTTTGGCAATTAGTTGGTTTTCCTGCAGGGTACAGAGGACTGTGCGGACATCTTCCCAGTGTTGCTGTAGGTTGGGACTGTAAATGATGATGTTGTCCAGGTAGATGATTGCTCTTTTCCTAATGTGTTCCTTGAATACTTTGTTCATGGAGGTTACAAAGGTTCTGGGAGAATTTTTCATGCTGAAATTGAGGACACCACATTCAAAGGACCTGTATTTAGTTCAAAATGCGGTCTTTGGGATTTCTTCAGGTTTCACACAAATTTGGTGATATCCTGCTGTCAAATCAATTTTTATGAAGATTTGGGAGCCCCCAAGGGCATCAAAAAGGTCATCAATTAGGGGCAGGGGATACCTGTTCTTTATTGTGACCTTGTTGAGGGCCCTGTAGTCTGTGACCAGGAAGAGGCCTCCATCTTTCTTTGCTACAAAGAAGACAGCGGCACCAAATGGTGACTTTGAAGGTCTGATGAGGCCTTTCTTGAGTGCTTCATCAAGGTAAGCTTTCAGGGTGTTGTCTTCTTGTGGTGTGAGGCGTTAGATGGGTCGTGCTTTGGGCACACTACATTTCAGGTTGATCTCATGTTGTATACCCCGGTTAGGGGGCAGCCCAGGTAGTGATTCTTGGAATAAGGAGGGAAATTCATTGATCAGCTGGTCCCTAATTGGGTTCTGTTTGTGTTGGATTTCTGTGTTTTTGAAGTGAATGACTTCATATGTACATGTGCTCCAATCAATTTTTCTGATGTCAATTTCTTTCTCCCTTTCCATGATCTTTACAAATATGTGGTCCCTCATGAGGGTGTCAAGATGTGTCAGGTACACGTGATGGTGGACTTCTCCTCTCTGGATAGTGAGGGTGGCACTGTTCTAGTCTGTGTGAGGCTTTGTCTTTTGCATCCAATCTAATCCAAGTATGACATTGTATTTGGGGATTGGGATGATGGGACCACTAATTGTTGTTTGGACGCCTCCAATTTGGGCCCAGGAAAGTCTGATCTTGTGGGTAACTGGTGTGCTGCAGTTGTCTGCCATGATGGCCCTTTTGATGTTACTTCAAATGGTAGGTAACTTCATGAGGTCTGCAAAACTCTTGTTGATAAGTGATTGGTCAGCTCCAGTGTCAAATAGTGCTGTGCCCTGGTATCTGCAAAAAAGGAAAGGATAGGTAAGGAGTTTATTTCCAGATTGAGCGGCAAACAGTAGAGGATTGCTGGAGGGAACCTGGATCATGGTGATTGAGTCCATGTCCTGTTCTCTGTACAAGTCTTGTGAAGAGGGGGAGGGTGGCTTGCCTAAGCACTCCCCTGAGCTTTTCCCTCCTTGTTAGTATCTTTGGTGCTAGCCTGGTTGGCTTGTGAAGTGTGATTCTCATGTTGAGGTTGGGTACTAGTGGCTTGGTTGTTTTGTTTATTGGGGTGAGGCTCTCTCTTAACGGTGGGGTTTTCCTTGCGTTTGTTGGAGGCGTGTAGATTGTCAGACTTCTGAGCTGCGTGTTTTACCTCTAAGAATACATCCTCAAGGCTCTTGCAGCAAGTCATGTTGAACTGGCGTCTAATATGGGTAGGGAGGCTATTGTAGAAGTCCAGGTGTGGCCCAGGTTCATCAAAGTTGATGATGTTGGGTGCACAGTCACGTAGTCCTTTGTATGTGGCAATGTATTCCTTGATAGTTCCTGTTGTTTTGAAGGTTCAGAGTTTGGTCATAATCACCACGTCTGAATCCTTCATGGAGAATTTCTCAAGGAATGAGGCTTTGAACATTTCCCAGTTTTCCTTCTGGTCAGGATGTTGAGCCAGCCATTTGGTAACAAAACGCAAGGCAGTCTCTGTGACACGGAGGGCAATTTTGCTAACCCAAAGTCTTTGGGGGTACTCCATTTGCTCAAACTTGCTCTCAGTGCTGTTAATTCAAAGCGAGGCGTTCTCACAGCGTAGTCCTGCAAAGGCGCCAATCTCAGCGGTATGTAAACGCTGAAACACTATATTAGGTATCTCAGGTTGCGTAGGTGCTGTTGTGGCTAGCGTGGTAGGGAACAGTTTGCGGGTTTTAAGAGTGTTGTACTGGTTGATGGGTACAAGGAGATTATTGTAGATGACAAGGCCTGCAGGGACGTCTTGTCCTACTTTGTAATCTCTCCAACTGTTAGGGAGTGACATTGCTTGGGTTCTTTTCTTGGGAGGAATTTTTCCTTTGAGTTGGGTAGTTATGGATAACCTACCTGTGCTACCACTGTTGAGTTTATACTTCTGAGAAGTATAATAAACGAAATAAAGGGGAAGATTAAGAAGAGAATGATACTTTATTGAATATGAATATAGGTTAATATATGGTATCATGATAAGCCACATGTTTTCCATGTACGTCATGGAGATCATGGGGCTTATCTGAGTAATGTTCCTCTTGAGTCATGAGGCTTAATCAAGTTGTGTTCCATTTAGGACCTGGATTGAGAGATCCCCATCATAGATGGTTGACTGATAATAGTGCCACCAGTTTATTGACTGGGTGGTGAACCACTTGGTGAGCCGCTTGGTGATTTACTTGGGGCATTAATTCCCCAAGAGGGAGTAATCAAAGATGTTGCAACATTCACTTTAATCATTTTTTTCAATTTTTAAATAACTCCTATTTTTATAGAAAAATTAAAAAAAAATAATTTAAAAATATAATCTGGTGCCTTGGCACAATGATAAAAACAAAAACTATTTTTTAAATTTGTAGCTCTGGATACAATTTTTTTTGGTAAATTTTTTATTGGAGGAAAAATATTTTTTTGGGGGGGGGGGGGTCAAGGGGGGATCACATCTGGCGTTGCCCATTAAAAGAAACTCACCCTGAAACAGGGTCTTGAATTTTATGCCAGCTGAAAGCCAGCTGGCCGGTTGTAGGGTCCTTGTAGATGAGAGAGGCCTTTTTAAGCATCCCTCTAATCTGGTTCTTTCCACCTGGAATCAACTTAGAGAAAGTGGAGATCCTATCTAAGGTTGAATCCACTGTGGCCTTAAATTTAGTGATTACTAGGTTCAGGATCAATGTCCTTTCCCAATAAACCATAGCTTTATGGGCTGTGTGAATAGACCATATAGCACTATGGTAAAGAATGGATCTGATCTGTATGGGGAACTGGCTCAACAACCTACAGAAGAAGATATCTTGGTGGCCTTGTAGAGATGAGAGTCTGATTGCTTTATATATTAGTTCCCACACATGTGCACTAATTGGGCAAGTGAAATAACAATGGTCTACACTTGCTGTCATGTTTCTGCATATGTTGGACCCTTTATATGGGTAGTCAGTTCCACAGTTTGTATCTTTCTTGTACGCTCTGTTCATTACTCTGCAGGTGATATTCCAGAGTCTGGATGCCACCAGCCTACAGTTGCTGGCTGTTATATGATCTCTAAATGCAATAGAGACATTGTGGCTCATTGTAGTCCAATCCCTGAATAGTTTGGGGTGTTCTGGTCTGGGGGGAGTCTTTCTAATCTCTTGAAATGAATCAGCATCTACCTCTCTTGATCCAAGGAAGACTGTATATTTGGTTTTTGCAATCTCTATAGACACTCTTCCTTTTTCAAGGTTGATATTTGTGTTCTTATAGGAAACTTTGAAGGCAGCAATCTTAGCTTTGTCATCTCGTGAGAGTTGTCTTGCTTAGACGACCAGCTACCAAGGCGCAATGTGCACCATGATTCTCTCCAGTATGTGGGGCAAACCTTTTTTGTGTGTAAGCTTTTATGGTTCAGCATCCACATCCTTAAAGAGTTGGTAGTGAACGGGTCTGATGACACTGTAGCTATCATATTAAAGGCTCTGCCTAGTGCAGGACTACAGAAGTAGACTTCTATCAAGTTTAGGAAACCTTTAGCCCACATCATTCTTGCTTTGTTGGCTACACATTGAAGACTGAGGCCTCCAGAACTTTTGGGTGGATACAGGACTGCCAATTTTATAGGGGCCTTTTGCGGACTGCCCCATAGGAAGGTCCTTGTGAGAGTGTTTATCTTCTTTTCAAACACCCTAGAGAATGGAACTATATGGGCTGTGTACCATAGTTTGGAGTACACAAATATTTTTAGTACCTGGACTTTAGTGTCTAGACTAAGGAGCTTATACTTCCATTTACTCATCCAATTAACCAGGTTTGACAGGAGTTTAGACTCCATCTCAGGTAGAGCCACCCCCTCTGTATTGAATAGGATGCCCAGGTGGCAGAATGGTTCCCCGCTGGGTTTGGGTTGTACCATCTGGCAGAATGTATTTGGGGATCCACACTTTATTGTGATTGTCTTGTCAATATTCATCTTGGCATTAGATGCTTTCTGGTATAGTTCCATGATTTCTTGGAACCTTGTTGCATCTCTCCTGCATGACAGTTCAAAGACTTTATTGTCCGCAAAGGCCAGTGCTTGGAGTGGCCACTGTCCTGGGTGATGGATTCCTTGGATTTGTGTCTCAGCCGCCGCAAGCATTACGTTTGACGCAAAGTTAAAGAGAATGGGAGACATTGGGTCTCCTTGCCTAAGGCCCTGATGTACTCTTACTAGGTTTGTAAGCTTGTTATTAATGATTATATGCGCTTCTAAATCCTTATATAGTGTTTTGATCTATTTCAGGAAGTTTTATGATATTCTCACTGAACTTAGGGCCCAGTTAAGATAATCCCAGCTTACACGGTCATATTCCTTCTCCATATCCAGGAAGAGGAGATAGCTGTTTTGTTGTAGATCTGGGTGTTGTAGTATATTATGTACTGCATCAATGTTATCCCAGATGGACCTGTTGCTCATAAATCCTTTCTGGCTGTGATGGATGATTTTTGGTGCCAGTTTCATCAGTCTATCAGACAGTATTCTGGTCAGGATTTTGTAATCTGCATTTGATAGGCTTATTGGGCGCCAATTGCGGAGGGAAGTGGAATTGCTTTCTTTATATAGAAGACATACATTGACCTTATTTCTGTCAGGTATAATAGAGTTGGTCTCCAATTAGGAATTATACAATGATGTTAATTCATCAATTATTGACAGGCCTAGTGCCTTGTAAACATCAGCTGTGATTTGGTCAGGCCCTGCTGCTTTCCCCTTAGGTCCATCTTTCAGAGCTTGGACTATCTCACCTTGGGTGATTGGACCAATTAGGAAGTTTTGTTGTTCTTTATTGCATTTGTTCAGGTGAGGCTTGGCTAGGGCCTCCAGTTTCTTAAACACAAAGTAATCCATCTGATCCTTTGCAAATAATGTGGCATAGAAATCCTCAGCCTCCAGTTTCATTTCTTTCTGGTTTGAGGTTAGTGAACCATCCAACTTACGTAACTCTGTCTGGGGTGTTTGTAATCCAGAGAATTTTAGATCCTGAAGGCCTAGTCTAGATGATGTCCCCATAGCACATTGGAACTTTTAATTTGTTTTGGTTTGAGTCATTGTGTTGTTCTTTGTCTGCCATACTCAAAGATTGTTTGCCACTTGAGTAAACTGGACAAGCCATGCCTCTTGGTCTTCAGCAGTAGGTTTGATTCTCTGGAGCGCTTTGACCTTATCTTCTAGGCTCTTTTGCTGCCCATTCTATCTTTTCCTCTTCTGCTTCTCATATTCTTGAGATGTATTACGGATCAGTTTTTTATCTCAGCCCATCTTGTGGGTGGATGTTGACGGGCTTCCACATTCATGGTGGCTAATAGGTTTTTTATGCTTTTGGATAGTTCTTTGACCCACTCAATATTGCAGATTGTGGTGGGAGCTATACTCCAGTTCATCTTGGGTTTTCTAATTGTGTTAACAGAGACCACCACTATCATGTGATCACTAATCCAGGAGGTTTTCACTACTGATATGGAGGTTCTATCTTCTAGTTCCCCTGCAATGAGAATGAAGTCTAGTCTACTACCAATGACTGTTTTGTGTATCAGGCATTTGCCCCATCTAGTGAGTGTACCCGGACCATCATACTCATCATCAATAATGAACATGAGTCCATTTTTGGCCATATAGTTTAACATGATTGCTCCTCGTGCATGATTGTGGCTTTGGGTTGGAAATGTATCTCTGACTCTGTCAGTCCAAGTATTCCAGTCCCCACCAATAACTGTTTTGTCTGTTATTGGGATTTTTTCAAGTACCTGCCACTGTTCAGCACTTTCTGGATGCTGTGAAGAAAGATAAACTCCAATTATGTGGAGTGATTTGTTGGAGGTTGTGTCTGTAGCACAGACTATTGATATTCTTTTGTCTAAGTGACTTTCAATGAATTCAATATTAATTTTCTTTTATAGAGCCAAGATAGCAACATGACAGCCCCAGAAGGATTGAACATTTGCAGTCTTGGCCCACGGGTGATTGAGTGGGTCTTTGTCAAGGGGAGGATAGTCGGGTATATTGTGGGCTCTAACTTTGGTAACTATGAGGACATATATTATGTGTTTCTTGTAGTGATGGAGGTTTGAGGCTCTGGTTTCCCAGTTGCCCATACTAAAAGTGTTGGAAGTACCAATGGTCATTATTCCTGGCTGCCTGACCCACAGATATGAGGTTGTTTGCTATTGTCAGTGACCAAATGTTTAGTGTTGGGACGGGGGGAGGTACAGTTCAACAGATTCCAGGTGCTGCCTTGTATGCCTGGGTTGGATGAGTTGGTTTGGAAGTTTGCAAATTCTGCCTCAGTAAAGTTGGTCTCCATATCCCCCTTTGGCTTTTCACCTGGGATCAGGATGGGGTTACCTTTACGCTGGCCATTTTTCCGTACATGTGATTTGTTAACAGTTAAGCTAGGCACATGAGGTGGTTGAGGTGTGGGTTTATTTTTCTGTTTTTCTGTGACTTGAGAGATGCATCATTACTTTTTTGCCAGTCACCCAGATCTGGATGGATCACCCTGTCTGGATTTTGGGTTCCATCATCCATTTTCACCTCCTCTAGAACTGATGGGTCAACAAAGTCACCAGTTTCCTCAGTATTGGTGAGTTCCTCCTCTTGTTCTCTATCTGCTTTTTGATGCTCTTCCATGGACTTTTGAACGGCTTTCATAGCAAAGATGTCATTTACCTCAGGAGGGATCCATCACACTGGTTTGTGTTGTAAAAATGTTTTGGATTCAAACTTGGTAACCCCCTTTTCAATGTCCATCTCATATTCACTAATGTGAACTCCTTTTTTATATGGCATTGGTGTATATTGTGGTCCAGAGCGTAGCAGAAGTGGCATACCTGTCGTGCATTTTCTGGTTCTACATAGATGACACTATTGGTGCACCCAGGGAGTCTCACAAAGCAAGGTAGAGGTGTATTTCTTCTTTTAACAATGGGGGCTGCTTCTAGGAGTATATTTAGGGTACTTGGGAGCATACATTTGGCTTTAAAATTCCCTTTGTCTCTACATTCCAATACTGTACCGTAGTTGTGAGAGAGGGGGGCTAAACTAACTAAGTTTGGCTCCCATCCCGTTGAAACAAACCACCAGGATGCCACCCAGTGAAGAACTGGGACAGCGCTCAAAGAGGGGACTATAGGGAGGACACAGGAGACATTTGAGGGAAATAAGCATTCAAACCCATCAACACCAGTCCAGTGAGCAACCAAGGAGTGCAGGTGGGAGCGGGAGGGAACACCTCAGAGGTCCCAAGTGGTACGGAATCACTCTTGATCAAACTGGGAGGGGAAGGCATGGGAGACACATCCACCTCAGAGGCAGGTGGGGTGGAATCTATGGTACCCAGATCCAAGTTGCCGCATTTCAAGCTCTTAACCACAGCCTCTCCAGAGAAGAGGAGACCACTGGAAGATCCCAGAGACTGGAGGGATCTTCTCTCACAAGCTGGGCAGAAGAGGAGATTTTTCCCCACAAGTCTGGGGAGGTATACCATAGAAGCAGCAAAAATGGAGCCAAGGAAAATACCACATATTTGACAACAGGGAGCAGCATGGTTGTGTTCTCCTCAAAATTTGGGTAAGGAAAGTACTTTTGTTTTGAATTAAAACAATAGAAATTTGGCTTTGGGGATGACCCACAAACAAGAGAGAAGACAGAAAGTAATAGGGGGCACTTTGGAAGGCTTGGCAATGTACCTGGGTGCCTTGAAGACAATTGGAAGTGTGAACAGGTTTGAAAATAAAGAATATATAGAGAAATTCAAAGCAAAAGTAAGGTTTTATATTGAAATTTACTAACAAACTCAATTTCAAGCGTGAACGTTGAAACCAAAAGAGAAAACACAAACAGCTATATGCTGAGGTTTGTTTTAGGAGTCCTGGAAGATGGACTGGGTTCAAAGCAAGGTGGTGTAAGGTAAGGGTTATGATAACAACTAACACTTTTAAAATTTCTAGATAATGGGAGCCCAAACTGAGATCTGACCAAAACTGCAAAATTAAAACAAGTGCAACAGGAACTAAAACTTTTATAAATTTGGAAAATAGACAAGCGGGGACTGGAAGTCCCCTTTCTGCATTAAAAGGAATGGATTGCAAGTAAAAGTGAATCACATGACATTTGGCTCTGGATCCAATTGGCTAGAGGAAAAACTTTGCTGGATAGGACCAGGGAGACTGGAGGGTTTCATTCTAATTTCTGCGGTTGGATCTGATTGGCTGGAAGAGGTATTAGACATTTGGAATTCACTTGAGTTGTCAAGCGTCAATGTGGCAACCTCTGACTGGCTAGCTCTAATGGCTTTTAGAAGTGGGCAACACCAGGCTAATAAGTAGTCTAAATTAAGCAGTGTTTCTTCCCAGGAGGGAGCAACCAAAGGCAAAGGATCTGCAGGATAGGCTAGCACAAACCTCTCATCAACCGTGTGTGCTAAATCCTTTAAAGAATGGAGGGGTTTGGCTGGCGTTTTTGGGCCTTTCTTGGTGCAGCAAGGGAAGATTGCGTGATCCAATACCAGAGGTGGTAGTGAATTTACAGTAGTACAAGGCACCTGTGATCACTGCTTCTTTTACCCATTCACTGTTTTTGTCTGTAGGAGATTGGCAAATATAACCCATTTTGCTTTGTGGTGGACATATTGTGTGATATCCACTTTAAGCTGTTTCCTGTTATAAATGAATTCAAGTTTTGCAGCCATATCTCTTATGGCTGTGTTTGGGAAGCCAATATCAATGAAGCCGTTTTCTGGTGACCATTTGTTATCTACTTCTATGTCTTTAAACTCATCATCAAGAGTTTCAAAGATTGCCTGAACATATCCCCTGAGTGAACCTCCCAGGAGATTGTTAAGGTAGATCCTAATTGCCTTCTTGATGTAAAGGTTGGGCATAGACTTGTATGGGTTGCCCTGTGACATGTGATCTTGTATGAAGTCTTCAAAAGGGAGGGGACCAGAAGAAAAGGGCTCTTACCTTGCTTGACCCTGTTGCTATAGGACATCTTTGGCTGCCCCTATTGCAGGGGGGTTTGGCTCGGTCAAGGGGTGTTTTCTTCATTGCGTACATAATAGCTTCATCCATGATGTAACATTATCCAGGAACTTGTAAATTGATATGAGTAGGATATTGTTTGATCAAAGCGTGGTTGCACTCTTAATGTTACAGAAGTAACAACTTTGAGGCCCAGGGCGGGAATTGAACCTGCTCCTAGCCTCCAGGTGGGGCTAGCAGGTGGGGGAGATTTGCCTGCACCTGGATTTTTGCTTTTTGAAGCAAATCCAGGTGCAGGAACCACTCCTGCCCTGGTGGTAGCTGAGGGGCCTGCTTTGGGCCCCAAAAGCTACGCCCAAGCCTTGGTGGGTTTGGCTGGGCCTGGGCAGGCTATTTTTAGCTGCCCAGTAAACCCAGATCAAGCCCACCCTCCATTAAGTAATTTGGGGTCCCCAATTGGGGACCCCTTTTTTAATCAAGTTCTTTGGGCTCAAGAGAGCCTGTCAAGCCAGTCCAAAAATGATGATCAAATTGGGAAAACCCCCAAAACCCCAGAAGACAAACCTGCCAGAACCAATGGCCAGCCAAACCAAGATGGACCATCAAAAAGCCAAATAACTGTTCCTGAAAACCCCAAAAATAACCATGAAGCAGCCAACTAAACAGCAGATCCTGAGATGCCAAGCCTTGCCACACAGATAGCATCAGAAGAATGCCCAGAGGCACCTGCATGTGAGTAAGTATATAAATCAGAAGCACTTTGTTGTGAATATTGCTATTAACCATGTATTGATTTTGCCTTCAGTGGGCCATTTTGAAGACAAATCTCTTGCTTTTGCTTTTGCCTCTCAAAATGAGTTGATGACTGAATCAGGAAATAAAATTGCTTGGTTTCTTGATCCTGCGCATCTCACTTGCCCCACTCATGCTGGTGGCAAGTGATCCTACTGTCCTGGTAGTGTTTTGTGGTATTCCTAACCACTATATATTACATTTCATATTCACCAATAAAAATTAAGTTATATTCACATTTTTGTCTTTGTGTCTTCTGTACTTCCGCGCCTCTCTCTAGCCACAACTAGTAGAGATTAATCTTCCAGAGCTGCAAGATAAACACATAGCCTTCCCTGTCATCTAACCAAGACTTAGTACAAATCCAATCCTAAGGTTAGGATTTCCCGTTGTGTGTCTATGCCGCGCCTCAGAACATGACACACTTGAAAAAGTTCTGTATTGTCATTCTTACCAAATAAAGTTGTTCTGAACCTTTGGTTCACCAATCTGTTTCCATACCTATTTTTAATACTCTTCCATCTACATACACACAAGCGTCAGTACCCATCTACTGGGATAGATAGTCAGATTCCTGTTGATAAAACCAAAGCCTTTGACTACTACTGTCCACCCAATACTCTGTTTGGCCCTGTGCATTTCACTGAGTATTCCGCCAACCCTGACCACAAACCCTGGACATTGGAAGACTTGCAGTGGTACACCCGCCCAAACGCTCCCAAGGAACCCTACCAAATTATCCGTGACGGCAAAGCAATCCCCATATACCCTTTGATCTTCAACAGGAAGTACAACAATCCTGCTGCCTACTTGGTCCCCATGGAACCGCCCCCAACACCCAAACCAACCATTTCAACCCCACCCACTTCTGATGCCACTGGCCAGAGTAGTCAATTCCTGAGAGTGCTTTACCTGGCACTCACAGGATTGATTGACTCTGCCTTGCCAGCAGCTGGACCTTGGGCTGTGGCTGGGAAGGCCCTTTCCTACCTGGTAAAGTTAAGTCCCATCATCTGGTGGGCCATGCCAGTACCTGCTTCAACTTCTCCCTCACCTGCTGGAGCTCCACAGTACTCCTGGTATCCTGACACTTAACATCAATTACAAGGTCCACCCATAGTTTTGCTTCCCCTGGGGCAAATCTGTGTTGCTTCTATGTGATTGCACCTTTGGGGCCAATATTAGGGTGAAGATACTTCCTGATTTCTCCAAAGGTTAACTTGTTAGTGTTCAGCCAGTTAATGACTGTGTCTGGGACCCAGCCAATGTTCCAAAAGCTGGCTGCTTCTGAAGCAAGAATCTTTAGTTCAAACCAAGCGGCAGCATCTGAGAGAGAGAATTTCTCTTCCAAGAATAGTACTGCCTCAGTGGCACATGGGATAGCTGTTCTCCAGTCAAGCAATACTCTGAAGTCTATGCCTGTTTGGAGCCACTCTGCTGCTTCACTTAGGGTGATTTTGTGTTAGAGGTAGGCAGCTGCTTTGGGGTAGATTGAGTGTTCTACCCATGGTGCCACTGTGGTGGGGGTGAATTCTTTGGCAATCTATGCCGCTGCTTTGGTCAGAGAGGTCATGTTTTGCCATTCCACCCATGGTTTCACTGAGATTTTGAGGTCACCTAATTCCATATGGGTCTTAGTAGTGATACCTTCCTTTCTCCATTCTGTTGCTGATTCCAGTGATTCCCTGCACTTGAGCCAGTATTTCATTTCCAAGTGTGTGAATTTTCCGTCAATCCACTCCCCAGCCTTGATAACAGACCAGTCTTTGAAGGGGCCCCATTGGCTAGCCTGCTCCTTTGATCACCCTTGTTCTCTCAATTTTCTACATAGTCCAGGGTTAATCTCCGCATAGATCCAGAACCAAGCGTCTTTTGGAGAGAAGCCTTGTTTCTCCCATGTAGTTGCTTCAGTGGGACTAAAACAGGCACGTGACCAGGATTTTGCTGTTTCCACAGAGAATCCTGACTTAGCCCATCCTATTGCCAAGGAGGGTATTTTAAAGGACGCAAAGAATTCCGTAACGTCTTGTGCTCTCATTTTTAAGAGTTATATTTTGCTGGCCATTTCACTAGGAACAAAGCCAAGGAAGTATTCCGTTGCTTCATATAAGTTGAATTTATGACTCACCCATGCTTCAGCTTTCTTTAGGGGGAATTTATTTTGAATAGCTGTAAGGACTTCCTCCTTGTGGCTAGAGAGTTTCATCCATGGTTCTGCCTCCCATGTTCTCTTATGTACCTGGCAGAACATCTTTGCCCATTCCAGGTCAATTCCCGCTTTGCGCCATATACCCGCGCATGCTGGGGAGAAACCAGCCAATTCCCACTGGTGGGCATCCATGGGTTTGGCCTCTGCTCTGAACCATTTGTCTGCCTGATTAAAGTTGAACTACAGTTTAATCCAGACTTCTGTCTGTGGGAGATATCCCTCTACTCTCCAGGATCTCAATTTCTGTGACAGATAGAGATTGAGAGGACTATGGAGCTCCCAATCTTCCCCTTGGTCTCCGGTGTCTCTGGGTCTGCTGGCATCTGCCTGTCTGGGGGGGCTAGCAGACAAATTTGTTCTTGAACTGTCAATCAAAGTGGGTCTCTTCCTGACTGTTCTATGATCCAATTGGATGTTCTCTAATAAATCAGTTGTTGATTGGTTGTGATCCTGATTGGATGGCAAATTCAGTTGGGCAGCTGGGTGCCATTCTAGGTCTGCCGGGTTTAGGGCTGTGTCGTCCCACCCCCGGACAAAACCTGGATTCAGTCCAAAGTTTCTGAAAATGTGAAAAGTAATATATTTTCTATTTGAAGCTGATTTTAAATCCAATCTTCCAGAATGCCGGAAAAAAGATGATCTTTGTCCGGGGGTGGGACAACGCAGCCCTAGCCGGGTTGAAGCTTTGGTCTCTGTCATTGTCAGGACTAGTTGAGGCTGGTCCATCTTCCTGTACTGCTGTGGGTGAGGGACGGGTGGCTGATTGTGTTGTTCTGGTGGGGGTCTTTGAAGGATGCCCGCGAGACTTTGTTTTACTCTCTGTTCCCATCAGTTCAATAAAGCTTTTTACTAAAAATGAGACTATTTGAATTCTAAATTTTTAAACTTAAATTCAATCCAAAAGTGATGCTAACAAATAGCTCTGGATACAATGTACACCGTTGTTGTAATGTTGCTTTAAGTTAATTTCTTAACAACTATGGTGATGAAAAGATAACATTTAGAAGCCACTATGAACTATATTGGTAAAATGTAAACTATATATCTTAGAACTTTCATGAGTTTTCAACAGGTTTTACGAAAAAATGTTTTCCACAATACAGAGAAAAAACCATCGTTTTTACAAAAACGACACCTGCAGGATTTGAACCTGCGCGGGGATACCCCATGAGCTTTCTAGGCTCACGCCTTAACCGCTCGGCCAAAGTGTCGATGTATACGTTTTAGGCTATGAAATTGAGTATTTAAAAGGTTTTTGTAGGGGATTTTTAACTTACTATACACTTGATTGGTAGAATTCTTTATGATGTTTCCTTAAGATTCAATAATTCTGCTTAATGCTGCAGAACTTTCTCAATCAATAAAAATTTAGTCATGTGACTGTTTTTTCGCTCATGTATAGATACATCTTTAACAGGATAGCCATGCTGTCTATAATAATTACCTTGGCTGTATAACTGAACCATGTTAATTATCTGGATTAAGTAAAAGGTTATCATAAGTTTAATTTTCAAGCTTTCAAAATTAAATTATTGATTAATTAATATAATTTTTATGAATAGTTCAATGAATGTGTCATGGCCTGAGATAGCTTCACAAGTCCTTTCTGGATAGATAACAGGGTGAATCTTAAAGGCCTAGTAAATGATAAGTTTCAGCCTCTTCAAATAGATGACTGTAGCCTCCAAAGTTTCAAGGTTAGTGAAATTATTTCTGGCATTAAAACCTCTTCCAGAAAGCATAATTAATATGCTTAGGCTAAAAAACTGAAATTTTTAAATGGAATATTGAAATTCCTCAATAACTCTGCTATAAAGAATATCCTAGCCAAAAGTTTCCAGACCACCAGGACAGTTGTCATCACATTAATGAGAGTGACTTAGTGTTGCAACTGAGGTTCCCCTCTTGTCTGCCAACATATCTTATACTACACAGTGGGCGCTTGATGAGTTGCCCCATGATGTATCTAACAGCATGGATCAGTTTGAAGATGAGGCCAAATTTTGGGCACTTTCTCCAAATTAGGAGCACTGACAATTTGACTTTGCTGGTCCCTACTCAAGTTATTCCTGGCATCAAACCTTACATGAAACCCACCACTATGCCACCCCCTGGTGGCCTTGTGGCTTTCCCCATATAGTATATTAGTCACAATATCAATTAATAAACCTCATCTTATTCTATTCATTCTTGTCCTTTCTATTGGACTGTTGTCTTCCCCAATCAAATCCTTACTATCATTGTTTCAGGTGCAACATTAGCTATACTCTCAAATCCTGGGCTTACAAGGGTTTAATTTTCATAAATGACATTTAATTTTAACATTTAGCACAAGTCAAATAAGAGAATTGAACTCTGGTCCCCAGGTAAATACAGGCTGCTAGCCAAGAGGGCCAAGGAACTGGCTACCTGCGTTTTTTAGACTCAAATCCAAAGAATGTTTGATAAACTGTCTGCTACCCCAAGGAGATTCCACAAAAGGAGAATTGACCCCAGTAGAATGTGTGCTACTGAAGAATCAGATCTATGTAGAGATAGCCGCTTACCTAAAGGAGGTTAATACTGAACTTAAAAATAAATCTTCCATTAAATGCCTGTCAACATAAGTCACCAGCACCAAATCAACAATGACTTAGCTGGGCCATGTGATGCAGGGAATAGAGGCAGAGAAATAGGGTGTCACCACTTCTATTACCTAACACCAGCCAACCCAGAATTAGCTACCTGTAAAGCCTCCCCCAAGTTCCAAAGCCCTTTAGGATGAATGTCTGTGGACCTAAAGCTTGCAAATTTTGAAGACACAAATTATAATAGTATAAGAACCCTGCTATAATGAGAATGGCGGTATTGTCATTCTGATAATAAAGTTTAAATGAATCTTTGGTTCAAAAAAATTCTACCTCATCTAGTTTTAGCATTTTTTCATCTCCACTCCAGTCTCACAGGCTCACAGGCCCCTGTCACTTTTACCAACAAACCTGTGGACCCCTTGTCTGTATTATTATGTCTATCTGGAGCACTCTTTAGACCAGTACATTTCACTGAGTACCCCCCAAACCAGCCTATTCCAAGTTCATCCTGGAAAATATACTCTTATACAACCCTTTTTGTCAGGCACTCACCCACTTAGAAGTAGTCTTTCAAGGTGGTGAATGATTGCAGAGGGATTCAGACCAGTTACAATAGAACCCACAGGCAAGGATACTGTTCCAAGGTGGAATAGTTCTCCAAACAGGCAATACCAGCCCAAAAGCAGATTGAAACATCCTAGGAAGAAGTACACCCCTAGATAGCATAAGAGGAAGGCTGATGCCAAAGGGCAGAAAACCTGAGGTTTGGCAGGCTTGTTAATGGACTGATAGTTCTGAGGTTCTTTTTTTGAGGTGGGTTGTGGGACAAGAGAGTAGCAGTATACCAAACTCCTGGTATTACCTGACATCAGGAGTTATCCAGGAAATGAGCTTTGGGGGAGGTACCAGATTCAGCATGTGTACCTAGAAAAATTCTGGCCTGGACAGCTTGCAACAAGATCAGCCAGAAGATTCATTTATGCCCAAGAGACTCCATAGTGGGAGTCTTGGGTAATCTCATGGTTAGGATTAAAAGGGTTTAAGACAAGCTAATTAGACAATAATTCACTTGGGATGAATGTAGACTTTATTGATTGAACAAATAATGAAATATAACTTATCAGCTTTATATAGCATGGTAAGAATAAAATAGTTGGGGAATGGTAAAAGATTTGAGCGGATTTGGAGAATTTGCTGGGAATTGTGAAATCTTGTACTGAAAAATGTGGAGATTTGAACTTCTACCCCCTAATATATGCTTAAGTATATGATTATTATAAGAAATTTGCTCACAAACCCACACAGAGCAGCAAAAACATGGAGACATCTCCTCTATTCCCCACATAGGTCAAGAGAAAGAGAGGCAGGCACCAGAAGCAGAAGCAGAAGTCAACGGCAAAGCTAACACAGACCCAAAGCCCAAGAACTCATTAGCTTTCATGGTAGGTTCCATAATGCCAGGGATTATTCAGCCAAGTAGGAAAGTACAGAAAGCCCAAAAACCTTTAACAAAACTGACTGATTTAACAGATTTGAATCAAACAGTTGATTGGAAATGGGTTACAGCTGCTCCAGTTTGCCAGTTAAATCTGATTCACTCCCGTAAGTTGACATTGGTAAATTGTTGTAATTTAAGGGTCATCAGATATGAACTTGTTAATCAGCATGGTTGCCAGAAGTTGGTCACTCAAGGGTTCTTTGAAACCTGGACTAGATACTCACTTGACAAATTGGAAGGAATAGGAGCCCAGGATCCAGACAGTATTGATTAGTCAATTTTTGATAAATATTGAATAATTTTCACTGTTTCAACTCTTAAGATTTGATTCCTCCCAAAATTTACTCAATAAAAAATCACATACTCCCTGGTCTAACTTTACTTTTGAAATGCATCCTGTAGTTGGATTGCTGCGCTACATTCCCTACAATTTAATCCTTAGTTGGATTATTACAGGAAGATGGGGGCCTGCTGTCAGTACTTGTTGTAATGTTTAATATACTGATGTTGATTAGTCTATCAAAAGGATAGCTATTCAGCATAGATAGTTTAGATTATGCATTATTTCCTCACAAGGATTTGGATGTAAAGTATGACACTTTGATGTTGATTATGCATCAAAGCATAGCCATTATAACATGTGGCTCAACTGAGAAGATGCTTGAGCCTAATACCTTGAACCCCTTTCCTTAGCCCCCAAACCCCCTCCAGTTCCACAGTGCTAATTGGCATTAGACATTAGTCTGAGTCATTAGCACTTAATGGACTATATAACTCTCTTTATCTTTTCAAATAAACAATGCTTTTAATTTTACTTTACACTTACTTGATATATTTGACTACTCTTAATTGTTACCTCTATTGGATAGGTAAAGACTTAAGGTCATCTTATCAGTGATAAGCTATTGTAAATACAGCCTTTCCTTTTATTTTCAAAGCAAGCAGCCTACTAAGAAGTACCTAGAAGGACTAGAAAGGCCCAAATTTACGGCAGTACTTCATTGTTGTCACCATCAAATTTTAATTCAATGCCTGTCAATCTTGGAGCTGTTCCTACTCCTGTCAAAGCTAAAACTCATGTGCTATCCCAATGTGCTGAATTTTATGCTGATGACACTCTGATTCTCTTGCAGGCCCTTTATCTAGGGCTTTTCTGATTGGGGTTAATTATTTTACTTAACCCTAGTATCTTGTTGTGTTCTGAGGCGCGGCACAGATACACAACGGGGAATCCTAACCTTAGAATTGGATTTGTACTAAGTCTCAGTTAGATGACAGGGAAGGCTATGCAATTACCTTGCGGCCCTGGAAGAATAATCTCTACTAGTTGTGGCTAGAGAGAGACGCGGAAGTATGTGGAGACACAAAGACAAAAATGTGAATAGAACTTAATTTTATTGGTAAATTAGGAAAAGGAATATATAGTGGTTAGGAATACCACAAAACACTACCAGGCAGTAGGATCACTTGCCACAAGCATGAGTGGGGCAAGTGAGATGCGCAGAGTCAAGAAACCAAAAAATTGTATTTCCTGATTCAGTCATCAACTCATTTTGAGAGGCAAAAACAAAAGCAAGAGATTTGTCTTCAAAATGGCCCACCAAAGGCAAAATTGACACATGGTGAATAGCAGTATTCACAACATTGCCCCCCTAGATTGGCCTTAGGGGGTGGTACTTGCAGAGGAACTTGGCATGCACTCAAGCAAAGGGAAAATCACTAGAGAGGAGCTTTACAGTGTATTCAGACCCTTGTTTAAAGATCACTTCCAAAGGGCCAATCCACAGAGTGTCCAATTTATGCCCACACCCACTCACACTGTGTTGGTAGTAAAGAACACAGTCACCAACATCAAATTAAGGCAAGGGGGGAGCATCCAGCATTATCAGGAGAAAGCTCAAGCATCTTAGTCTTGTATGCAGAAGTGTAGGCAGTGGCCTGTATATCAATTATGCGTTTGAATAGATCCTTGATGTGGTTGTCAGGATTCATGGCCTTATCAGAGGAAAGCAGGGGGGCCCCAAGAGCAATGGGGTAGTAGCATCTTGCCCATAAAGCATAGCAAAAGGGGAGTACTAGTGACACAATGTTTGCTAAGGCAATACACAAAGAGAGCAGCAGGTAAGTATAGGTCCCAGTTGGCAGCGTCAGAGTAGGTGAGCTTCCTCATGATGGAGACCAGTGTTGAATTTGCACGCTTGACTGCCCCATTGGTAGAAGGGTTGTAGGGGGAAGAGAAAGACTGGTGAGACCCCAAAGCTGCAACAACAGAGGTTAACAGTTTGGAATTGAATTTAGTCCCATTATCTGAGAGCAATACTTGAGGACAGCCATGGCAGTAGAAAACATCTTGTAACAGTGAGGCAGCAGTTGTCTTAGCCATGATGTTCTTTGTAGGGCAAGTGTGGCAGATCCAGGTCCAATCAGTCCATCCCGCCATTATCCTGCCCTTGACTCTTATTGCCATTATCTTTCTTTGACAAAGCTTTGAGGAGCTTTGTCTCCAGGGAGGCAATTTTATGGGACAACACTTTGTTATCATCCCGCCAACGGTCCATGATCTCAACGCTCTTTTTCTCTCTTGCCCTTAAAGCCTCAATTTCACAATTCACCTTTGCTTTCACTTGCTGTAAGATTTTGTCCCATCCTATTAACAGGTTCCAGGAATCCCACACATAGATTTGGTTTCCTTGGGCAGGAGTCCCTTCTTTTGCAAAGTAATTGGAGTATAACTCTTCAAAATCAGCCTTTACTTCCACCAAGGACTCCTCAGGCACAGTCTTGGTGACCTCCAAGCTTGCCCAAGCTTCCTCCAACAAACTTGTAGGAACCTCCTTTCTGGCAGCAGCGGTTTTCACGCAAAGTACTCCAAATTTTGCCCTTTCAAAATTTAGAAAAGAAGACATAATAAATTGAAAAGGTAGTTGAGGGGAAATTGTCAAAATTGACAATATATCTTTATTAAAGTTTAGCTGTTTTTGCTTATATACCATTCAGGGCATATTTGGCTGAAAACCCCTCTGGTTCCTGAATTAACCTATGATTCATCTCACATGGTCTATGACATTTGAGTCATCCAAACCTAGATCTTTACCTAAAAGATCACCAATATTTCTCAACCCATGAGAATCAACCTACAATGAGAAGAAGTCACCTGACTCTATTCATTCCAATGTACCACTTCAGCATGGAGCTTCCTCAGCTCCCGGCACCAAAACCTTGTGGATTAAACATCCCAAAGCTCAGCTATTGATGTTCCAACTGGGAACCAGCTGATCAACCCTGAATTCCTAGGCATCCTTGCCTTTATTTAGTTATCTTTGCATTTAATGGTTTTTCACCTTAAAACTCAAACCAGGCGCCACCGCGGCGCCCAGGAACTTTCCCAGGCAGTGCCCCAGCGCCTGAAAAGATTTGATAGCGGCACCTTGGCGCTTCTCAAATCCATTAGGCGGCGCGGCGGCACTTTTAACCCAATGAATTTGCCAACACGGCAATTTTAACCCAAAATTTGTGGGTTTATTTATGTTTGACCTTACCCAAACTTATTGACACACTCAAGGCAATTTAACCAATATAATTAAATCCTCATTAATTATATTCCTGTGTATTTATTAATTAATCTTCCCAATTAATTAAACCGTTTTTGAGGCATCCTGTCTCCCAGATTGACTTAGCCAATCTTGCCTTCTTTTCTTTTATTGAACCTAGATATCCAGTTTTCAGGAATCTTGACCTTAAGACTTCCAATCCAACCTATCTACATGAAACAATCAGAAAAACAGAGATAACTTTATATTTCAGAGAATTTATTTGGCTAAATACTCAATAGTGACTGTCGTAAGGTCACAAGCCCCTTCCTTCTCTTCAGGGGAATCAGCCTCATCTTCCTGTACCTTTATTAGCTCCAATTTCTCATGGAACAGCTTAAGGAAGTGAGGATAAACACAGGATCATTCTTCTCCTAGGGCAGCTCTAACCCCTTGAATTAGGTAGTTTGGCCCTGGACTAACCAAGATAATCTTCATTGGCCTTACCCATTGCTGAAGACCTCTTCTTGGGTGCTTTTCTTGGTGACTTTGATCAAACCGTACCAGATCTCCAACCTGGAAATGATCACAGGAAAGTACTCCAGGCTTTGAGTTCCACTTGACGGTACGTCTCTCTCAAACCTGCTCTCCTTTACTCCTTGCCTCAGCAAATAACTTCTGCATCTCAGCTGCATGTTCCTCTACGGCGTCTTTATAGGAATTTTTTTCCACAAGCTCCCATTGGCCCACCTCAGTGCTTGTGGTAGTCTCTGGGCCATAAAACATCCAAAACAGAGAAAAACTAGTAGCATCATGGGGCATTGTACGGTATGCCATGATACTCATTGTCAGGTGATCTTTCCAATGGGTTGTGGCTCTGTCAGACAACTTCTCCATAATGCACTTCAGGGTTCCAATGGTTCTCTCGGCTAAACCATTTGTCTTGGGATGATATGGAGCTGAGGTTAACTTAGAAATGCCCCATTTCAAGCATTCCTTAGTTAACACTGGTCCTATACAAGGTGGTCTGTTATTGGTGAGAACTTTCTCAGGACATCCATGCTGTGCTATTATTTCTTCTTGGAGCAACTTAGCAATTTTAAAGCTTGTTTACTTAATCAGTGCTCAAACTTCTACCCATTTTGTAAAAGAATCAACAACCACCACAAAGTATTCTTTCCAACCACTTGCTAACGTAATATGACCTGTATTCATTGAGACCAACTCAAAAGGATAATGTGACATCACTGACTTGAGCTGCACCTTGGATTTTGCTGCTGAGAACTTAGAGCAAATATCACATTCTTACAAAATCTGAAGGACCATAGATCTCATCTCTGACCATCAGTACCAAGCTTTCACTGCTTGCCATAGCTTCTCATATCTGAGGTGACCTCCCCATTGCACATGGAGATCTCTGACCACTTGTAGACGCTTGGATTTCTCTACATAAATCCTATTTCTTGATAGAGCTTCCTGGGCTTCTTGTGTCTCAACTTCTCCACAGGCCAACAGCACTTGGGACAATAAATCAGGAATCTGATTTTCCAACCCTGGACGGTAGATGATATCATAATCATACCCAGAGAGCTTCTCTGCATACAATTGCATTTGGCCTTGTAAGTCTTCCTTGGTCCAAATTTCTCTCAAAGCTGCGTGGTCAGTGACAATAATAAACAGCATTCCTAGGATATACATCCTAAAATGTTCCACCACCCATACTATTGCCAATCATTCACGCTCAGTAGCCAAGTATTTCCTTTGAGAGGTCCCTAAAGTCTTAGAACCATAAACAACATGATGTTGGGATAACTTTGACTCTCCTTCTTGAGTGAGAACGGCACCAAGACCAGTTGAACTTGCATCTGTCTCAATGTAGAACAACTTTGACCAATTGGGGAATCTTAATATGAGGGCCTCAGAGAGTTTTTTCTTTAGCTTCAAAAAGCTTGACTCTTGCTCTTGTCCCCAAAAAAATCAGGCATTCTTCCTTGTTAACGCAAACAATGGTTCTCCCAGTGCAGAGCAATTAGGTATGAATCTCCGGTAGAAATTCACCAACCCCTTAAAACCCCAAACCTCTTGGACTGACTGCAGCAACCTCATGCTTAACAACGGAGTAACTCTCTCAGGACTTGGTTTAATCCCTTGAGAATTCACAACATGCCCTAACGCCTTGACCTCTTGACAGGCAAGCTTAGTCTTTGATACACTAATCTTCAACTTTTCTTTCTCAATCCGGCAAAATACTTGATCAAGATCCTCTAGATGTTGTTCCCAGGAAGGGCTATATACAGTAATGTCATCTATATATACCAAAACACATCTAGGCTGAAGTCCTATCATAATCTGGTCCATTACCTGCTAAAACACAGCACCTGCTGTCTTCATTCCTAATGGCAAAACTTTCCATTGATACAGACTGTCAGGTGTAGAGAACGCTGTAACCTCCTTAGACTTCTCATCAATTAACAATTGGTGATAACCCTTATTCAGATCCAATGTGGTGAACCAGGAAGATTGAGCCATAGCGTCCTGCTGGTCTTCAATCCTGTGCATTGGGTAGGCATAATTTACAATTTCCTTATTCACCATTTGGAAATCAATACAAACGTGTATATTCCCATCTGGCTTTGAGACACAAACCATCAGAGATGATTAAGGACTGATACTTTCCTTAATCAGGTTGGCCCTTTGCATCTTCTCCACCTCTTCTCTAATAGCAGCAACTGCAGCAGGACTAAGGTGGGGTACATATCCTTTGTACAACTTCCCAGTCAACTTTTTATGACATAGGGTGGACCAGTTCTTTCCACATCATAATTATCCAACAAGAAACAACTACTCCATTTCCACACCAGAGTATACAACAGGGTACCTGGTGCTTCACTTGGACATAGTATACGGGCTAAATTGTTGAAGGGCACACAAACATAAGAGACAGTAGGTTTATTTGTTGTGACTTCTCTAACTATGGGAATCCAAACTCCAATAAGCTGACCTTGAATGTCCATTGGAATCATACAAGTGTTAAACAACTTCCAGGACTTGAGGAGTTTGCCATTTGATCCATTCTCAAATATTGCCACATTTGAGGATATATGACGGGGCAATTCTGGGATAACTTGTCCTCCCTGTGTTCCACAATTGAAAGCTACCAGTTTCAACCAGGCAATCACTTTTGGCGGAATGGAGCAATGTTCCTCGGCGTAGATGACCACCAACTGAACATCTTCTGGAGCTGGCAGAATTGTCAACTGTTGATAAGCGTACTCAACCCCATCATAGACCAAGACATTCTTGATGGCGTCCAGGCTAACCCTGGCCTCAACAATCCAAGTCATACCAAGCAGAAAATCAAATCCTGCTCCTGGTAAAACTACAGCAGAAATCTTGACCATGTTATTTTTCCATTTTATTACCACCTCATCAAACACATCTTGTTCAATAGTGGTAACCCCATCTGCAGAAGATAAAGTCAAAGTGACCAATCTTGATGGGTCCATACCATGTTTACAGACAAAGTTATTTGATACCTCTACCCCAGCACAACCTGGATTATATACTGCCTTTGCTGGGATATCATCAAGCAAAATATCCAGAAGGATAACCCCTTGCAATGCCCACACAAAAGGTTTTGCAATCAATAATGCTGGCATGCTCTGGGCCACCTTCTTACGCCATTCCACTTCTTTGAGCCAATCCACACTCAACTGGACCCGCACAGGCTGCCATGTAATCTCCCTGTCCTCCTTCATACCCAAGTGCACATCCAATATTCACTCATCTGGAGAGGCGTCTGGACTTCCCTCAGGCAGAGTTGGACAAGAGACATTAATTTCCTGTACAGGTGGCTCCACTGGTTTACTGCCGCTTTTCCTGTACACCTTCAAGGCTTTTCCATATTGAAGTCTCATTCTCTAATTATTATTCTCTAATTATTATTCTCTGAATTACTGAGCTCAGGTTTGGAGACACCTAAGCCCACCTTTCTTTTCATGAATCCTTAAACATAAGATCTGGGTACTCCTTGTCAAATTCCGCATTATTGGGACATTTTCCAGCAAAATGGTCGTCTTTCCTGCAGATCCAGCATCCCTTTGCCATGAGAAACTTACACGCCTGTTTAAATCTAGACATGTGATCCTTATCTGAGGGACTTCTAGGACTTCTGGTTCTCTCAGAAGACCCTTCTCCTGCAGCCACATGAGCTTCTACTCTTGAGCGCAGAGCACTGTGGGGAGGACCACCAAGATCCCATTCCATTTGAATGACCTTTTGAACAAGTTTTGACCATGATAACTTCTCACAGTGCAGCATAGAAGCCTGAGTTCTCAACCCAGGCCACATTCCAGTGAAGAAAGCATCCTCCACCAGATCCTGATTGCGTTCCACATCCAAAAAAGCTAGGAACTCTTTCATTTGTGAAAGATACATTGACACCATTTCATGGCCAGCTTGAGTGACGTCTTGGGCTTTCTTCTGTCAGGAATATTCCTGACATAAACCTAATACTGAATGAGAGGAAAAATTAGGGAAAAATAGCTGAAGCCCCAATTTTAGAGGCCAAATTTGATAGGGATTCCCCCCTTATTAGGGAAAAATAAAAATAAAATTGAAGGAAAATTGTATCCAGGTGGGTACCAAACTAATTTATCATCTGGGCAGGCGCCTGCTGCCGCTGCGCAGATGCCTGCCAGCACCCAGCCAGCCATCTGCAAGCCCTCTGTCAGCTGCCAGCCCAGGCAGACACCAGCGGGCCTGCCGCCAGTCCCCTGCCACCCAGCCAGGCACTTGCAAGCCCCCCGCCAGCCACCTGCCCATCCGGGCAGGCGCCAGCAGGCCTGTTGCCAGCCCCCTGCCAGCTCACCACCCAGCTAGGCACCCACAAGCCCCCTGTCTGCCCACCAGCCCCCTGCCAGTCCCCCACCTGCCTGCCAGCCCCCTGCCAGTCCCCCACCTGCCTGCCAGCCTCCCGCCAGTCCCCCACCCGCTTGCTTGCCTCCCGCCAGCCCCTCAGCTGCCAGCCCAGGCCCTGCTGCCCACCTGCTTGCCTGCCCAGCTGCCAGCACGCCTGCTGCCAGCCCACCCACTTGCTCCCTGAGCCCCAGCTGGGTGCCTGCCACCCACCTGGGTCCCAGGGCCCACCCTGCACCCAATCAAAAATTTCCCTGGGCTACAGCCAATCAAAAAAGTCCCTGGCAACAGGGGAAAATTCAGAAGAAAAGGTTCCCCCTCCAGAAGAGGGCAAGGAAAAATTTTTAGATTCTAAAAATAAGCATGTCACCAACCAATCAGGTGCTAATTCACTGGCCACATGAACAAGGCCAAATTCTATCCAAAACAATGTTCTTGGCACCAAAATAACTTCTGACAAGGAGTTGACTCACAATCTTCACCTAGCACCAGGGCAACAGGGAACTATTGATTTATCTCAAGAATTTCCCAACCAGCCGCAGATAACAGGTGAACAGGAGTTTGACCATCTTCCTAAGTTCCAATTGCTGGCCATATCTTCCAAACTTCTGGGATCTCCCATCTCCTGTTTTCCCCTCCCAATTGCAAATCTTTGCACAAGGGGGAGGACTATAAATAAAGGATCCCACCTCAGTAATAGCTTGTGCTATTATTGAGATTAATACTCTCAATAAAGTGAAATTCAACTTACAACTAAAAAGTTAAACTATCAATCAGCCCCTGCCAACCCTCCAATCCAAGGAAGATGAATCTCCTCATCTTCACAGCTGTGCTCACAGCTTGCCTTGGGATTGAAGGCTACCAACAAGGTTCAGAGTTCTTTGGGCCCTCCCCTGATGGACTAGGTCATGACCCCCACTACAACCCTGGTCAACTGAACTCATCCCAGACTGGACCCCAGCCTTCCCTGGTGTCTCCACATTCTACACTCTCTATTGCAATTTACACGTCCATATACTACATCTTAACCTACTTTGTTGGGAGCTTTGGGAGATACAACATACATGCAAAGGTCTTCTGCTGGCTAATGACTGTGTATCTTATTGTTACCGCCTTGACTGGGTTTCAGTTCACCAACCTGCTGCCCTACATCCTGCAAGTGGTACCTACCATAACTGGGTATTACATCTGCAGAGCATTGCCAGGTCTGAGGGTTACTGTGTAAATGGCTCAAAATTCCTCCAACAATGTGGTCCAATTGTTGCCTTTACGTCTTTCAAACCACTTGAAGCAGGCAGGACCTGCAAGAACTTCTAACCAATGATGTTTCTCATCATTCTCCAGACCAGAGGCTCAGATAAGGAAACGCTCTAGGAAAGCGTTTCCTTCCTTTGGATTTCCAGAAAATGGTGACATTTTGGCAAGCATAGACTAGACTCCTTTCACCATGGGTTTTTTCTGCCCCTGCGTTGGGCTCTGTGACAGATCCAGGTCCAACCATTCCATCCCGCCATTATCCTGTCCTTGACTCTTATTGCCATTACCTTCCTTTGACAAAGCTTCAAGGAGCTTTGTCTCCAGGGAGGCAATTTTATGGGACAACACTTTGTTATCATCCCGCCAACGGGCCATGATCTCAACACTCTTTTCCTCTCTTGCCCTTAAAGCCTCAATTTCACAATTTGCCTTTGCTTTCACTTGCTGTAAGATTTTGTTCCATCCTACTAACAGGTTCCAGGAATCCCACACATAGATTTGGTTTCCTTGGGCAGGAGTCCCTTCTTTTGCAAAGTAATTGGAGTATAACTCTTCAAAATCAGCCTTTACTTCCACCAAGGACTCCTCAGGCACAGTCTTGGTGACCTCCAAGCTTGCCCAAGCTTCCTCCAATGAACTTGTAGGAACCTCTTTCCTGGCAGCAGCAGTGTGGGGTTCCTGTCCACCAGTCCCCAAAGTGTGCCTTGGATTGTAGCCAGGGACCGGCTGAAAGGAGTTATCATTCTCTAGTAAGGGAAAATGTATCTCAGAAATATGTATAAGGGTCAAAATGGGCTTTTATTCACTCTCAGAAGAAAGATCCCCATAGAAAACTTCTGGTATATGGCCTGGGGGGTCAAGGAAACAATATGGATTTGCCAATAATTGGAGTCCTCCAACAATATCTTGGACTCCTTGTACTTGGTCTTGGACTCCTACACCTTATTCTTGGGCTCCTGCTCCATTATCTTGGGCTTCAGCTCTTTATATCTTTAGTGGCCTTGGTATTCCACTTGGATCAGTCCAATCAAGCTCCTGCTGGTGATCAAAAGGGCTTTCAAAAACCTCTTGGAAGAAACTTGAAAGACATCAGAAAGATCCCATCAAAGAACCAGAAAGACCTCCAAAAGACCTGGAAAGACCTCCAAAAAGACCCTGTAACTTTCCAGCCAGCCACCTTTTTATAGTGTCCTTTTCCCAACGGTTCCGCCTTTGAAATGGCTTTCTTCAGAAGCTTAAACCATTGCTGCTCACTTTTTCCTATAATAACTTAAGCTTACATACTTACTTTCTCAAAAGCTTAAAGTATTAATTCACTATTTCCTTGCTTATACTTTAAGCTTTTTGGCTTCCAACCAATCATTTTTATCAGGAAACCTGCCAGAACTCAACCAATGAATATAAGCGCAGAAATAGACCATTTCTGATGTTTCACCTGGATCCAACTATGAAAATAATTTCCACAGCTCAAACCTCTCAAATTGACAACTTTTTGCGCACCAAAGCGTTAACCAGTCCATTATTCCAGCACCATTTCTTCCTGCATTCAACCTAAACCAATTTAATTATTAGAATACTATTTAAACTGTTCTTTCTGGACCTCTTCAACATTTTCCTCATATATTTAAAAATCTTGTAAAATCCAAGGAAAATGTCCCACCAAAACAACTTTGTATCCAGCTCTCATAGCAACATATCTTCATCTATCCTAGGAACTTAAAACAATAAATATCTTACCCACACTTCTATCCATATTCCTTCTTGATTTTAATACTAACCAAAGGCAAAAAATTTCACATCTTCCCACTTTGGCAAATTAATTTGGCAAAGTCTCGGCTCATTTCTCCAGACCGCTAGTTCTTCATCATCATCTTCAAATCCTTCAGCCAGCTCTTGTATCATGATCAGCTAATCCTGCATCATGATCTTCAACCACATCTTCCAGATCTTCAGCCTTAGTCTCTAAACAGTTTGTTCCAGTCTCCAAAAGCTCAGATAAGTCATTAAACAGCCTATCAGTCCTCTGGCTACTCCTTTATCATGACCAGTTACTTCTGCATCATGATCTTTGAGCCCTTCCACTTATCCTCACTAGGAACCATCTTGGTTCCACCTGCACAATGATTCATTTTGGTTCCAAACTTTAATATGAACCAAAAGTCTCTCAACTAGTCTTCACTGTGATCAAACAGTCCTTCTTACTAGCCTTCTCTGCTGATTCTGTGAACCACCTTGGTTCTTTATCTCAGTCCCTGTTATCAGAACTTGTAGACCCAGGCATAAGTCTACATTGAACTGGCGTTTGACTAGGAACTCCCAAGTGGTACTGCACTTAGACCATTCAACCATAGATCAATGTCTATGCGTTGTCTTTGCTCACTCAAGTGATTAAGTCTGAGCTTTCAGTTGCAGAGTAATCAGCTCTAATTCCCAGAGGCCTGATTGCACCAAGTTCTGAGGCTGCTTCCCCAAGCAAACCGCCTTGGTGACACCTCTGAGCAAGTCTATACCCTCCAATGCTCACTTTGGGTTCCCCCCAAAGCTCCCATAGGGGCATAAACAAGGAACCCTACCAGTCTGTTAGCTAGGATGCTTGCTCACAGACCTCCTGCAAGTGTATTAGGGTATTTAGAGCTCTCAAAGCTCTTCCCCTCCCTGGCAGCCCGCGTTACCTGCCAGGGGTCCAAAACCTACTCCCCCCCAGACAGACAAAGTTCCCTGTTTGCTATTTCAGTCTTCACCCTTCTGCAGCCACAGTTCCCTTCTAGGTGAAGAACTATAGCTCAAAGCAGCCAATATCTTCTGCTGGGTGGAGGCAACATTTGCCTCTGGTAGTCTTTTGTTACCTACTAGGCTCACCTTACTTACGCCAGTAGTCCTATGTTACCTACTAGGCTCACCTTACTTATCCTAATAGTCCTATGTTACCTACTAGGCCTCTACCTGCAACAAACAACCAAACCTTTGCTTGGCCAACATTAGCCCCGCCTGCAAACCACCAAACATGTGGACTGTCACAAGCAGTTTCCACGCAAAGTACTCCAAATTTTTCCCTTTCAAAATTTAAAAAGAAGACATAATAAATTGAAAAGGTAGTTGAGGGGAAATTGTAAAAATTGACAATATATCTTTATTAAAGTTTAGCTGTTTTTGCTTATATACCATTCAGGGCATATTTGGCTGAAAGCCCCTCCAGTTCCTGAATCAACCTATGATTCATCTCATGTGGTCTATGACATTTGAGTCATCCAAACCTAGATCTTTACCTAAAAGATCACCAATATTTCTCAACCTATGAGAATCAACCTACAATGGGAAGAAGTCACCTGACTCCATTCATTCCAATGTACCACTTCAGCATGGAGCTTCCTCAGCTCCTGGCGCCAAAAACCCTGTGTATTAAACATCCCAAAACTCAGCTATTGATGTTCCAACTGGGAACCAGCTGGTCATCCCTTTATTCCTAGATATCCTTGCCTTTATTTAGTTATATTTGCATTTAATGGTTTTTTTGCCTTAAAACTCAAACTAGACGCCACTGCAGTGCCCAGAAACTTCCCCAGGCAGCGCGTCAGCGCTTCTCAAATCCATTGGGCGGCGCAGCAGCGCTTTTAACCCAATGAGTTTTTTGACACAGCACTTTTAACCCAAAATTTGGGGGGTTACTTATGGTTGACCTTAACCAAACTTCTTGACACAGTCAAGGTAATTTAACCAATAAAATTAAATCCTCATTAATTATATTCCTGTGTATTTATTAATTAATCTTCCCAATTAATTAAACCGTTTTTGAGGCATCCTGTCTCCCAGATTGACTCAGCCAATCTTGCCTTCTTTTCTTTTATTGAACCTAGATATCCAGTTTTCAGGAATCTTGACCTTAAGACTTCCAATCCAACCTATCTACATGCAATAATCAGAAAAACAGAGATAATTTTATATTTCAGAGCATTCATTTGGCTAAATACTCAATAGTGACTGTTGTACGGTCACAAGAAGCGTGTTAGACACTCTATTTGTATCAACTTGTTATTGGAAGATTGGATCTTTGCTGTGGCATTGTTGTTGGCTCCTGCAAAGGATTCCAAGGAAGCACTGTATAGCCACTTAGTTGTGTGAGCAGGCATGATGATTTTGTCATTTGTTTGAGGTGTGGCTAAGGGTGCTTGGAAAACCCTTGTGCTGATAGGGTGTTGAAGGTGGAAACCAGGATTAGCCTGTTTTGATACAGTACATACCCTTCTGGTATGTTAGTTCCTGGTGTATAGGGCATCAAATTCAAGGGGAGCCTGGACATGATTCTTTTTTATATTTGTTGACCACGTCAGGTACGGGCAACAGGAGGAATTTTTTAAAGAAAAATAGGGCAGAGAACCTACCTGTGCTACCAATGTTGTAACTGTGCTTTATTTGTAGAGTTACACAGAGAAAATGTTTGAAAACTAGATAATGCCTTTATTAAGATATGGGGATTATATAGTTGAGGTGAATCATTATAAGAGGAACAAAATTGTGATGATTAATCTGTTGAATTAAACAGGGGGTGACATGAGCCTTGTAATGAGCAAAGCGTTAAATTGACTCATTCACTGTACTGGGATTGTCACAGGCTCTTGTTTCTGGATTTAGTAGTTTGAGTTGATATCTTTATTTGGCTACATGTCATGGGTAAGTCAGTTTTTAGGTTACAGATCCTCTTGGGCAGAATCTTGCCAGGGAGTTGACCCTGAAGTTTTGACAACTGCAGTTGTGGCCAATGTAAGGTCTTGCCCATAATGGCACAAGATTGTAAACTAAAGTGTGCAAAGCATTTGGGTTAAGATTTAAAAAGTACAAAAAGGTAGGAACAGTCTGTAATATAACTTTACAGAATCTGGACAAAAACTTTTATTAGGTCACAAAATGTGGAATAGGGCTTAATAAACCCAAACTAAGAAGATAAAATAAAGTGTTTAATAGTGAATATTTTGTAACTAAGGGAATATCAATATTGGGGTATTCTCCATCAGCAAATTGATACATGTAGCTATTAAAGGATTCCTTAATGGAAATTAATGAAAACAACAAGCCTAAGGCTTATTTTTTAACAACTTCCATTTTGAACTAATGAGAAAAAGTGTTATTACTAACTTATACTAAAAAGATAAAAAATAAAATTCTTAAATTTATAAAGTTAAAATAATAATTTTTTTAAAAGATTGAAGGTAAGAAATCACTTAGAATTTTGGCTTAAAGCCTACTCTTCACAAGCTTTTTATTTATAGGCAAAGTTATCCCAGTTGAACAATGATAGTCAGAGGAGAACAACAGCAAAGAAAAGGGGCAACTGGAGAAAAAATAGGAACATAACCCAGAGGAGTAGGGGAGAAGAAGTACAGCTGCAGCTACAGATCAGCAACATGGAAACTGGAGAAGCGGGCAATTACGTAACAGGAGTTTCAAAAGGTAATTGAAGTTTAAGAAAATCTTATAAATAACAATAGAAAATTTAAAGTTATTTAAATAGAAAAAAGAGGAATACAACATCAGCTGTTTGAAGCGCAATTTGACGTAAAAACAAAGGTAATAGCTTTAAAATACTTAATTTTTAAATTTCTACTTTGAAATTTCATTATTAAAAATAAAGAAAGATTAAAAATAAAAATAAAAATAAAATAAATACTAAAGAGCCTGCCCTTTGGGGAAGGGCATGGCAGCCAACAGTCAATACCTTAAATCTTGTAAACCCATAGTTGGCAAGCCTTACTGGACAGCCAAGGGTATCACCTTTGAAGTCAGGTTGACAGATAGCCTTCTTTTTGTCATTACATTTAAAGCTGTAGCGCTTATAGACAAAACCAGAACCTCCCTTCTTGGACATTATGGGGTATCTTTTGGGGAAAGTGGTAGGCACAGCAAAGGCTCCATTGCTGTTGTAAATGTTGTGAACAGTGTTCACATCCCACAATTGGATTTAGTCCTCAGTTGGTGCACCAAGATCAGGCTCCTGCTCAGGCTCTGAAGTGGGATTAGAGTGACAGTTAAAGTCAAAGAGCTTCTACTGAGGATCAGAGGGGTAGTAGATAAAGAGAGAGTGGGGAGGGTTAGGAATGTTTCCCTCTGGCTCTGGTGAGGGTGTGAGTGTCTTGGGGGAGCTTTAGCCTTAGAAGGCTGCTTTTTAGGGGTAGTTTTGGCCTTTTTGTCCTTGTGTCATAAGTGAAAAACTCCTATTGACAATGCTTACTGGGAAACCTCAACTAAAAGATTCAAACCTTGACACCCTGCGGGCCTCCAGACTGCAAGACCAGCTGTCTGCAGATTTTTGGGCAGGAACCAGAACATGATTTGACTTTGGAAAATCCTCTAAGGCTTGATGAGTCAAAATCACCCACATCAAGGCTCCCCACGCTGAAGGTTTCTGTTAACTCAACCAATCAGCGGGCAAGTCTAGCCATAGAGCCCAAAATAACTTGGGCCACCACAGAAGGGGAAATAAAGAAACTTTCTATAGAACGTGGGCTGCCCAGAGATGATCAACCCCACAACCCAACAAGGGAATTCAAGTATTCTCAGTTTGAACCAGCCAATGAATTAACTCCTGCAATGGATGCCACCAAGGACTGGAAAAATCTGGTAGACAATAACACCCAGGCCAAGGAAATTTGTAAAAGTTTACCCATGACAGATGGGCATACTTATACCCTGGACCGCCAGGAAGTTGCCCATTGCCATTCTTGCAATAAAGTGACATGAACCTTTGGTTCAACCAGGTTACTCCATATTTGATATTAGTTCTATTTCATTTATAGTCTACCTCCCGTGGTTCTGCACCTCACACACATCAACCCCAAGAAACTGCAGACCAGCTGCCCAACTTTTATTGTCCTCCAGGAGCTCCCTATGGCCCAGTACATTTCACTGAGTACCCCCCCCCAACCCTGCATATTTGGAGTTCACCCTAGAGGAAATCCTAATCTACAACCCTGAGGCAAGATCTAGAGAGACCAAGACTGTTTACAGGGAAGGCCACAAAATCACCATACCTCCCCTGCTATTCTGCAACAAGTACAACCACCTGCCCGCGTATTTGGTCCCAATGACTCCACCTCTCACCCTGAAGCCCAACCGCTCACAAGAATCTGTTGCTGCCAAAGAATCCACTTCCACTCAGATATTTGGAGTGATGTACATCACTCTTACCGGCTTGATAGATTCTATGGTATCTGTCAGCGGACCTTGGGCTCTCCTAGGCAAATTGATATCTTATATTGTAAAGTTGGCTCCAATCTTGTGGTGGGCCCTCCCTCCCTGCCAGGCCCACGGGCTGTCTGCCTGCAAGTTCCCAGGAACCCCCCACAGGCTGGATCCCTGGCACCTTGAGAGGATTGATATTAGACTTATAGGCCTAGGGTGTATCTTTGGCAATTGACTTGGGAGGCATCTATTTGAAATTAGAATCAAAATATGAGTGATTAGGGATCAGTTTTTAAAGGGAAAAATAAGAATAATTTTGATAAAAAGTAGTGAATATTTTGCATATAGTTTTAGAGAAGCTTAAAATATATAATATCAAAACTTTAAAGTTTTTTATTATGTAAAAATATTTTTACTAGTGGCACAAGTATGCAAAGCTTTGAGTTTTGACTGAAAACTTGCTGTTGAAATGGCGTATCTGATAAGCAAAATTGAGATGCTGTAGCTCAAAACATAGTGATTTTGTATATTTTTATTTTAAATTAAGAAATTTACTGTGGAGCTATCTCAACCAGGCCAAAGAGTAAAGCTTGAATATTTCAAAAAGTAGCTTATAAAATTGGGGCTAAAAAGTACTCAGCTGTTTAGAGTGACAAAAAAATATATGTATGCCAATTTTCAGTGAATTTCTTACATTTTTTATTACTATGAATTTTAATGTTAGATTGTACTTTTGAAAAGTGAAAAATAATAATTGCAATAGGGGGATCAACATAGCCTATTGTGGCATAATATGTAATTTCCCCTTATTTCCCCCTATTCATTACACACATCAAATCAATTGGATGATATGAAACCTAGTGGAATTCAAGGTGATGTAAATTGAAATGACATAATCAATACTGTTTATATTAAAACCACTAATAGAACGTTTTGTTAAGGAAACCCCCATCACTGTATCCCTGTATAGAAAATTTATAAGTTACATCTAGAAAAAGTGTTTTTTACCCAGCAATGATTTTCATGAATGCCAATATTCACACTCTTTCAATTTTGCCTTTGTTGGGTTTTTTGAGGATAAATCCCTTGTTTTTGCCTTTGCCACTTGTCAAGATTTTTGGTTCTTGAAGAAGAAGAGATATAGTTTTTATTAGTTGTATTATGAATTTTGGGATGAGGAGATCTGTATGAAGACATATGTGTTTCCAATTGGTGTGGATGGATGCTGCAACAGGCTGTGTTCCAATGCTGATTGCGCCAAGTGATATGAGAGTCCTGTGGTCTTTGGGACGCAACACTGTCTTTGATGGTTTGATAGGATTCCAAAGTAACAATAATACACTCTTATTGTACTTGACACTACTACTATTTGGCTTAGTAGTAATGTTGATGTTTACTTATTTTTGTCTGCCTTCCAAGTGATCTTGGAAGGACTTTTTATAGTGTGTGGCTAGCAGCCAGACTGGTGTCTAGCTGGGAACAACTCTTACTAGCTAGCCTATCATCCCCAAGCTACTAGTTTAACCCCCAGAGTTGGATTCTAAAACTGAATAAGGTTTTGGAATGAGGTAATATTCTAGGCTGCTGATTTTTCCTCTTCAGCCTAGATATCCCTTGACTTAGTTGCAATCAACTAAGTTGACATCCATAGCCCAGGTCCCGTCTTATGTTTGTTCTAATGTGCAGAATTTGCCCAGGCAGTCTTCTGTCTCATTTCTTAGTGAAACAGGATGTTTGTATTTTCCCGCCTTTATTCTGTAGGTTGGTTTTGTGTCTGTTTTGGGATTCCAGAATGCCTAGAATCTAATTATAGAAGCTTCAGAATTGGCCTGTGACCTGAGACTAGGAATGTCTCAGGTGTCTTCTGGATTCAAACTATAACAGTCTTGATATAGTTTCTCTGTATTCTGGAATAGAAGTCTCAACCTGGCTGTGGCCTGTCTATTGTTAGCTGATAGCTTTAGCAATGGGAATATGGATCAGTCAACCCTGATAGATCAGGATTTCCTGACATTCACCCCCACTTGACTGAGCTATATAGTTTTGGCAAATATCTCTAGCACTGGAATATGAGCAATACTTCTAATTACTCTGGTATATCCAATAAGACTGACGCCTGCCAGATGGTGACACAAATTTCAGAAGCAGACCATAATCATTTTTTGTAGGCTTTCTAAAGAGGCCAAGGTGCCGTTGCTATGTGGGCTTTGCCAAGCAGATACCGGCTCACTATGGCCTGGATTAGAAAGTTTAGTACCTGGTGAGAACAGTAATGAGATTCTGATAGAGGATTCAATCACTGGGCGTTCTTCTGTTGGTGGTGAAAAGCGCCTTGGTGAGGTCCAAGTTAGCTCAGTGCGTATCTGCCCTTGTAACTTGGAGAGGGAACCTTTGATAGTGGACCCTCATTCTGGTACCTTTACTTATTGCTTGGTGGATGGTAATCTGCCCAACCTTGATTATGTGCCTTTGCTCCAATTGGGTGAAGAGGGCTTCTCCATTTCCCAACTTTATTTGGGGATGGATATAATCCCTCAATTCATTTTTTTTGGTAATGGCCCAGCGTCTGCGCCACAATCTTAAGCAGTGCATTACTCATTCCAGTATGGGGTTTCATAGTGTTGATGATGAAGACCTGGAGGAGCATCTGGGGGAGCAGTTGTAAGACCTCTTAATGGGGACTGGTGATGCCAGCCGGGTGGACAAGGCTTGCCAAAGCTATGTTCTGGACTTTGGCTTGAGGGTGTTTTCTTCTTGGTTTGGCACTCTGGAGGGGTTTCCTTTGCTGTATCTGTCACTGGGTGTTGACAACTCAGATACACAGGACAGCTGTATTTGTTGTCTTGTTTGTAGTGTGTACGCCGCCATTGGCAGTGGGGCTAAGCAGCAGGTGGTTTGCGGGATTGTGTTATGTGGGGACATAATGCTTACCCCTGATCTTAGCCTGTTAATGGCTAATGCTGATGATATGGCGGCGCAATGGGAGAAGGTATGTAATAAGCTGGGAGGACTGAAGGCACTGTTGCCTTGTTGCTATTGGTATATTTCTGGCTTTATGTTGGACTGTGTGGTCTTGTTGTGTGCTTTCCCCTTAGACACTGGGCTCTGGCAGGTTAATGCTATCTATGGGGAAATTCCTATTCTTTTTGTTTGGTATTCAAAAATAGTTCTAAGGGAGCACTGTCTCTGGTTGCAGGCCGCAAATTACTGGTTTGCTGAAGGCAGAAAATTCCCTTTCATGTCTATCTGGAGCCTACAGCAGGTGGTGCAGCGTTCTTGGAGAGGTGGCACTCAAGTGGATGATCCCAAAAAGGATGAAGAGGACCCTGAGTATCAGGAGGGTGATACTTAAGTCCCCTGCAATAAAGTTTCTTATTCCTATTTTGAATATTGAATATATTTTAGTAAACTTTATTGTGAGCCAATATTTGTAATAGAGAAATATGGCTTGAGGAATCTGGCGTGGACTCTGTTAATGAGTTTTCCATTGGCCAGATCCTTGATTGTGTAAACATCTGGAGAGGTCTTTTAAATGATTTTAAAAGGGCCTTTCCAAATCCTGTCAAGCTTATGAGCCCATCCTATAACTCTGTTGTGATACAAAACCTGGATGCTGATTTTAAATTCAACTAGGGTGTGTCAATTCTTGTTGTCCATCTTGTGTCCCTTATTCCTGATGAGGGAGGTCTTAGTGAAAGCTTCTGATTGAAGCTTGATCAGTGTGTTGGCCAACCTAGACATATATTGAAGATATGTGATGTTACTTGGATCCCCCATTGCTGAAAACAAAATTGGCGGGATGGCTGGATGTTGTCTGTACGTCAGGTGGAACAGGGAGAAGACAGTCTTGCTGTGGATTGAGATGCTGTATGCAAACACAATAGCAGGCAGGAAGAGATACAATTCTGAAGCTTGGGCATCTACCAGCTTACACAGAATGTTGACCAAGGTGCTGTTGGCTCTCTCAACCATTCCATTAAATTCTGGATGGTATGGTGTGGAGAGCACTCCCCTCACGCCCATGAGCTCATTTAATTTGGGAATTACATGAGCAGTGAAGTTTGTTCCGTTGTTGGTAAGAATGAACTGAGGGCAGCAATATCAATGGATGATCTGTTCCAACACAAACCTGGATGTTGATTTGGCGCTGCCATGCTGGAGAGCTCTGGTTTCCATCCATTTGATAAGGTGATCAATTGCTACAATGCTGTATTGCAAACAACCAACACGCATGGGCAGAGGCCCAACCACATCTATGCTAACAGTATGCCAAGAAAACTTGGGCTCTACTGCTTTATACTGGTGCTTCCCAGTAAAAGGTTTCTTGTGTTGACAGTCCGTACAGTAAGTCAGGGTCTCTTTATGTCAAAGAGGAGTGACTCCCAGTAATAGTGTTGTTGAAGTTGGTGGACTGTTTTTCCCAAGCCACCATGGTCCACAGCTTTGTGGGCAGCCATTATCAGGTCTGGGCGTTCTGAAGGCCTTAGGAAAATGTATTTAGTACCCTTGTGGTACTTATACAATTTCTGGTTCTCAACCTTACAGTCTTTTTGGAGCTCTTAGAGGATGGCCTGTATTTTGTCTGGTTTGTCCTCAAACTGGTTGTTGAACATCTTATTGTACAGTATGTTGGCCTGGGTTGCTACTATAACAACTGTTGGTAGTCTTGATAGGTAGTCAGCGTTCTGGTGGTTGGTGCCTGGGAAATGGACTATAATGTAATCAAAAGCCTAGAGCTTTAATACCCATTAAGCCAGGCGTCCTTCTGGCTCTCTAAGGTTTTGTAGCCAACTGAGACTAGCGTAGTCTGTGACCACAGTGAAGTGTACCCCATGCAAGTATACCCTAAATTGCTTGTAGGTGTATATCACAGCAAGGCATTCCCTTTCAGTGACCATGTAGTTCTGCTCATGTATGTTCAGAGAGCGGCTAGCATAGATCACTGGGTGCTCTACCCCTGTGTTGTCCAATTGTGAAAAGACAGCCCCTAGAGAAGATAATGAAGTATCCATATGCACCACAAAAGGTCTGCTAAAGTCCGGGTACATTAATACCGGGCTGGAAGACAGGCTGGTGCAGAGGGCATCAAATGCGTCCTGGCATGCTGTTGTCCATAGAGAGGGGACTTCATTCTTTAGTAGATGAAACAGGGGCTTTCCAGTACGCGTAAAATTGGGGATAAAACAACAGTAGTACCCTACCATCCCCAAAAAAACCTGGATGTTGTGTTTTCTTTCTGGCCGCTTCATCTTGGTGATAGCCTCCACTTTGGCTGGTTGGGGGTGGAGTCCAGTTGTATCAACAACAAATCCAAGGTACTCCAACTGATCCTTAAAGAATTGACATTTCCGGGGGTTGATCTTCAAGTTGGCTTCTGCCAATCTCTTAAAGTTGGCCTCTGGGTGCTCCAGGTGCTCTTTGAAAGTTCTTGAAAACACATTACATCATCCAGATAAACTAGGACACAGGAGAGCTTGAGATCACCTAGGATGGTGTCCATGGCCTGCTGGAAGGTTTCAGGTGCATTACATAACCCTTGTGGCATTTGAGGTGGCTGGAAGAGGCCTTGAGAAGTGATTATTGCCCACTTCTCTTGTTCCTCTGGTGGAAGTTCAATCTGCCAGTACCCTGATATAAAGTCCATGGCAGAGAAGTACTTGGCTCCACCAAGCCAATCTAGTGCGTTGTCAATCCTGGGCAGTGGATATAATTCCTTCTTTGTAATCAAGTTCAGGCGTTGGTAGCCTATGACTATGCAATTACACCCGTCCTTCTTTTTTACTATCAGGAGGGGTGACGCTCAAGGACTCTTGGATGGGATCAACATGCCTTTGTCTAGAAGTTGCTGGATTTCATTGCTCACAGCTTCTTCACTAGCCTTCAAGTGTTGAATTGGTTGGATGTGGACAGGTTTGTTATCTCTGGTGTCTATGTGATGGGTGAACTCATTGGAAAACCCCAGATTGAAGTTGTCCTCTGCAAATATGCAATGGTATTTTTTGAAAAGTGCACTGGCTTGCTCCTGTTCAGTATCATTGAGGGAAGATAGGTTGGCCAGTGGTGTGGTCACATAGACTGAGGCTTCAACTTGATCAGGTAATTCCATTTCTGATAAGTCTCCAATACACTCAAAACTGACCAGTTCTTCAACTGGTAGAAGATGAACAAACCCTATAATCTGGTTCTTCTTGATATGGATGCCGTGCCCTTGGAGATTGGCCAGTAGGACATGAATTTCACTATGGCCAGGAATGATTATCCTGGGGGCAATACACGGTTTGAATCTTGAACGTCTCCATGGCTGATGAACTTCACCATATAGTCCTATAGGAATGTCTAAAGTAAAACTGTGTTGACAACCTGCTGTTGGCCAGATTACAGTATAAGAGTTGATTGTGAACAGAGAGGAATTACTTTGTGCTCCTTGATCTGGGTGGGCAACCATTTCCCTTTTTTACCTGTAAAGGTATAGGGAACTACCACCACACCGTCCTTGTACGCCAGATTAATGCTAGGTTTTACCTTAGCTGGTGGTTTTGCATCCCATGTGTAGTACAGTGGGATGGTCTGGCAAAGGGTAGTCAGAGTGTTGTCTTTCATGTTCAATCTGACCCTGTATTTACGTAGGAATTCAGTACCAATGAGCACATTGTAATTTTTACTGGGTAGGACCACAGCAGGAGAGGACATAACAATAGAGCCAAAGCGCATGGGCAGAGCGCTGTAAGCTCCTACAGACGTGGTGGTGTGTTTTCCGGCAGTACCATATACTCTGGTATGCAAAATTTCAGGAGCAATACCTAGCTTTCTGACAAGGCAGGCGGTCACAATATTAATAGGGGCACCACTATCTATTATGGCGCGCACCTTGACTTTGTTAACAGAAATATCTACGTAAGTACATTCAGAGTAGAGTTCAGAGTGTAAGTTTAATATGTGTACACCCAAGGGTGCCAGAGTATCAAAGTACTGCTTGAGACTTTGGCCAATCTCTGGGAAGTTGACCTCAATTGTTTCAATGGGAAGGGAGAATTGAACTCCCTTCAAGGAAGGTAGATCACTGGCTACACTAGGATTGGAAGCAAGGCAAGCTTCCTGGACTTGAGCCGCGTACGGTTTGGAAACTCTCTCTACAGCCTTTGTTGTGGCCTTCCTGGGCGTCCCCTACTTCTGGCAGGAATATCATAAAGGTTGTCTGACACAAACATGTGTAAAGGATCCTCTTTAAATTCCTGTTAAGGGGAAGAGTGGGACAGCTGACTGGCCAAAGGCAGATATAATATTGATGCCTCTGGAGTTGTTGTCTCAGAGGGTCTGTATTAGTTTCAGCTGCCTCTGATGGCTGGCGGTCTGGTTCTTTTGAAATAGTGGAAGTGGCAGACTCAGTATATTCCTCTACTGACCTGCCTTGGCTTTTCCCTGGTATTCCTGCTTTTGGTTGACCATCACGTTTACTGAGGGATTGCGCCCTTTTCCCTTGCAAGCACTGGCCCAGTGTCCTTTCTTACCACATTTGTGGCAAAGGCCTGGCAAGGGACTGGTTCCTTGGCCTTGTAGTTGCTTCCTGATTTATTGTTGGACTTGGGAGCAGCATTGTTGGACTTGGGCTTGCAAGTCTTATCCTTGGTGGGGGTAGATGCGCAATTATTATGTCCTTTATTTGGGGCTCCAAACTGGGCCCCAAGACAGCTCAAATAGCTGGTGATCTGTTGGGTTGAGATTAATTGATCCAAAAAGGGAACATGACATTGGCTAACTCTCTGTATGGCTGCAGTGCACGTCCCATGGTGATTCTGCAGTCCAACTCAGATAGGACACCAGTGCCTAGGAGAACCTGTGCTTCATGATAGAAGCAGTCCACAAAGTCCTGAACAGACTCATATTTTTTGAATGTGATGTTACTTAACTCCACTTTTTGAGCTTGAAATCTGGGTTCACTACCAAATTCCTCAATAAAAGCCTGGCGTGCATCTTCATAAGTCCAATTGTCCAGTGGTAGGCAGGGCATGATGATGTCTACGCAAGTCAGATCAAGGGTGTTTATGAGGGTGGTTGCCTTCATATGGTCACTTGCACCTCTCATGGACATTTTGAGAGGCAGATAAAAGTTTGAATGTTTTAATTTTGATCAAACTTTGGCAGTATAAGTGGCTTAAACTTATGATCAGGGACAGTTGTTTCTGTGGCTTCCTTTCTAGTGGCGTGGGTATTACCAGCACACAGTACTGACAAGGGAGTAAGAGGAGACAATGCTGCCACTCCTTGAGGAATTCTACGGGTGCCACCTGAATCATTACTCACGTGATCAGGAGAGAGGTCAAAGAAATCAGGCAATGAAGAGTTTTTCTGCTGCTCTGGACTTGATGTTGGTACAGGTGATGCTCTTCTGCCTGAATACATGCTACTTTCAGAAGAGGCTATATTTTCCAATCTAGCCAGTCTGGCTAACACATTAGCTTCAAATTCCTTACGTGAGGTTTTGTTTCTGTGTACCTGCTCTAGCAGAAAACTGTAGTTGTTCTCTGCTGTTAATACCATACTGGCTAAAAGATCCTGGCGGTTTAACAGTTCCTTGGTCTGGAATTCAGCGGTGGCAAGATTGCAGCAGAGTCCTACTATGTCTTTGTACAGCTAAGATGCTAAATTCTGTGCATCTTTTACTGTGTCCCATACCTTCTTCTGGTCCTTGTCATATTCAACGTGATTCAGAAAGCACTGATGGTCCTCCTGGTCATCATGAACAGTGTGCTAGCTACGGCTTGTGGTCTTAATTTTATTGACCATTTCTGCAATTCTGTTGACGTAATTAACATCCTTGGAGTGAAAGGCGTCCTGCTTAGTGCAGTTGTCTCTGATTGACTGGCGCAAGTCTTCCTGCTGGGTAACAAGATCTGCATGATCTTGGCTGCTTAGCAAGGTCTGCACATGACGGCTTAAGGTTACATAATGGTTGGAAACATCTGTAACCCATTGTGCACTCAGGCCTCAATTATCCAGGACACTGCCCACTAGCTGGCCAACCTTGTTGTTGAATTAGTTGACTATTTTGTCTACCCTACCATGGGCAAAGGCGGTGGAGTCACATAGATCTGCCACATCAGTCTGTACAGTTGTGAAGCTGACATTCAGTTGACTGACCAAATTAAAGTTGGCCAACTGTAGCTTAGAGCAAAAGCAGTTGAGCTCGTTCAACTCCAGCTCCTGCCTGGCAACCAGTTGTTGAATATGTTTGATAGCTGGGTGCACAAAATATGCAAGCACCTCTTGGACCCTGCTCTGATCCAGTTAGAGGAGCTGTCCCAGTTGGGTGCAAGTGACATCCTGGTATCTGTAGAAATTGTTACTCAGGTTGTTGGTAGTACCATCAATCTGGAACAAATTGAACTTGGCGTCGCCCTGGTGATTGTTGAGATTACGTCTATCATGTTGCAAAGCTTGTAAGACAGCATGTACCTCTTATATGTTGTATTGTTGCTGGCCCATGGCAACAGAAGTCCCTGTAATGTCAATCTGTATCATATCCAGCAGAAGCGTGGGTGCTTCATATGGAGTCAGCTCTGAATGGAAGGATTGGTCTCGCTCAGTGTCACTGGTCTCCATGCATCCCCCCATACTTATCAACAAAGCTGGGGGTCAACAAGGCAAGGCAGCACCTTGACTTGACACCAATGGAAACTAGTTTTTGCTGTGAGCATCACTGTCAATACTTTTGAATTCTTGAAAAAGAAGAGATATAGTTTTTATTAGTTGTATTATGTATTTTGGGATGAGGAGATCTGTATGAAGACATATGTGTTTCCAATTGATGTGGATGGATGCTGCAACAGGCTGTGTTCTGTTGCTGCTTGCACCAAGTGATATGAGAGTCCTGTGGTCTTTGAGACGTGACAACGTCTTTGGTGGTTTGACAGGATTCCAAAGTAACAATAATACACTCTTATTGTAACTTGACACTACTACTATTTGGCTTAGTAGCAATATTGATGTTTTCTTATTTTTTTCTGCCTTCCAAGTGATCTTGGAAGGACTTTTTATAGTGTGCAGCTAGCAGCCAGACTGGCGTCTAGCTGGGAACAACTCTTACTAGCTAGCCTATCATCCCCAAGCTACTAGTTTCACCCCCAGAGTTGGATTCTAAACCTGAATAAGGTTTTAGAATGAGGTAATATTCTAGGCTGCTGATTTCTCCTCTTCAGCCTAGATATCCCTTGACTTAGTTGCAGTCAACTAAGTTGGAATCCATAGCCCAGGCCCCATCTTATGTTTGGTCTAATGTGCAGAATTTGCCCAGGTGGTCTTTTGTCTCATTTCTCAGTGAAACAGGATGTTTGTATTTTCCCACCTTTATTATGTAGGGCGGGTTTGAGTCTGTTTTGGGATTCCAGAATGCCTAGAATCTAATTATAGAAGCTTCAGAATTGGCCTGTGACCTGAGACTAGGAATGTCTCAGGTGTCTTCTGGATTTAAACTATAACAGTCTTGATATAGTTTCTCTGTATTCTGGAATAGAAGTCTCAACCTGGCTGTGACCCATCTATTGTTAGCCAATAGCTTTAGTGATGGGAATATGGATTAGTCAACCCTGATAGATCAGGATTTCCTGACACCACTCAAAATGAGTCAATGTCTAAAGATGGAAGTTCATCTGTTTGTCTTCTCTGCCCTGTGCAACTCAATTTGCCCCACTCATGCTTGTGGCAAGTGATCCTACTGTCCTTGTATTTTTTTGTGATAACCTCAAACAATATATAATCAATTTATATATCACCAATAAAAATAAGTTCTACTCACATTTTTGTCTTTGTGTTTTCAAGTACTTTGACGCCTCTCTCTAGCCACAACTAGTATACAGTTATTATTCAGGGCCACAAGGTAACTACTTCACCTTCCCTGCCAACTAACTGAGGATTAGTACAAATTCAATTCTAAGGTTAGGATTTCCTGTTGTGCGTCTGTGCTGCGCCTCAGATCACAACAATGATAATCAATAGTAGGACTAGTTTAGTGGAAATGTTTTAAGTTGTTATTATTATATAGTAATTTTTAAACCTGTTGAGATAAACAAAAAAGCTTGGTCTAAAAAAGAAAACAATTCAGTCTAAAAGCAAAATCAAAGTTGATCCAAATCTATTGTAAATTAATATAAATTCCTTGATTTTGATTTTGTTTTAAGACTGAGTTGTTTTCCTTTTTAGACTGAGATTTTTTGTTTATATTAACAGGTTTGAAAATTACTGCAAGTGTCTTGAATTAATACTATATGAAACATCTTCTGATAGTATAAAATAGTGTCAAGTATATACTTATGGGAAGTATAATAAAGGGGATAAGGGGATGATTTAAGAAGAGAATGATGCTTTATTGAATATGAATATAGAATAATATATAGTATCATGACAAGCCACATGCCATCCATGTACGTCATGGGGGGTCATGGGGTCTATCTGAGTAATGTTCCTCTTAGGTCACAAGGCTTATTCAAGTTGTGTTCCATTTAGGATCTAGATTAGGTGATTCCTGTAATAGATGGTCAACTGATAATGGTGCCACCAGTTTACTGGCTGGTCACTAGACCATTTGATGAGCCGTTTGGTGATCTACTTGGGGCGTTAATTCCCTGAGAGGGAGTGATCAAAGATGTTGCATCATCTCCCCCTGGGGTGCTGGAAGGCAAAGCCTTGGGAACTTTCTTGAGAGTGTCAGGGATACAATCTTGGTATTGATCCAGTTTGGCGTTGGGAACAGGGAGCCTGGAGTTGTGCTGGGCTGTTCTTGCCTTACATAGGCAGAGTTGGTCATGATGCATATGTTTTAGTTCAGTTTGGGCCCCAATTCCCTTGATGAGGTAGATATTGTTGGGCTTGACTTCCATGACAATGCCTGGTCCATGTAACCCTGGGTCAAGCTTGTGTTGATTGTGGTTAAAAACCCATATTTTGTCCCCAACTTGGAACCTTTCTTGCTTTAATGGGATTGCTTCCCTCTCAACTCTTTGGCATTCCATTTTCTCTTGGTCTTTTATAGCACGTTGTACATTGGGGTCACTGTTGTCTGGCAACTTTTTGGGCAGAGGTAATTGTGGTCCTGCAGTTGTACTGACAAGGGTGGGCTTTTGTCCATAGACAAGTTTTTAGGGGCTTTTACCCGTATTGCAGTTGACTCATGTCTTACAGACCATGAGCACTGTTGGAAGCATGTCAACCCAGGCCTTTGAATTGTTAACAGATAACTTACTGAGGGCTTCTACAAGCAAGCAGTTTAGTTTTTCTACTTGTACATTTTCTTGGGGGTGATATGGGATGGCTGTGATGTATTTTATTGAATTTTGGCAAGGTAAATATTGGTGTCAATGGCTTTAAGTTTGGTGCCTCCATCTGTGATTAGGAGGTAAGGCTTCCCAAACTTGGCTATAATCTTTTTTCCAATGAATTGTCTCACATTGTTGCCTTTGTGTTCTTTGGTGGCTTGGGCCACAGGCCATCTGATTGCATAATCAATAGCTGTGATGATGTACTTCTTGCCCTTGTTTTCTCCAGGCATTGGTCCCACAATATCCAGTGATCATACCTTGAAGGATTGTGTGATGGATACAGGTACCACTGACTTGGGTGGTGCTTTGGTTCAGGTGTACTTCTCACAGACTTTGCATTGCTCCAGTACTTTTCTGATATCATCTAGCCTATTGGGCCACCAGTATTGGGTCTTGAGATATTCATGCAAGTTTCTGCTACAGGCGTGTCCCAAGTCTCTGTGATAACGGAGGATTGTGTCAATCTTTTGTGTTGACAGAACTTAGGGTACAGTGTCACCATTTGGGAGTATTTGGTGCAGAGTACCATACATGTTTTTGAGCAGGTGTTTGCTCTTAAGGACCTTCTCTTGGATATCCATTGGTGTGCCAGGTGGGAACCCTTCCTGGAGATTCCCCATGATTAACATGGGCCATTCAGGGTTGCCATCAGTGCAGAGGATGTGTTTATTGTATAGCCTTGATAGGGCGTCTGCAGTAAGCATCTCCCTGCCTGGCTTGTATTCAATTTGCATGGGATATCTCTGTATGAGACTCATCCATTTGGTTTGTCTTCTTGACAGGTGTTGTTGTGTTTTAAAGAATATCAACAGCTTGTGGTTGGTGAGTACTTTGAATATCTGGGCTTCTTCTAGATAGCATTGCCATTTCATGAGGCAGTGTATGATGGCAACCAACTCCTTATTGTGTATAGGGTATCTTTGTTAACCGTCAGATAGCTTCCTTGACTTTTATGCCACAGGGAGGAAGTCCTTTTCTGCCGTTTGGATACAGAGTACTACTCCTATGGCGTAATTAGAAGCATCAGTTTCTAGTTCATAGGTTCTCTTGCAACTCAGATATTGAAGGATAGGGGCAGTAACCATACATTTCTTTAGTTGGCAGAAATGTTGGTCTTGTAGCGGCATCCAGACAAACTTGGTTGTTTTGCCCGTAATGGCAGACAGGGGGGCTGTTAGGGCACCCCAGTCAGGGATAAACCTTCTTACGTAGGCCACTGTCCCAAGTAAGGTGTGGAGTTTGCTCTTATTTCTTGGGGCTGGCATTTTAGTTATGGTGTGTATCTTGTCTGGGTCTGGTTTGATTCCATCCTTACTGATAATACTACCAAGAAATGAGAAGTTCAGCCAAAAAGAACTCACACTTTGATGGGTTTGCAACCAATTTGTTCTCTTCAAGGGTGCAGAGGACCAGGCAGACGTCTTCCCAGTGTTGCTTCAAGTTTGGGACTGTATATGATGATATTGTCCAGGTAGATAATTGCTTGTTTTCCAATTTGTTCTTTAAAGACCTCGTTCATAAAGTTCACAAAGGTACTGGGAGCATTGGTCATCCCAAAATTGAGTACAGCATATTCAAAGGATCCATATTTAGTTCTGAAGGCAGTCTTTGGGATATCTTCAGGCTTTACTCAAACTTGGTGATATCCTGCTGTCAAATCAATTTTTGACAAGATTTGGGACCCCCCCAGGGCGTCAAAAAGGTTGTCAATTAGGGGCAGGAAATACCTGCACTTAACTGTGACCTTGTTGAGCACTCTTTAGTCAGTGATCAGGCAGAGTCCTCCATATTTCTTTGCCACAAAGAAGACAGCAGCGCCAAAAGATGACTTTGATGATTGTTTAAGTCCTTTTTCAAGTGCTTTGTCAAGGCAAGCTTTTAGGGCATTGTCCTCTTGTGGTGTGAGGCTGTAGATAGATTGTGCCTTAGGGACACTCCCTTTGAGGTCAATTTTTTGTTGTATGCTACAGTCAAGTGGTAAACCTGGTAGTGCTTCTTAGAAAACAGAGGGAAACTCACTGACTAGTTGATCTCAGATACTGTTCTCTTCACATCTGGTCTCTGTCTTTTTGAAGTGGATAACTTTTTATATACAGATTTTCCAGTTGATCTTACTAAGGTCAGTTTCCTCTTCTGCTTCCATGATTTTCACAAATGCATGGTCCCTCATAAGTGTATCAAGGTGAGTCAGATAAACATGGTGATGCACTTCTCCTCACTGTATGGTGAGGATAGCGCTATCCCATTCAATATGAGGTTTGGTCTTTCTCATCCAATCCAGGCCAAGTATAACATTATACTTGGGGATTGGTATGATGGGCCCACTGAGCGTAGTTTGCACGTCTCCAATTTGAGTGAAAAAAGGGTTTGCCTCTTGAGTGACTGATGTGCTTCTGTTGTCTGCCATGATGAATCTCCTGATATTGCTTTGGGTGGTAGGTAGTTTCATGAGGTTGGCAAATTTCTTGTTGACAAGGGATTGATCTGCTCCAGTGTCAAATAGCGCAGTGCCCTGATATCTGCAAAAACAGAAAGGATAAGTGAGGAGTTTATTTTCAGTTTGGGCAGCAAACAGTAGAGGGTTGCTGGAGGGTACTTGGATCATGGTGATTGAATTCACATCCTGGTCCCTGTACAAGTCTTGTAAAGAGGAGGAGAGAGGCTTGCCTAAGCACTCCCCTGAGCTTTTCCCTCCTTGTTGGTATCTTCAGTGCTTGCTTGGTTAGCCTGCACTGTAAAGTTACTGGTTTGAGGATGGGTGTTGTTGGCTTGATTATGTTGTTTGTTTGATTGAGGGTCCTTCTTGGCAGTAGAACTCTCCTTGCACTTGTTGGTTGCATGTAGATATTCAGATTTCTGAGCTGCACACTTTCCTTTCAATAATACTTCTTCAATGTTCTTGCAGCAGGTCATATCAAACTGACGTCTAATGTGTGTGGGAAGGCCATTGTAGAAGTCCAAGCGTGGCCCAGGTTCATCAAAGTTGATGGTGTTGGGTGCCCAGTCACATAGGTCTTTGTATGCAGCAATGTCCTCCTCAATTGTTCCTGTAATCTTGAAGGTTCAAAGTTCTGTCATGATTACTACGTTGGAATCCTTCATGGAGAACTTTTTGAGGAATGCACTCTTGAATAGTTCCCAGTCTCCCTTTTGGTTGGGGTGTTGAGTTAGCCATTTTCTTACAAAACGTGATGTAGTCCCTGTAATGCAGAGGGCAATCTCACTGAACCAGAGTCTTTGGGGATAGTCCACTTGCTCAAATTTTCGCTGTGTACTATTGATCCAGAGAGAGGCGTTTTCTTGACGTAGTCCTGAAAAAGCTCCTATTTTGGCTGTTTGCAGGCGTTGTAATACAATATTAGGTATTTCAGGCTGCTGTGCTCCCATCATGGTTGGCGCTGTGGGTAACAGTCTTCAGGCTTTGAGAGTGTTGTACTGTTCAATAGGTACAAGGACGTTGTTGTAGATGACGAGGCTTGCAGGAACAACTTGTCCTTCTTTGTAGTCTCTCCAGCTGTTAGGGAGTACCATTGCTTGGATCTTTTTCTTAGGAGGAATTTTTTCCTTGAGTTAGATAGGTATGGATAACCTAACTGTGCTACCACTGTCATTTATATACTTCTGGGAAGTATAATAAACAGGGTAAAGGGAAGATTTAAGAAGAGAATGATACTTTATTGAATATGAATATAGAATAGTATATAGTATCATGATAAGCCACATACTGTCCATGTACATCATGGGGGGGCATGAGGTCTATCTGAGTAATGTTCCTCTTAGGTCACAAGGCTTATTCAAGTTGTGTTCCATTTAGGATCTGGATTAGGTGATCACTGTAATAGACAGTCAACTGATAATGGTGCCACCAGGTTACTGGTTGGTCACTGAACCATTCAGTGAGCCGTTCAATGATCTACTTGGGGCATTAATTCCCTGAGAGGGAGTGATCAAGATGTTGCAACAATAGGCTTTGATTTAGTGCTGGAATTGGCTTATTTTAGTTTGTGATAAATGGCATAAATTTGAGATGGTGTAAATATACCCTACACTAAGTGTTTTGATATTTAAATAAAGTTAGCAAAATAAAGTTAAATTAATTAAACTTGAAATAAAAAATTGAGCTAATGTACTTTCAAGATGCTGTAATATAAAATTATAAGTGAATTTTAACTATTTTTTAATTTTTTTGTGATTCAAAATCACTAATGCAAAAAACACCATCTCAAATTAAATTTGAGATGGTGTTTTTTGAGATGCTGTTTTTGAGATAGTGTAGCCTACCTAATTAGGTGATCTCAAAAGCTCCAGAAATTATTTCTGCACTAAAGTAAAGCTCTTGTCAAAACAGCAGGCTTGACCCGCCAGCAAGGCTCTAAGCAAGCAGGTTTGTGACCTGCAATCCAATTACCTGGCCACTCAAAGCCAGACTAGGAAGTCAACATGAATGTACAAATCCAACAACATGAATAAATGATGATCCCTTATAGTGGATACCTTGTTTGGCACTTGACTCATTACCAGGATCAAGTCACCCCCTTTACCATCCAACCATGTGATCAACACAATCATGTTGCAACCAAGCTTCCAGACTTGCCTGCTAATGTATCTTACAATACACAGGGGGTGCTCAATGAGTTGCCCCTTGACGTATCTAACAACATGAATCAATCTGATAGCAATATCAAATGGCAGGTACTTCATCCTAATTAGGAGCGCTACCAATTCAACTTGCTGATCCCTGCACAAGTTATTCCTTGGCTTCAAACCTTACATGGAACTTCCCACCATGCCACCCCCTTGTGGCCTTGTGGCTTTCCCCATATAGTATATTAATCACAATATTCTACAATAAATAATACCTTATTCTTATTATTCTGTCCTTTCTATTGGGCTGTTGTCTTCCCCAATTCCAAATACTGAATCCTCATTGGTTCAGTTGCAACAGCGGTAGGTTTATGACTTACCTAAAACAAAATTCCTCCTAAGAAAGGACAGAGTACAGGCTGTATGGCTACTCCCCAACAAGAGACCTTCCTGCCAATCCCCAAGGGAGACATCCCCAACAGGTACATCATCTATCAAGACCAGCTAGTTCTCACAAGCGTATACAATTGGCTCCGCCTCGGGCAGGATGACGCCAGCATCACCCTGCCCCAGTCAGACCTGTCCCAACACATGCTCAACCTTCAGCTAGAATCTTTTGCTGGGGGCATTGAGGGGGCCAACATTGTCAGTTGGCTCCAATCTACTGAAACCTGCCTCCGTATCTTTCAGGTTCCTGAGCCCATGTGGGTTGCCACTGCGTCTGGTTGCCTCACAGGGCCCGCCGCTGTGTGGTTCACCAACTGGGCCAGCCAGGAACTTGACGTTACCTGGGCAGCATTCCAAGATGCCGCCAAGTCCTGCTACAGCAAAACCTTCTCCCTCATTATTGTGGGAACTCCTCTTATAGCAATCAAATAAACTGGGTCCGTTCCTGAGTACCTTGCTGCCTGGCAACAAGCTCTTGCTGCCGCCCCCAAAGCCGTGACTGACAGAAATGCAATGCTACATACTCTCATCATCAATGGGTTAAAGCCCCATATCTGCAAGTGGGTCCCTGTAGGTTGCTGCACCTCCATTGATGACTGCTACAAGGCCATTATGGAGGCTAACAACCAGGCCTCAATGGGCTTCTGCCGTACCAGTGACGCTCCATCCCAACCACATACAACACCTGGCAATGGCCACAATCAAGTGGGCCGCTGCCAGCCCCGTCAGTAGGATAATGGGACTAAACGCCCCCACAAGGGGGGAGCTCCAGCTTGCGCAGATTGAGGATCTGGGAAAAGCCTGGGGGTTGTAACAACAAGAGGCCCTACGACCCCACCTGACCCATCCTCTCAATCCCTGCTTGCAAAAAATCCCTGCAACTACAACATTCATGAAGTCAAAACCCTGGATGTCTTCCAAGTCCACAGTGACAACCCTATACTGAAAGCAAGTCACTCCTAGAATAAAGTAACACACTTATCCTATCCCTTCTGTTTCCATGGGAACACCCACAAGTTACTGGTAGATACCGGGGCCAACCACACTATGGTAGATCAGGCATTTGCCAACTCTCAACAACTGGACCAGGTGCCCAGCAGGTTCAAGGCAGTACAAGTAGCTGACTCCCGCAGAATTGAAATCACCCACAAGACAGTACCCTTCTCTGTGAGAATGGGGAACATCTAGGTTAAGCTCTCTGGGCCCATTATGGCAGGGCTCAGCCATGACGTAATTGCTGGCCTCAACTGGCTTTGGCACAACTGTCCCTACATTGACTGAGATACCTCTGTCATCACCCTCAACCAAAATGGGGTGGAATTCCAGATTTACCCTGTGGAAATGAGCAAGTTACTCAATGATACTGTGTTTTTCAGAATAACAGAGACAGGCTCGTACAATTTCAAGGGGGAAACTAGACTTTAACCAATGCTCAGTCAAAGTTATTCACGCTGAACCATCTGCGGTCCCTCCCTTGACCTCCTCATCACCGCCAGTGCTTGCTGCACTCCTCAAGGAGTACAAGGATGTATTCAGTGAGACACTTGAACAACTACCTCCTCCCCGGGAGATCCAGTACGCTGTACAACTTCAAGTATTGCTACCGTAAGCATGACCATTATACCGTCTTACACCAAAGGAAGATGAGACCCTCTGCCAGCACTTTGTAGACGCGCTTGATAAGGGCTTCTTTTGCCCCTTGCTCTCTCCATACAGGACAGCTGTCTTCTTTGTAGCCAAGAAGGATGGGTCCCTTTGCCTGGTCACAGACTGCCATGCCCTAAATGAGGTGACAGTTAAGAACAAGTACCCCCTGCCGCTGATTGACAACCTGTTTGATACACTTGCAAGTGCAAAGGTTTTTAGCAAGATTGATCTCATCACAGGGTACAGCCAGGTCCGCATTGCACCTGGGGATGAGGCAAAAACTGCCTTCTGCACGCGCTACAGGTTGTTTGAGTGTTGTGTCATGAACTTTGGAATACCAACGCTCCCTCCACCTTTGCCATGTTGATGAACAAAGCATTTGAGGACCTGATTGGAAAATGTGTGGTGGTGTACCTTGACAACATTATTGTCTTCAGTCAAGATCAAACCACATACCTCCAACACCTCTGTGCTGTCCTTGACACCCTTTGGAAAACCCAGCTAAAAGCTAAACCCTCCAAATGCAAGTTTCTCAAGTTGGAGCTGTTATTCCTTGGGCACACCATCTCTGCCCAAGGGATAAAGCCCAACCCTGCCAAAATCAAGGCAATCATCAGCATGCCGCCCCCCACTGATGTGGGCCAGGTGTGGACATTCTTAGGCATGATTGCCTACGTACACAAGTTCATTCCCAATTGCAGGGAACTAATTGTGCCTCTCACTGAGCTCCTCAACACCAAACAGCGCTTCCACTGGACCCCTGCCAGAGATCAAGTCTTTGAAATGTTGAAGCAAAGACTCACAACAGCACCAGTACTGAAGTTTCCCAATTGAAAACGTCAGTACAAACTCAAGACCAATGCCTCTGACAGAGCCATAGGGGGTGTGCTAAGGGTAGAAACTGACAATGGCGTCTTTTTCCCTGTGACATATGAGTCCGGGAAACTTACCAACTCAGAACTACGCTATCCCATCCATGATAAAGAGTTGGCGGCAATTGTGCACTGTGTTGAAAAGTGGCACTGTTACCTAGAAGGTGCTACCTTCTCATCCTGCGTTCTGACGGACCACAAGTCACTTCAGTACTTCAACACGCAGTCCCACTTGAAACGCCACCAAGCAGGATGGGTTGAGCGTCTATCCCCTTACCAGTTGTGCATCAAGTACAAGCCTGGGAAGGAAATTGTCACAGCTGACGCCCTTTTGCAACTCTACATAGCGTCCATCACTGGGGACAATGGTTTGGATCCAGATTAGCCCATGCTTTACCTCCGCCCTGAGGCAACTTGCTACAAGGGCCTTAACTTGGTAACCATCTCCAAGCTGAAGGACAACAAAAGTCAGTTCACCACTGATGCTGGTAACATCTGCCGTCGGGAAGAGACAGGTGAAAAGACGCCTTAAATTCTCACCATGCAACAAGGTGACACAATATTGCACTACCACCAAACCCTGGGTCACATCAGAGGGCGTAACCTCTTTGAGATCATGAAACAGAAGGTTTGGTGGCCGCGCATGCGTCATGACATCTTGGACCTCCTCAAAGCGTGCATGTTGTGCAAAAAGAACACGTCCAAACCTGCATCCCCCAAGTCTGTCCTACCCATCAAGGCCATGGAACCCTTTGAGCAGTGGGCCCTTGACATTGTGGGGCCACTCCCCAAAGACAGACTGGGAAAGAAGTACATTATCACTGCCATTGACTACTTCACTTGCTGGCCAGTGGCCTGGGCAACAACCAACCACATCATCACCACCATCACCCGCTTTATTGGCAAGGAAATTGTGGCCTGCTTTGGGCAACTCAAACATCTTATCACTGATGGCAGCCCCAAACTTGTTAGGCATGTCATGAAGGCATACTGCGCCAAGAACACACTCCAATGTATAGTTACAACCCCCTACCATCCTCAAGCCAATGGACGCATGGAACGGTTAAATGGCTCACTGGTTCAATTGATTGCCAAGCTCTCACAAGAGCACCCCAACACCGCATGGACTGAACACCTGCCCACTGCTCTACTTATCCTGCAAGCAAGAATCAACAGGGGCACAGGGTTCAGCCCCAGCACCCTGGACCTTGGGACGCCTGTCAGTCTGACAGGAGTTGAACAGGGAAAGCTATGGTCCAAGGTTCCCAACAAGCCTCCCCTAGTAACAATCCCGTCCCTAGATCAATGGCGTGCCAAAGCCTGGGAAATCAAACACAAGCAGATTGAAGATTGGAAAAAGCACCTCAAAGCTAGATACGCCGTAGGTGACCCCATCTACACCCTCAATCCTAATTCTGCCAAGTTGGAGCCCAACTACCTAGGGCCCTTCAAGATAGCTGCAGTCTATGACAATCACACTTATCAACTTGAAGATGCCCAAGGAAACACCAAGAAGCTTCACCATGATTGCTTGCACCCCTGCTGCGCCATCCCCCCACAAAAGCTGTTTGTGCAAACCTTCCCAGACTTTCCTCAGACTCCAATCTTGGTGTCTGACAACAAGCAGGGGGAAAGGGGGGGGTGTTGCAACTGAGTTTCCAGACTTGCCTGCTAACATATCTTACAATACACAGGGGGCGCTCAATGAGTCGCCCCTTGATGTATCTAACAACATTATCAATCTGATGGCAATATCAAATGGAGGGTACTTTATCCTGATTAGGAGCTCTACCAATTTGACTTGCTGATCCCTGCACAAGTTATTCCTTGGCTTCAAACCTTAAATGGAACTTCCCACCATGCCACCCCCTTGTGGCCTTGTGGCTTTCCCCATATAGTATATTAATCACAATATTCTACAATAAACAATACCTTATTCTATTAATTCTTGTCCTTTCTATTGGAATGTTGTCTTCCTCAATTCAAATACTGAACTCTCATTGGTTCAGTTGAAATACAGCAATAACACAAGTTGCTCAAAAACCCTACACCATGATTGCCTGAGACCCTGCAAAGCAATACAGAAACAACGCAAAACCACCCTGCCCACCACAGAACAACAGTTAGTCCAGTATGGCGCCCGGGCTCCTGACAACCTACCCCCAGAGGAGGCCAACCTTCAGTTGGGGGTGTGTGTCAAAACAGCAAGCTTGAACCGCCATCAAGGTTCTAAACATTTGGGTTAGTGACCTGCAACAAATTACCTGGCCACTCAAAGCCAGACTAGGAAGTCAAATCAAATTGCCAAATCCAACAACATGAACAAATGATGATCCTTTATGGTGGATACCTTGTTTGGTGCTTGAATCATTACCAGGATCAAGCCACCCCCTTCACCATCCAACTGTGTGATCAACACTATCATGTTCCTGTTATCCATGACTCAATGTACTATATAATCATTATCTCTCAATAAAGAATATTATCTAGTTTATAAATATTTTTCCCCTTGTAACTCTTCTAAAACAGCACAGTTATAAAACTCTTATTATTGATTGTAACTAATTGAAAACTTAAAGTAGCCCAGCCAATTATCTGGCTAATTATAATGCACTTTACTTTAGCCAACAGGTCACAGGTGCTGGGAGTAACTAGTGTCAAGTTTATACTTCTGGGAAGTATAATAAACAAAATAAAGGGGAAGATTAAGAAGAGAATGCTACTTTATTTAATATGAATATAGGTTAATATATAGTATCATGACAAGCCACATGTTGTCCATGTACGTCATGGAGGTCATGGGGCTTATCTGAGTAATGTTTCTCTTGAGTCACAAGGCTTAATCAAGTTGTGTTCCATTTGGGATCTGGATTGAGTGATCCCTGTCATAGATGGTTAACTGATAATGGTGCCACCAGTTTATTGACTTGGCAGTGAACCACTTGGTGAGCCGCTTGGTGATTCACTTGGGGCATTAATTCCCCAAGAGGGAGTAATCAAAGATGTTGCAACATCTCCCCCTGGGGTGCTGGAAGGCGGGCTTGGGGACCTTCTTGAGGGTATCTGGTATATGGGCTTGATACTGATCCAGTATGGCTTTAGGAACAGAGAGCCTTGAATTTTGTTGAGCTGTTCTTGCCTTACAAAAACAAAGTCAATCATAGTGCATACGTTTTAGTTTGGTTTGAGCTCCAATCCCTTTGATGAGGTAGGTGTTATTGGGTTTCACTTCCACGACAATGCCTGGTCCGCATAAACCTGGGTCTAATTTGTGTTGGTTGTGATTGACAACCCAGATCTTGTCTCCAACTTGGAACCTTTCTTGTTGCAATGGGATTGCTTCCTGCTGAACCCTTTGTTGTTCCATTGTCTCTTGGTCCTTTCTGTCTTGTATTACTTTGGGGTCATTGCTGTCTGGTATCTTCTTTGGAAGTGGCAGTTGTGGTCCCGTGGTTGTACTGACAAGTGAGGGTTTCTGATCATAGACAAGTTCATAAGGGCTTTTGCTTGTATTGCGGTTGACTTGTGTTCTGAAGACCATAAGGGCGGTTGGTAACATGTCAAACCAGGATTTTAGATTGTTGGCAGATAAATTACTGAGGGCTTCCACTAGAGAGCCGTTTAGTTGTTCTACATGTTCATTTGCTTGTGGGTGATATGGGCTGGCTGTGACGTGCTTTATCCCATTTTTGGCAAGATAGATATTGGTGTCAATAGCTTTAAGTTCAGTGCCTCCATCTGTGATTAAGAGGTCAGGCTTTCCAAACTTAGCTATGATTTTGTTGCCAATGAATTGTCTTACATCATTGCCTTTGTGCTCTTTTGTGGCTTGTGCCACAGGCCACCTGGTTGCATAGTTGATGGCTGTGATGATGTACTTCTTGCCTTTGCTTTCACCAGGCATAAGTCCCACAATATCTAACAACTATATCTTGAAGGGCTGTGTGATGGATACAGGTACTACTGACTTGGGTGGAGCTTGGGTTTGGACCTACTTTTCACAGACCTTGCATTGTTCCAGTACTTCTCTGATATCATATAGCATATTGGGCCACCAGTAGCAGGTCTTGAGATATTCATGCAAGTTTCTGCCATAGGCGTGTCCCAAGTCTCTGTGATAACGGAGGATTGTGTCAATCTTTTGTGTTGACGGAACGTAGGGTACAGTGTCACCATTTGGAAGTATTTGGTGAAGAGTACCATATAAATTTTTGAACAGATGTTTGTTCTTGAGGACTTTCTCTTGGATTTCCATTGGTGTACCAGGTGGGAACCCTTCCTGGAGATTCCCCATGATTAACATGGGCCAGTCAGGCTTGCCATCAGTGCAGAGGATGTGTTTATTGTATAGCCTTGATAGGGTGTCTGCAGTAAGCATCTCTCTGCCTGGCTTGTATTAAATTTGCATGGGGTATCTCTGTATGAGACTCATTCATTTGGTTTGTCTTCTTGAAAGGTGTTGTTGTGTTTTAAAGAATATCAACAACTTGTGATTGGTGAGTACTTTGAACGTCTGGGCTCCTTCTAGATAGCATTGTCATTTCATGAGGCAGTGTATGATGGCAACCAACTCCTTATCGTGTATAGGGTATCTTTGTTCACTGTCTGATAGCTTTCTGGATTCATATGCCACGGGGAGGAAGTCTTTCTGGGCTGTTTGGATACAGAGGACTCCTCCTATGGCATAATCAGAGGCGCTGGTTTCTAGCTCATAGATCCCCTCACGGTTTGGGTATTGCAGAATGGGGGCAGTAACCATGCACTCTTTCAGCTGGCGGAAATGTTGAATTTGTAACAGTGTCCAGACAAACTTGGTTATTTCCCCAGTGATGGCTGATAAGGGAGCTGTTAGGGCACCCCAGTCAGGGATGAACCTGTGTACATACTCTACCATTCCAAGGAAAGTGTGGAGCTTGCTCTTGTTTCTTGGGGCTGGCATCTCTGTTATAGCGTGTATTTTGTCTGGATCTGGCTTGATACCGTCCTTGCTAATGATATGACCAAGGAAGGGGAGTTCAGTTGAGAAGAACTTGCATTTGGATGGTTTGGCAATTAGTTGGTTTTCCTGCAGGGTACAGAGGACTGCACGGATGTCTTCCCAGTGTTGCTGTAGGTTGGGACTGTAAATGATGATGTTGTCCAGGTAGATGATTGCTCTTTTCCTAATGTGTTCCTTGAATACTTTGTTCATGAAGGTTAAAAAGGTGCTGGGAGCATTTTTCATGCCAAAATTGAGGACAACACATTAAAAAGATCCATATTTAGTTCAAAACGCGGTCTTTGGAATGTCTTCAGGTTTCACACAAATTTGGTGGTAACCTGCTGTCAAATCAATTTTTGTGAAGATGTGTGACCCCCCAGGGCATCAAAAAGGTCATCAATTAGGGGCAGGGGATACCTGTTCTTTATTGTGACCTTGTTGAGGGCCCTGTAGTCTGTGACTAGGCGGAGGCCTCCATCTTTCTTTGCCACAAAGAAGACAGCGGCACCAAATGGTGACTTTGAAGGTCTGATGAGGCCTTTCTCAAGTGCTTTGTCAAGGTAGGCTTTTAGCGTGTTGTCTTCTTGTGATGTGAGGTGGTAGATTAGCCATGCTTTAGGCACGCTACCCTTTAGGTTGATCTCATGTTGTATGCCCCAATCAGGGGGTAGCCTGGATAATGATTCTTGGAATACAGAGGGAAATTCATTGACTAGCTGATCTCTAGTTGGATTTTGTTTGTGTTGAATTTCTGTGTTTTTGAAGTGATGACTTCATATGTACATGTGCTCCAATTGATTTTGCTGATATCAGTTTCTTTCTCTGTTTCCATGATCTTTACAAATATGTGGTCCCTCATGAGATTATTAAGATGTGTTGGGTACACATGATGGTGGACTTCTCCTTGCTGGATAGTGAGGGTGGCACTGTCCCAGTCTATGTGAGGCTTTGTCTTTTGCATCCAATCTAATCTGAGTATGATATCATATTTGGGGATTGGAATGATGGGGCTACTAATTGTTGTTTGGTTGTCTCCAATTTGGGCCCTGAAAGGTCTGGTCTTGTGGGTAACTGGTGTGCTGTGGTTGTCTGCCATGATTACCCTCTTGATTTTACTTTCAATGGTAAGTAACTTCATGAGGTCTGCAAAACTCTTGTTAATAAGCAATTGATAGGCTCCAGAGTCAAATAGCGCTGTGCCCTGGTATCTACAAAAATGGAAAGGACAGGTAAGGAGTTTATTTCCAGATTGGGCGGCAAACAGGAGAGGGTTGCTGGAGGGAACCTGGATCATGGTGATGAAGTCCACGTCCTTTTCTCTGTATGAGTCTTGTGAAGAGGGAGAGGGCGGCTCGCCTAAGCACTCCCCTGAGCTTTTCCCTCCTTGTTGGTATCTTTGGTGCTAGCCTGGTTGGCTTGTGCAATGTGATTTCCATTTTAAGGCTGGGTACTGTTGGCTTGGTTGTTTTGCTTATTGGGGAGAGTCTCTCTCTTAACTGTGGGGTTTTCCTTGTGTTTGTTGGAGGTGTGTAGATTGTCAGACTTCTGAGCTGCGCGTTTTCCTTCTAGGAATACATCCTTGAGGTTCTTACAGCAGGTCATGTCAAATTGATGTCTAATATGTGTAGGAAGGCCATTGTAGAAGTCCAGGTGTGGTCCAGGTTCATCAAAGTTGATGGTGTTGGGTGCACAGTCATGTAGTCCTTTATATGTGGCAATGTATTCCTCAATGATTCCTGTCATTTTGAAGGTTCAGAGTTTGAACATGATCACCACGTCTGAGTCCTTCATGGAGAACTTTTTGAGGAATGCGGCCTTGAACACTTCCCAATTTTCCTTCTGGTCAGGATGTTGAGCTAGCCATTTGATAACAAAACGCGATGCAGTCCCTGTGACGCAGAGGGCAATTTTGCTAACCCAGAGTCTTTGAGGATACTCCACTTGTTCAAATTTACTCTCGGTACTGTTGATCCAAAGAGAGGCGTTCTCAAGGCGTAGTCCTGCAAAGGCGCCAATCTCAGTGGTACGTAAGCGTTGAAACACAATATTGGGTATCTCAGGTTGCGTAGGCGTTGTCGTGGCTGGCGTGGTGGGGAACAGTCTGCGGGTTTTGAGTGTGTTGTACTGGTCAATGGGTACAAGGAGATTATCATAGATGACAAGTCCTGGGGGAACGTCTTGTCCTACTTTGTAATCTCTCCAACTGTTAGGGAGTGACATTGCTTGGGTTCTTTTCTTGGGAGAAATTTTTCCTTTGAGTTGGGTAGGTATGGATAACCTACCTGTGCTACCACTGTCAAGTTTATACTTCTGGGAAGTATAATAAACAAAATAAAAGGGAAGATTAAGAAGAGAATGATACTTTATTGAATATGAATATAGGTTAATATATAGTATCATGACAAGCCACATGTTGTCCATGTACGTCATAGAGGTCATGGGGCTTATCTGAGTAATGTTCCTCTTGAGTCACGAGGCTTAATCAAGTTGTGTTCCATTTGGGATCTGGATTGAGTGATCCCCGTCATAGATGGTTAACTGATAATGGTGCCACCAGTTTATTGACTGGGCAGTGAACCACTCGGTGAGCCGCTCGGTGATTCACTTGGGGCGTTAATTCCCCAAGAGGGAGTAATCAAAGATGTTGCAACACTAGATTATATCTTTGGAACTTTCAATGAGAGCTCATTATTGTAAAAAGATTGTCAGAGACTTAACAGGGCCAGGGAATATGGTAATATCATTCAGTATTAAAATTTATTCTAGATTTAAGTTCTTCTTGATCCACCTTTTGGTTCAGTTGGCTAGTTTAAGCTGATTAACCAGCATTTAATTTTTGGACCACAGTTATCTTGATTTAAAAAGCTTTGAGCCTTTTATTTTCTTAAAAACTATAACACTTATTTTGTACAGTAGTTTTCAAACCTGTTGAGATAAACATATATTAGTCAGTTTAGAATGCATGAACTCAGTCTAAAAACAAAATCAAAAATTAAGGAATTCATATTAAATTACAATAGATTTGGATCCACTTTGATTTCATTTTTAGACTGAGTTCATGTGTTCTAAACTGACTAATATACATTTATCTCAACAGGTTTGAAAACTACTGTACCATTTCTTGAGGCAGTTTCTTGGTTGTGGGATATCATAATCCTTAAAATTTAACAGCATAGTTAAGTTGACTTTTGAAATGAACTTATTTTTGACCTTAAAGTGAAAAGCTAGCCTGGATTTTTGATGTTGTGCTTTAAGCTTCCTGGTATTTATTTTAAACAGCATGATACCAGAATGCTTTCAAATATATCACTGACAGAGAAGAACTTTGTTTGGTGATAACTGGGCTACTTTTGAAATTCTATAGCATAAGTTGTACTGACATTGTATCATAAGATAACTGGAAGCTATAATAAATAGCCTATCCTATAATATAAAACCAAAAAGTTGTTTGAGCAGGAAGAGATTAAATTCACCTGCACTTAGAACTCCTTGACATGGTTTTGGTCCAATGCAGTTTGATAAAAACAAAGAGTTCATCCTTTTTATGGACATCTTATACAATGGAAAGTGGGAATGGTGGTTTAAATATACTTACTTATAATACATTTAGAAGTTGCTTATTATCCAGAATAAGTAAAGAAAAATGTAAGATTATTTAAAATATTTTCAGCCCAAGGTAAATTCCTTTCTGGGTTATTCTTACAATATAATTGAAATTAAACCTTCTAAAGTATTTATCACAAAATGAATACTTGGTAGAGATTAAGTTGGTGGATTAGTTGAAATAGCTGGAATGCAATCTCTCTGCTGAGTCACGGAGGGCATCCTCTTTCTCAGAGAGAAGTGTGGTGATTATAGGACCAAACCTAGCCCGTAATCTTTCAAGGGTAGCATCTGACTTATTAGCTAGCTCAACATACTCAACATACCTGATTCAAGGCAGTACTTAAATACTTGTTCAAGAAACGTTAAAACATTTAGTCGTATTTCAGTGGCATATGGACGCATTGAAGCTAATAGCATATCTTCTACTGCTTGAGGAAATGGAATCATTTCAAGAGCATCTTTTTCTGTTAGCACACCATCTTCTTGTTTGACAGCTGTGCTAGAAGGCTCAACCAGTGCATCAATTATTGCCTCAGCTATGAAAATCAATCCAGGCTTATTACAAGTGCTTACTATCAGGGCTTCGGATTGAAGACAACAAGGCAAGTGTAATAATAGCCTCACTCTGAAGAATAGGGAATTTGGTTTGCATCACAAGATCTATTACAGGCTGAATAGCTGTATTAGCAGTAATAACTGCTCCATATTTTTCTAAAAATAAGTCAAGGTTATTCTACAATCAATACCAAATGTCTCATTAGAACTATACACTGCCTTAGTGATATTCATAATTGCTCTTGTAGCTTCACTCTGAATACCCTGCTGGTCTGACTTTTGGATTACAAGACGGAGTCTTGTAATAGGAAGCACACCATCAACCTCATTTTCAGTAGAGCACATTGCTAGTGCGTTTTTGTCTACAATATTAGATAGCCATAGATGTTTGTATACCATTCCGATTGGAAAGATGTTTCAGCAATCCTGCAACTCCAAACTGCAGTGGCTGTGCAGTATGTTTCTCTAATAATGGTGCCACTGATTTGATAACTCTTGATGTCCCAAGAAGAGTCTTGTTTTCAGCTTTAAATGTTAGTATGTATAACCTCATACTTCAAACCTGGAATTGATAGATTTTTTAACACCCCAACTATACCATGCAACAGGGAAAGATCAGTAGCTTCCTCAAGGATGGGAACAAGATGGTTCTGTATTTGGAGTTTTTGGACCATTTTGATGCAGTTTTGGTCTAAAAAGTTTAATACTTGAAATATAATAAAATATACCTGTTCGAGCCAAATTTCCAAGAACAAGGGCTGCACAGCTCATGAGTTGGGGATCTTCTCTCTGACTCATCCAATTGCACATGCTCTTCATAAACTCTGCATCATCAAACAGATTCATATTATCATCTAAATGTTAAATTGTGGGAAAGAAATAAAGCTTACTATGAGATGATACTAAGACTATAATCCTTTCAATAACAGTAAAAATGCCTGTTACTTCCTTCTTGAGCTTTGGATATCTTTCTGCAATATTATTGGAGGCTTCCAAGAAGCCACAGAAAAATGATAGACTCCCATCTGAAACAAAAGCTGCATGTACATTTTCTAGAAAAATTAAAAAAATTCCTTCTAGATCGTTACCATTGTCATTAAGGCATCCTTCTATTGATTCAACAAGATGGGTCATTATTGGGACATCATATTCTCCCTGGTTAATTTTGTAAAAAGACAAAGGCTTAATTAATGCTTGCACATTTGAATAGTCCTGAGAAAAAACTTTTGTGCAGATTTCTGAGAAATTAGTGGCGGTATTATAATTTCATCGATACCTTCTTCTAAAAGGTTTGATAATAACTCTAAACAGAGATACACTGTCACATATTCTTCGGCTTCAAGACAGTTAAGTGAAAGCGACGAAAGAACCGCTTGGAAATACTCTTGTGAACTAAATTGTTTCCTTACTGGTGCTAAAGCCAATAATGAGAGGTAGAAAAATAAGATTCTTACAAAAACCCAAAGAAACATTTAGCAAGAAACCTGTCCGAACTTTCCGAAGTTCCTCGTTTTTAGTTCCCCCTAGCCCCTTTACTACTTGGTTTATAATACCAGAATCGAGAATTCTTTGGCGTGATGAATCTGAAAGAGTCATTTAAATTGAGGTTCAATATTTAAACTACCGTCATCGATTGTCAAATTTCCTAGCGCTCGATGAAATTGAACCTCAAACTTTAAAATCTCTTCCGGGAGGATATCTTCTGTAGGTAGCACATCCCGAGCCTTAAGATAAATTCCGGCTAAATCGGCAAAGATATTATCATAGCTTTTTGTAATATCTGTTCTGGTTTCAACTGGAGGGATTAAACCACGAAATTTCGCCTGGATTACCAAACTTCCCATAATACGCATAGATCTCACAAATAGTAGAAAATATTTTGAACTCAACGACTCCAATCTTATCCAATTGAGACAAGTAGTTCATAAGCTTAGAACCATTGGCACCATAATAGCTTTGAACTTGCTCAGGTTCTAAAATCCCAGAAGGAAAAATTATACAAGATTTAAAGAAGCCACAAATTCTTAGACAAAATACAGCCCCGAATTAAAGGCCTAACTACCTTGAAGCTTTGATAATTCTTCACGTACTCCGTTAACTTCTTCCAGTGTAAACATTTCAGTAATTTAAGTATGGATTAAATTACAAGTAATCCTTGTGACTATAGTTTGAACCCCAACTTGGGACACTCGAGGCCGGAGCATTCACAACGTCAGTCTGAACTTATAGTTTGCTTCATAATTAATAAGCCTAAGGAGTGCCACAGCTTCGAAATATGATGTTTGAATAAAATTTATATTTATCATGCTATCCAATCGATCTTCGTGGGCTAAAAATCAAACACCACAGGGCACAAACCATAGCCAAGCAAGTCATCAAATTTAATCAGATACAGCAACCAAACTCACTACTCACCTTTAAATATTTAATTTCCAATAGGATACTAAATAGTAAATTAAAGACTCATCTTTTAATATCAGCTCAAAACATGATCTAATTACAAGTATAAACCAAAATAGACAATTTATAGATCATAGTATTGCTACCAAATTCAATCTTATGTTGAGGATCTGGATGTACAAGTATTCTGGCTACTGCCAACTCACTTAACATCCAGTCATCTCCCGATTTGATGCCCTCCCAATATACAGTTCGACATACCGGAAATGGCAACCAAGCAATATCACCTGACTATCCAAGTATCCAGTGGCTCGAACCCATCCCGCACATGACCAACCCCTAGGTTCAATCCAACTAAATCTCTGCCACAGCTAAAGCTATATAAGCCTAAAGTATTATTCAATAAAATATACTTCTCTTCCCTCTCATTTCCATATTTGAAGCTTCCCCAAAAGGCGCTCCTCATCACTGGTAGCAGCTACAGTTTTCTCAACCACACCTACAAAAGAGAAAATGACTGAACAGAACCCGCCACCTTCGCTCACGTACTCAACCAGGCCACATCTCAGGAGACCTGGAAAATGTACTTTTGCATCCACAACATCAACAAAGATATACCTAGTGGATGCACCGTATTCAAAGGTCTGGTCATGCCCAAAGCATGTGTTAAGATGATTCAATACAGTTGCTCTCTCCAACCACAAACAAACACACAAACACACAAACACCTATCACAGGCAAAGTTACCAACACCAAGTACATTGGTATTGACAAGTTCTTTGGGAAAAACAAAAAAATATCATCAACTGGCTAGACCACTCAGCCGCTAAACTCCACGCCAGCAGCATTTTCCACAAAAAATGGGTCCAGGAAGCCAGCAAGCGCCTGTACGAGGCCACAGCTAACTGGTTCACCACCTGGGTCGGCTCACAAACTGATGACCAGATTTGGCAACTGAAAAGAGTTCAAAGAGGACATCCTGCACAATTTCTGCATCACCAAATCCCTCCAAGACATTGTGATACAGCTCAGCAATCTTCCTCAGAAGACCACTATCACGGCTTACGCCAATGAATTTGAGGAAATACACCGCAAAATCCAAAATCCAGCGCAAGCTGACAACATACACCAGAGCCTCATTCATCAACAGAATGAAACCCTCTGTCACTGCCCTCATCTGTCCAGAGGCTAACCCCTCCATGCCTGCGCTCATTGCAGAAGCCAAGCATACAGAAAAACGCGCAAACATGGAATATGCTGCACACAACGGCAATCACTCCTCAAACAGCAACGGCAGAGAAAACTCCAATGGCAACAAACACCAAAACTCCAATCATAGCAACAGCAACTCCAATCACAACAATGGCAATCACAGCCTATACGCAAACCGCTCCCGTCCCAAGAAGGAGGACACCGCCAAAGTTAACAATGCTGAGACAGCAACCCGCTATGAATCTATCCCCCACATTCTCTGACCTTAACAGTCTCAAAACAGTCTTAAGTGCCCCTGTCTCCCTCAAACTTAACAAGAAACTGTACCAAGGCACAAACTTTGCTTCTTGCATCCCACGTGTCCCGCAATCCTCCATTTTTACAAGCGTAAAAATTAAAGATCACTCACAACTTCTTATCTACCCATGCACTTACAAATCACATACACATAAAATTTTATTTGACTCTGGTGCTCAACACACTATGGTAAGCAAACCATTTGTAACAAATTACAATTTCATATATACTGCTATTCACCATGTTTCAATTTTGCCTTTGGTAGGCCATTTTGAAGACAAATCTCTTGCTTTTGCTTTTTCCTGTCAAAATGAGTTGATGACTGAATCAGGAAATACAATTGTTTGGTTTCTTGACTCTGCGCATCTCACTTGCCCCACTCATGCTTGTGGCAAGTGATCCTACTGCCTGGTAGTGTTTTGTGGTATTCCTAACCACTATATATTCCATTTTGTATCACCAATAAAATCTAAGTTCTATTCACATTTTGGTCTTTGTGTCTTCTGTACTTCTGTGCCTCTCTCTAGCCACAACTAGTAGAGATTATTCTTCCAGGGCCGCAAGGTAATTGCATAGCCTTCCCTGTCATCTAACCAAGACTTAATATGAATCCAATCCTAAGGTTAGGATTTCCTGTTGTGTGTCTGTGCCGCGCCTCAGAACACAACATACAAAATACCAGTTGTCAAATCCAACTTCAAATACACCAGAATGGCAGATAAATCAAATGTTCTACTTGAAGGCAAAACAACTCCCTTCAGAAATGACCTCTGAGGCATACAAAAGTTCATAAAAGGACTTGTCATGAACAACATAAACTACAACATTGTAGCAGACATGGACTGGTTCACCCAAGTGAACCCAGCGTATGTTGAAAAACCAAAACCATGACCATCAAACGCAACGGAGTCAACTTCAACATCCTCAAAGAACCAAATGACCTCATTCTAAGAGACACAGTATTTGTCCAGGTCATAAACCAAGATGACTCAGAACATCTAACTAAAGATAGTACCCTCCACATAATGAGATACACTGAGTTCAATAACATACAAACACAAAAAATCCAATGCCCAGAACTTGTGGTACTCCTAAATGAATACATGAGCGTATTCAAAGAAGAACTCACAGAGTTACCCCCCAAACAGGAGGTCAAACATGGCATCAATTTATGCAAGGCCATTCCTAAACCTGCAACCCTCTACAGACTCTCCCCCATGGAGACCCAAACCCTCAAAACATACATTGAGGATGACCTAGCTAAAGGCTTCATCTGCCCGTCTGAATCCCCATGGGGGGCAGCAGTATTCTTTGTAAAGAAAAAGGAAGGCACTCCACGTCTAGTAACTGACTACAGAGCGCTAAATGCAAGCACAGTAAAGAATAAATATCCCCTTTCACTCATAGAGGATCTGTTTTCAAGACTATCTGGAGCCAAATTTTTCTCCAAAATTGACCTCACCTCAGGTTATAACCAAGTCAAAGTAAAGGAAAAGGACATACCAAAAACTGTGTTCTGTACACAATTGGGATACTTTGAATGTAGATTAATGAACTTTGGGATGACCAACTCTCCTGCAACATTTGTCACTATGATGAACCAAGCGCTAAATGGTCTCTCAAATAGATTATGCTACCTCAATGAAATCATCATATTCTCAAAAACAAAAGAGAAACACCTCACACATGTCTGTGAGACACTTGATTGACTTGCAAAGCACAAACTTTATGAAAAACCAAGTAAGTGCCAATTTATGGAAAAGGAACCCCTGTTCTTGGGCCACATTGTCTCTGACAATGGCATCAAGGCAGATCCTGACAAAATAAAAGCCATAAATAACATGCAACACCCCACCTCTGTTAAACAAGTTAGATGCTTTCTTGGAATGGTAGCTTACCTAAGGAAATACAGAAAAGACTTCAAAAAACTCACCGCACCAATCAATGACTTAACCAAGGGTAATGCCAAAAAGAAATTTATCTGGACACCAGAATGCAAAAAGAATTTCCAACTATTAAAACAAGTTTTTGATCAAAGCACCAATCTTGCAATACCCTAATAGCAACAGGTGCTACAAGCTTGAGTCAGATGCCAGTGACACTGCCATTGGCACAGTCCTACACATCTGCCAGCCAGGGCAGCAAGACTTCCTGCCAGTATGTTACAAAAGTAGAAAACTAACCAACACTGAGAAGAGGTACCCAATACACAATAAGGAATTGCTAGCAATATATCACGCATGCAAGAAATGGAGATGTTATCTAGAAGGACATTTAAATGTCTGAGTACTAACTGACCATAAATCCTTAATCTACTTTAAAACTCAGAATGCACTTGCACAGCAACAAGCCAAATGGATGTCCCTGCTGGAGCAGCTCAATTTGGACATCCAGTACAAAAGGGGGGCAGAGATAGTCACACCTGATGCTCTCTCTAGGCTATGTCAGCCAAGAGAGGATCATCCTGACCACCTAGACCCTAACTGACCAAACCTTATAATACTGAGTATAAAACTAAAGGGAAAGACCCCTCAACACACCAGCTAACCCACAATAATTAGTAAGGAACAAAAAATATTTCCATGTATCAAATGGTACTGTATACCAAATCATTAATGATAAACATGTTTCCTACATCCCACTTGCACAAAGAGTTGACACCATATTAGGACATCACTGCCTACTAGGACATACAAAGTCTAACAATCTATACCTCACGTTAAAAGAGATAGTATGGTGGCCCAATCTTAAACAAGATATAATTGATATTATAAAAAACTGCACAGTGTGCAAGAAATACGCCAGCACAAAGGCTCCCCAGCCAACAGTTAACCCAGCACTAAACCCTGAACTATTCAAGGTTTGGGGACTAGAAATAGTGGTCCCCTTCCCAGAAACTAAAATAAATCAATGTTTCTTAATTGTAGCCATTGACTTCACTACACACTGGCCCATCTGCTGGGCAATAAAGGACCATAAAGCAGAGACAATAAACCAATTCATCAACAAAGCAATCATAGTCAACTACGGCACTCCAGACTACATCATAACTGATGGAGCAACAGAGTTATCAGGTCACGTAGTAAACAACAATTTAAAATTCAAAAACATCAAACATTCTACAACCTCACCCTACAGGCCACAGGCCAATTTCAGAGTTAAACGCCTAAACAGCAGCCTTATCAGAACCATTGAGAAAATAATGGATGGCAAAGCCAAAGACACATGGCCACTATACGTGAAACATACATTATTAGTATTCTGAGTCCACACCAATAAAGGAACAGGCTACTCACTGTTTGAACTAACATACAGATACAAATCAGAGATAGTTACCTGCAACAATCAGCCATACATAAAGATCCCCCCGGGGAAATCCCCCACAGTAGAACAAGTACCAAATCTATAACACATACACCTCAAAGCTAAAATAGCAGAAATAAAAAGGCTCAAAACACAAAAGATAACCTCTACAGAGGAACCACTCCCCATTAACTCCCCATTCTGGGTCCTGGCTGAAAACAGAAAGAAGCTAGACTCAGTACATAGGGGACCAGGAAGAATCATCAAGTACAGACCAGACAGGAACACCTATCTAGTGAAATTCCAAGGTGCCAAAGACCCTGTCATCAAGAAATACCACAGAACTTGCCTCTGCCTTAGAAAAGGAAAACACTCAACCCCACTGGTGCCAACTAGCAAACAACTCCAGGAACATCAGGTGGCAGCCGTCAAGACAAAGACCCCTCCTGATGTACCAGAGTAACCCCTTAAGGGGGGGGTGTTGAGGATATGGATGTAAAAGTATTCTGGCTACCGTCAACTCACTTAACATCCTGTCATTGCCCAATTTGATGCCCTTCCAATATACAGTTTGACATAATGGAAATGGCAACTAAGCAATATCACCTGGCTATCCAAGTATCCAGTGGCTTGAACCCATCCTGCACATGACCAACCCCTAGGTTCAATCCAACTAAATCTCCACCACAGCTAAAGCTATATAAGCCTAAAGTATTATTCAATAAAATATACTTCTCTTCTCTCTCATTTCTATATTTGAAGCTTCCCCAAAAGGCGCTCCTCATCACTTAGTGGGATAGACAGTAAGTTTAGAATTTAAACAATTCATCCAGTCAATGCCATGTTCCAACTGGTTTGGTCAACTTAGTTGCCAACATATCCCACAACATGCAGGGGTGCTCATAAAGCCACCTCACTAAGATCTAATGTTATGGCTTCACCTGATCCACATGTATAGTATGATTTCATATTCTCATGTATATATGACCAATTTCTACCAAAAATTCTGAAGCCTATACTCAGAGCACTGCCAATCCTTACTGTGATGTTCATGCTCCTGAGAGGCCATAAAGGTGTGTCCTGGGTCAAAGTCAGGGATCAACAGGATTAAGGTGACATCTTCAGGAATACTAGTTCTATGAAAAAGACAAAAGTGAATTATCTGACAACTCCAAAAGAGACTCACCATGCCCCCAATTGTCATTGGCAGTTGATAATCAGGGAAAACATATTTCACAGCAATTCTTGGTGTTGTGAATTATCCTGTTGGTAATTCTGGGTGAGATTTAATTTCTTAGTAATGTTTTATCACTATACCTGAATGCAGGATAATGGAATTTTAATAAGAAAGAGCAAAGATGTGAAGGTAAAAACTTACTGTTTATTAATATATAAACCAATTATATATATTTGTGAGGTGGGTAATCAGATAGGAGAAAAATAAGGGAATTCAGCATTGGCTTGACATTAATATCCATATTGGACATTAATACTGATATTAGGCATCAATACTAACCCAGAGTGGTAGATCAATTGATCAGGCAGATTATTGCTTAATCCTCTATTTAGTATTCCAGACTTGGAGTTTGAAGGCGCGCTTTGAATCTGGAATTAATGGCTCTGGTATTTACCAATTACCCAGAGCCTCTAAACTGCAACATTTTCCTGTACAATTGAAATTGAGTCTATAAGATAATAACATCCACTAGTTCTTGATTGTTTAGTTGCATGATTGCCTATAGCATAAGTGGATCTGGATCTGACTTCCAACTAAATTTCAATCAAATATATTATCTCTTAGCATATTTGCAACATTTCCTGCCACTAGATTAGATAACAGGGTTTAAAAAAACATCCAAGAGGCCAGGTAGCAGCATGATTAAGAGCTATTTTTTGAGAATTTCCAAAGCTGTTAAGAAGACCATGCAGGTTGTCATTACAAAGAAAAACCTCAAGCCAACCAGGGTAGCATAAGCCAGGAGAACCCCAAGCACAGAGGAGAGTACATTTGACTAAACTAGTATCTGTGGTAGATGTAGATGGTCTCTACTTGGACTTAGATAGCAAAATTCACTTGGAGGTGATTCCAAATCTGGTCTTGGAAGGAGCTGATCCCTTTTTGAAAGCCTTATTCCTGGTCCTTGTTCATCCCTAAGTTATCATTCAGCTCAAGCTGAAGGAGGGGAGTGCTGTTCACTGGTGGTTTTTCATGCGTCAAGAGGAGGGGTACCTGGAGAGTCATCTTCAGGAGTTTTCCTTCCATGGTCAGCAGCTCAGCGTTACTCAGCAGGCTACTGTAGCAGCTATCCTTAAAGCATTACTAAGAGCCTGGGCCATGCCTGGTCATTGTCAGGGCCCAGAATGCCCTGGACAACCAGCTGGCCTTCTTAGAGGCCAAACTACCCACAGCCTGAAAAGCTTCACCAATTATCTCCAAGAGCAAGAAAACCCCCTTTCAATTAATGAATGGCCCAGAATTTGAGAGGCACACAAGCCTCAAATCCCTATCTTCAATTACATTAACAATTTCAGCCCTTGTAATTATCAGGAAACAATACATTGGGAGCGCAATTGTTTGATTGCGCAATCAGGCGCTTGATTGCTTGCAGGTTCTATAAATATTAGTAGAACCTTGGCTTGCTGCAACCCAAGCAAGGTTCCTGTTATACCAACCAATAAGCATCCACCTCCAGGATCAAGTACGTAAATTCTGGTCAAAATTGTAAGTTTAACTGAAATTGATGCCATCAGAAAACTGGTGGCACAAAAGGCTACATAATTACCAGTAAGTATAAATAGTGAGGAGGAAAAGCCCTCTTCACTGTTGACATCTTGAAAAAAATGATTATATGCCCAGAACCCATTATCTTCTTGCAGGAATTATCTATTTTTGCTCGAATTTAATTATTCTGATTGCATCTATTTGTGAATCTACTACTCAATATAAACTTGCCTATCTGTACCCTCCTGGCTATACTCCTGCTAGCTCATTCAAACCACCCCACACTCTTGACTTGGAGTATTTCTATCCTCATCATCTGGATCTCCCTCCTGGTTGTTCTAAAGAGACCATCCTGTCTGCTATGAAGGAGGTTCCTACTACTCCCCCCTGCCCAACGCGCCTCCTGCTCAGGAATTCAGTAATTTGAGGTTTGTCTATATCATAGTATTGGGGCTGGCCAACCAGGTTGTGCCCCATACTGGGAGTTGGTGCACCCTAGCTACAGCAGTCAACTATCTGGTCTGTATTGCGCCTATTGTGTACATGGCCTTTTAGGCCCAGCCTACCTCCCCTGTGGGAGTCAAGTTGGACTATGGTATGGGCCGTGATAGTATGTCAACCATATCAAAACTAGTAACCCTGGGCCCCTATTCTTCTTTGATTATAGGGGCATCTTGTATGCTTTTATTTTTTACCTCGGCTTACTACCTAAGACAGCATATGACCAAGAAGCAAGAAACAAAAAAAGCCAAGAAGGAGTTGTTGCCAAGCCATCCCAGGTCCAGACTGTGACAATCTCCACCTCAAACCAAAATGCTGCTGCCCCTACAAACTTTCCTGACCTGCCAAAAATGGACTTGGCTGGTTTCAAAAAAGAATGATCATGATAAACGCCCTGTTCTGTGCCCATCCCAAGAGCTTCAGTGTCAGGGATTCAGCCTGTGGGGGGTCCTGGAAACTTGCAGGTGGATGGCCCACAGGCCCTAAAGGTAGGGCCCACCACAAGATTGGTGCTAACTTTACAATATAAGATAATAATTTGCCCAGGAGGGCCCAGGGTCTGCTTGCGGGTACCATTGAATAAATCAGGTTGGTGAGAGTGATATACATCACCCCAAATATCTGAGTGAATATGGATTCATTGGCTACAACAGATTTCTGTGGGCAGTTGGGCCGCAGGGTGAGAGGTGGTGTAATTAGAACTAAATAGGCAGGCAGGTAGTTGTACTTGTTGCGGAATAGCAGAGGAGGTATGGTGATTTTGGTACCTTCTCTGTAAATGGACTCTGTCTCTCTAGTTCTAGCCTCTGGGTTGTAGATTAAGATTTCCTCTAGTTTGAACTCTAAATATGTTGGGTTTGTTGTATATTATGTGAAATGTACCAGGCTAAAGGGAGCTCCTAGTGGACAATATAGTCCAGGCAGCTGGTCTGCAGTTTCTTGGGGTGGATAAGTGGGAGGCACAGAGCTGCGGGAGTTGGAATGAAAATTAAATAGAACTAAAATCAAGTATGAGATAACTTAGTTGAACCAAAGGTTCATGTCACTTTATTGCAAGAATGGCAATGGGTAACTTCCTGGTGATCCAGGGTATAAGTATACCCATCTGCCATGGAGAAACTTTTACAAATTCCTTTGGGCCTGGTTCTACCATCTACCAGGTTTTTACAGCCCTTGGTGGCATTCATTGTGGGAGTTATTTAATTGGCTGGTTCAAACTGAGAAAACTCAAATTTCCCTTTTAGGCTGTGGGATTTGTCATCTTTGGGTGATCCAATGTAATACCCAGATATGGTAGGTACTACTTGCAGCAAGTATGGAAGGAGATTGGAAAATTGGAATCCAGTCAGAGAGGTGACAATTGTATAGACAGTCATCAGCCAGCAAAAGACCTTAGTATGGATGTTGTACCTTCCAAAGCTCCCTATAAAGTAGGTTAACACATAGTACATGGAGGTATACACTGGGATGGACAGGATGGAGTGTGGAGATACAATTGGATGCCAGGAACCAGTATGGGAGGAGTTGAGTTGCCCAGGGTCATAATGATGGTCATGGCCTAGCCCTTCTTGTGAAGGCCCAAAGAACTCTGATCCCTGTTGGTAGCCTCCAATCTCAAAGCAAGCTGTAAGCACAGCTTTGAAGATGAGATGGTTCATATTTCTTGGATTGGAGGGGTTGTCTGGGGCTAACTTAGTTGAAGTGGAATTAAGTTTTAAGTAAGATTTAGCTTTATTGAGGGTATTAGACTCAATAATAGCACAAGCTACCACTGAGGAGGGATTCTTTATTTATAGTGTCTCCCACTGTGCAAAGTTTTGCAAGTGGGAGTGAAAAAAAGGGATTGGGGATCCCAAAATTTTGGAGGGTGAGAGTGGGAATTGGTGTGTGAGAATAAGGTCAAACACTTGTTCTTGTGCAATCTGTTGTTGATTCAGAAATTCTTGACTGGGGCCGATGGGTTCTTATGGGCCAGAGGTCATGTGGTGGGAAAAGCTCAAGGAACCCTTAGAATCTATTTTTGTCCTGGGATTCATGGTTGGGTTGATGTTTGGAACCAAGCATAGGATTTGGTCATTTTAATCCCATTTGTTTTGGTTAAAGCTCTTCTTAAAATTTTAGACCTTAATTTCCCCTTCTTCTGAAAGGCAGGGATTATTCAAAAAATTCCTGTCCTTCATTCAGGGACTTTTTTGATTGGTTGTGATTGGGGGGATTTTTGATTGGCTGTGGAGTGAGGCCTGGGACCCAGGTGGATGGCTGGCAGCAACTGGGTCCCAGGGAGCAAGCAGGTGGGCTGGCGGCTGGGTGGGCAAACAGGGGGCTGGCAGATGGGAGGCTGGCAGGCAACAGGCTGGGCTGCGGGGGACAGGTGGGCAGGCAGGAGGCTGGCAAGAGGCCCGCTGGCTGGGTGCTGGTGGGCGTGGCAGTTGCACAGGCGCCTGCCACGCCCACCTGCCCAGATGATAAATTATTCCAGCAGTTATCAAGTTCTGCTTTTCCTTCTATTGTATTTGTATTTTCCCCAATTAAAGGGGGAAAGTCCCTATTAAATTGGGCATTTTTAACAGAAAATTCTTCCATTCTTTTCCAACATTTCCCTTCAGTGAGAATCTGGTTTATGTCAGGAATTTTCCTGATACCCGCATTCCACAGGAAGTTTCTTTGCTTCCCCTGCTGCAGTGGACCAAGTTATTCTGGGACCTTTGGCTTGGCCTGCACTCTCATTGATTGGGTTTGCAGGAACCTTTGATGTGGGGAGCCTCAATGCAGTTAATTTTAGTTCATCAAGCCTTAGGAGATTCCCTGAAGTCAAATCATGCTCTGGTTTGAGCCCAAAAATCTGCAGGCAGCCAGGCAGCTGGTCCTGCAGGCTGGCGGTCCGCAGGGTGTTGGGGTTCAAATCCTGTAGTTGAGGGTTTCCTATGAGCATAATCAACACTAGTTTGTCATTTATGACATTCAGAGACAAAACTCAGAAGGTTATGATGGTGGCTGCCTAACTGAAGAATGCCGCCAGAAAGACATTTTTTACCAGCCTAAAGGAAAACCCAGACCTCATACTCTCCTACAAACAATTCCTGGAGAGAATAAACTCTGCAACCACCCCTGCTGGGGCCAAGATCCAAGCCTACATGGGGCTCATCTGCCTGACCCAAGTATGGACAACCTGGAGACCTATATACAACAATTCCTACACCTGGCAGAGGCCAACAAGATTCCTGACAACATATCAGGTTTGCATTTCAGAAACAGTCTGAACCCACACCACACCAGCCTAATGAGACAAAATCAATATGATCTACCCAAAGAAAAGCTCCTGGCTATTTCCAGAGGCATGGACTTCAGCCAACCAAAAGGATACCACACTGGTCAGCCCTGGAGCAATCAAACCCTGGTGTAAGTAGGCCCCATTTGAACATGTCCCCAGAAGATTACCAACACCACATCAGAAGTGGAATATGCCTCTATTGCCACCAGAGTGGCCACTTATCTAAGGATTGCACTAGTTGCTCCAACAGAACCCAAGGAGCCACCATTTCAGCAATAAACAATGCTTCCCAATCTTATCCTATCATTGACACTACTTTATGTTATAATGACCATGAGATGAACACTGTAGCTCTTCTAGACAGTGGGGCAACCCTCAACTACATGGAACATAGCCTAGCTGAGAAACTTGGGGTACCAATCCAGGGAAACTCCCCACTGGTAACCTTGGGTAACAAGACAACAGACCTGTCCCACAAATGTGAAGAGTTTGTCTCTCTGAAGTTAAACAAGAGACTGCTGCCTATCGGATTCCACGTCATGGAAAAGCTTCCCAAACCTGTAGTGGTAGTTATTGAATGATGGGTTGACCACCAATTGAACTTAGACTATAAGAACCATCAGGTGACTTTCACTCATGAGAGCCAAACCTTAGAGGTCCCATGCTTGAACCCTTAGCAAACCCCAGAGCTAAACAACATCACCATGTAATCTTGCAAAGCTGAGATCTCAAATTTTTTGAAGCCTTGGGAGTCTGTCTTCTCAGAAGAAGAAGCCACCACCTTGCCTAAACACAGTCATTTTGACCACATCATTAATCTCCTCTCAGAATCCCACCCTAAACAGGGACCTGTTTGCAGTTGCAACATGAAAGAACAAGTCAACTTAAGAGAGTACCTGGACAAGATGTTAAAGAAGGGATACATAAATGTCTCCAAATCTCCTTGTTTGTCCCCTTTACTGTTTGTTAAGAAGAAGGGGGTGACCTACGCCTTTGTGTGAACTACCAGGACCTAAACAGCATCACTGTGAAAAAAATATACCCTGTACTCAATGCTGAAGAACTTTTAGACCTACTTTCAGGAGCCAGCATCTTCTAAAAGGTTGATATGAGGAATGCCTTTAACCAGATCCATATAAGAACTGGTAATGAATTGAAGACCACCTTAAAGACTAGGTAAGGTTTTTTCAAATACCTGGTTATGCTGTTTGGGTTGTGCAATGCACCCAGCAACTTTCAAACTATGGTGGACGTAGTCCTGGGAGGACTCAAGGACCAGTGTTGCGTAGCCTACTTAGATAACATCCTCATTTAAAGTTGCACCACTGAAAAACATGTCAAACACCTTCAAGCTATCCTACAACGCTTCAAGGAACACAGAATATTTGTTAAGCTCCTGAAATGCAAGTTTTTCCAGAAATAGATAGAGTTCCTGGGGTACAACATATTGAAAGGAGGTTTTTCTATGAAACCCAACAAAATAGAGGATGTGATGTCATGGCCTGAACCTAAGAACTTCAAGGAAGTCAGAAGCTTACTGTTTTTGGCAAACTTCTTCTGGGAATTTGTCCAAAACTTTTCTTCATTTTGCTTTCCCTTGACCTGCCTCACCTCCAAGAAACATCCCTTTGTGTGGGATGACACCGCCAGATCAGCCTTTGAGTTGCTAAAAAATGCCTTCATGTCCGCCTCTGTCTTGGCTCTCTAAGTTTGCAATAAACCCTTCATTGTGGAGACAGACGCTTCTGACTTTGAATTAGGGGATGTTGCTTCAGGAGGGGCATGATAGTAAGCTGCACCCTGTAGCTTACTACTCAAGGAAGCTCACTTCATCTGAGTTGAACTACCCCATCTACAATAAAGAGATGCTTGCTATCATCTAGTCTTTGAAACATTGGAGAAGATACTTGTGTAATGCCAACCACCCAGTGAGAATCATGACTGATCACAAGAACCTGACATACTTCTTCAAACCATGACAACTAAATCAGCGTCAAGCTAGATGGGCCCTATTACTAGCAGATTATGACTTATCAATCAACTACAAACCTGGCAAGATCAACATTGTACCTGATGCCCTAAGCCAAAGAGCAGACCTCTTCTCTAGCACCAAAGAGATTGAAGAATTAAACACAAAATCCTTGCTGTCCCAAACATCATTGAGCCAATGCTTTTATTCCTGGGACTAGCCAGTAGAAGAGAAGAAATCCAATTAGCTCAGACCATAGACCAGCGCTGCATCATGGAAGACTTAAAGAAAGAAATCAACAGTTGATACTACCAAACATGCTAATCCTTACATGGAAAGACCCTACAGCTACACAGAGGCACCTATGTACCAGAAGGTCTACTGCTCTTAGAAATACTAAAGGAATACCACAACTCCCCTATATCAGGACACCCTGGGAGTACACAGACTCTCAAAGGATTCCAGAGAACCTACATGTAGCCCAGGATGAAGCCAGAGATTGAAGGATACCTCAGTGGTTGCAAGGCATGTGGACATACCAAGCCTAAGCAAGAAAAGCCAGAAGTATTAATACAACCCCTCCAGATTGCAGAAGGCCCTTGGAAGTCAGTATTCATGAGCTACATTATGGAACTGCCTAATTCAAAAGGATTCTATTTTATCTTTGTATTTGTTGACTGTTTCATCAAAATGGCTCACTTCATACCAACAACAACCAAAGTAACTTCAGAGGAAACAGCTACCCTATTCAGGAACCAAATATTCATAGCCCATGGACTCTCACAAGAAGTGGTCTCAGACAGAGGCCCCCAATTCACCTCCAAGTTTTGGGCCCAAACACTAAAGAACTTGGGAATAAAAAGATTTTTGTCTATGGCATATCATCCTCAGAACAACAGGCAGACCAAGAGAGTAAATCAGGTCCTCAAAAAGTTCTTACAATGCTTACATAAACTTGGAACAGAACAACTGGGTAACACACCTGCCAATAACTCAGTTTGTGTACAACAACCAAGACCACAGCTCCATTGGTATGTCCCCCTTCAAAGCCAACTACAGATTCAACCCCATATAGGACGCCCCTCTCATAGAGGAAGCAGACAACCCAGATGGACGTGATTGGGTTAGCAACATTGTCTAGTCACTCCCCCCTTTAGCCTTGGATAGGACAATCTTCCCGCGTCATACAAAAAAATCTGCTCAGAAGCCAGCCAAGCCCCTTAAATCCTTTGAGGATTTAGCCCACACAATTGATGAGAGATTTGTGTTGGCATACCCTTCCCTGGTGGCAAATACTGATGTTTTAGCTCTGTTCCCACTTGGGATAAATATCTGATTAATTTGGATTATTTTTTGGCTTGGGCTTGCCCGCATTTAAAATTAATTAAGTCAAAACAATCAGGTTGCGCTTTGGTTACTTCAACAAAATCCATTTCAACTGGAATTAATGGTATCCTTAAGTGTGCTTTAGGCACTATTCAATCAGAGGTTGGGTCAGAAATTGATGAGAAACCATTCAAGCTCCCTGGAATTACTGGCAAATTTTTTATCTCATCCAATCAAATTACTGGCTGAGGTCATCTGTGTAAAGTTACGCCTCCCCCTTAGGCCTCCACTTCAATTCCTGCCAAATGCTTGGGAATTTATACCAAATTATGTTTGAATATTTATCTAAAAGGTTACTGAAAAAGCCCAAGAAAGGCCATCAATTTAATATTTTGGAATTATTCTGAAGATGCCCCACCTAACCCATCCAAGAGACACCTCTGGTTAAATATCATGTGCAAGAGCAGCTGGGAGCAGTGATAATTGCATCCAAAGCCTATTCCTGATGTTATTTGGTTTAGTTTTCCTTTTGAATATGTCCATTCAAAACTTGCCAAGATCTTCCTGCCTCAAGAAATGCATTTGTAGCTATGCATATCATTAGTGGATTGGTTTGTGACATTCAATCCACCACCCCAATCCTATCCCATCTCTTAAATGAATGCAAGAGTTGTTTAAATTCACTTTCCCCTTTGGTTTTGGATAGGACCTTGTTCCTTGTTGCACAAAAAAAACTGCTCAAAGTCCAGCAAACCCGCTTAATACACTCAAAGATTTATCCCACACTGTGGATGAAAGATTTGTGTTGGCATACCCCACAGACCCCCCAGCTTTGGTTGTTCTGGCCTGGGAAGAAACGCTGGTTAAGTTGGAATATTTGTTGGCATGGTATTGTCCCCTCTTGAAAACAATCAGGAACTCCCAATCAAACAATGCCACAACTATGACCAGAAAGTTGAATGAAGCTGAACTAGTTGAGATGCCTTCCACCCAACCAGGTGGACTCGCGGAAATTACCCTGAAACTCTCTAGCACCCCTGGCTCTGGCCAGAAAATTTTATCCCCCAGCCAACCAAATGCAAGTCAAATCAGTCATGTGACCACCCCCTGGAAACACATTCCCTTTTAACAATGCCAGGGGATTTTGGGTTCCCCTGCTTGTCAACTCTCTGATTTATTAAAGTTTGGGTCTAGTACACTTATTTTACAAATTTACAGTTGACTGGATCTTGTTTGGATCCTATCAGCTAAATTTTTTAAAAGTGTTAGTTGTTGTCTTTAGTCTTACCTTAAACTGCCCCGGTTTGAACCTGGTCCTTCCTCTGGAACCCTTGAAACAAGCTCAAGTGTATAGCTGCTCTTGTTTTTGCTTTTGTTTATGAAATACACATTCAAACTTTAATATTTTAGTTAATATCATTATAAAAACTTACTTTATTTTGAATTTTTACTTTAAAACTCTTGTTTTGAACTTGCTTTTGCTTTTGATTTACACCAGAAAGATGTCCAAGCCTGTTGCCAAGCTGTGTAAGGACTCCCAACTATTTTCACCTGGTCTCTTGTTTGTTGGTCCCCCTGCTTGCCAGAATTAAATTGTTTTCCCTTATAACAAAGCTTCCTACCTTAACCAAATTTTGCAGAGAATTTAAAGATGATACTTTCAGTCTTAAACTTTTTTGTGTTTTCCCTGGCCCCATTTTTGTTTCTCTTATGGTCAACTTTGCCAGATTTGTGGCCTAAACTTTCCTCTTCTGCTCAGCTTGTGGGTGAGAATCCTTCTAGCCTCCTAAATCTTCCAAATGGTCTTCTGTTCTATAGGGAGGCCGTGTTAAAGAGTTTGACCTGTGACAACCTGGACTTGGATGATGCTGTCCATACCTCCTTTGCTCCTGCAGGTGAGGAGGCAGCAAGGCCTTTCTTTCTTGGCCTGGAAGTGAGCAATTTGGTGCCCTTGCGCACTCCTGTGTTGTCTTCCCCCACCCCCACCTGTACGCCCTGGTTTCTCACTGGTTTGGTGCTGATGGGACTGAATGCCTATTTCCCTCAGCTATCCCCCATGTCCTCTCTGTGGTTCCCTCTTCAAGAGGCCGTCCCAGTCCTCCACTGGGTGGCATCCTGGTGGTTTGTCTCACCAGGATGGGAGCCAAACTTAGTTAGTTTAGCCCCCCTCTCTCACAAGTTGTAAAAAAATTTGCTTCATCATTATCTACTCTAATAAAGTTTGAAATTTGTTGGTCTAATTTGGCATTTGGTTTTGTCTGTTGCTTTCAGTGTTCAGTTGAGTTCTTCTCCCCTTTGGCCTCCCAGGAATTGTTGGCAGCAACATTTTGGTTGTTGCTGAAACCGCAATTTTATTATGGTTGAGAACTTGGTTTTATTTCCTCTTAACCTGCTCCCCAATTCTCTCAATCTGACCTTCAAAATCAAATAGGTTTCCCTTAAAGCAAGCCAGGGGATTTTTGGTCCCCTGCTTGCTCATTTTAACAATTAAAGTTTAAGCTTTTTAAAAAAATCAGTTGACTTTTGGGCTTTTCTTGGCCCCCTTTGTTTCCCTGGCTTTATTAGAATTCAATTTAATATTCCATACCTTCTCAGCCTTTCCCCAGTTCCCAGTGTCCTTTTTGAAGCCTCTAGAGTTAAAGTTAGTGTTGACAAGACCGCTTACCTCTCCTGCTTTTGAAAACCTAGTTCAAACTTTTAAAGTAAGTATATATGAAGCTTTTAATACTAAATTAAGTTCAAATTTATCTCCTGTTTGCTTTGCTGCCTCTTATACTACATATACGCTTTGAAAAGCACCTCCTGTTGTTCAAATGAGTGTATAGCTTGTAAAAGCACCTCCCATTGTTTGTTTGAGTGTATAGCTTGTAAAAGCACCTCCCATTGTTTGTTTGAGTGTATAGCTTGTATTTACCACCTCTTGCACTTTGAAAACTCCTCAGTGGGTTTTGCACTGTCAGGATCTTCCTTTTATGTGGTCCTGTTGGAGAATAGCCTTCATAAACCTGGCTTGCAGAGCTGCTTCCCAGTTTGTAAATGTTGGTGTCAGGATACCAAGAGTACTGTGGAGCTCCAGCAGGTGAGGGAGGAGTTGCAGCAGGTACTGGCATGGCCCAACAGATGATGGGACCTAACTTTGCCAGGTAGGAAAGGGCTTTCCCAGCCACAGCCCAAGGTCCAGCTGCTGGCAAGGCAGAGTCATCAATCCCTTGAGCGCCAGGTAAAGCACTCCCAGGAATTGGCTACTCTGGCCAGTGGCATCAGAAGTGGGGGGGTTGGAATGGTTGGTTTGGGTGTCGGGGCAGTTCCATGGGGACCAAGTAGGCAGCAGGATTGTTGTACTTCCTGTTGAAGATCAAAGGGTAGATGGTGATTGCTTTTCTGTCACAGACAATTTGGTAGGGTTCCTTGGGAGAGTTTAGTCAGGTGTACCACTGCAAGTTGTCCAATGTCCAGGGTTTGTGGTCAGGATTGGCAGGATACTCAGTGAAATGCACAGGGCCAAATGGAGAGTTGGGTGGACAGTAGTAGTCAAAGGCTTTGGTTTTATCAACTGGAGTCTGACTATCTATCCCAGTAGATGGTTACTGTCACTTGGGTGTATGCAGATAGAAAAGTATCAAAAATAGGTATGGAAACAGATTGGTGAACCAAAGGCTCATAATAACTTTATTTGGTAAGGATGAGGATAGTGAACTTTTTCAAGTGCTTCTGATTTAGATACTTACTCAAATGCAGGTTTCTCTGGGCATTCTTCTGGTGCTATCTGTGTAGCAAGGCTTGGCATCTCAGTTTCTGCTGTTTGGTTGGCTGCTTCATGGTCATTTTTGGGCTTTTCAGGAACAGTTGTTTGGCTTTTTGATGGTCCATCTTGGCTTGGCTGTCCATTGATTCTGGCAGGTTTGACTTCTGGGGTTTTAGGTGTTTTCCCAATTTGATCACCATTTTTGGACTGGCTTGACAGGCTCTCTTGAGCCCAAAGAACTTGATTAAAAAAGGGGTCCCCAACTGGGGTCCTTAAATTACTTAATGGAGGGTGGGCTTGATCTGGGTTTACTGGGCAGCTAAAAATAGCCTGCCCAGGCCCAGCCAAACCCACCAAGGCTTGGGCATAGCTTTTGGGGCCCAAAGCGGGGCCCTCAGCTACCACCAGGGCAGGAATGGTTCCTGCACCTGGATTTGCTTTGAAAAGCAAAAATCCAGGTGCAGGTGGATCTCCCCGCCCGCTAGCCCTGCCTGGTGGCTGGGAGCGGGTTTGATTCCAGCCCGGGGCTTTGAAGCTGTTAATTTTGTAACAGTTGGCCTTTTTGCTGAAGTTTGTGGTCTTCACCCTGGCCCCTGCCTTGGTGATGATATGGACCACTTCTTCAGATCTTTGAAGTCATGTTTTCCATACCTTCTACCATGTTGGGAGCAACCCCAGTCAATTTGTGCATATGTTTGAGGACCTCCCTGGACAAGCTCAGGACATTTTTTTACCAGTGAGAATGTTGTAAGGAGCTTGACCTGTGATGACCTTGAGCTCTCTGCCCTCAAACTGGTCCCCTCAATGGCCTCTATCTTGGCTCCTCCATTTTCTCCTCCCTCAGAGATTCCAGTTACTCAGGTCCAAGAAGAGGATTTGGGAAGTCAAGAGTCTGCACCCAAGCGTGCTCTGTAGTTAATTGGTGGATGGTTTTGATGTGTTTGGACTCTTAATTCCCCCAATTATCCTGAGTCCTTGTTGTGGATGCCTCTTTGAGCGGCCATATCAGTCTTGTACTGGATAGTGTCCTGGTTGATTCTTTCCCCAGTATGGGAGCCAAACTTAGTTAGTTTAGCCCCCCTCTCTCACACCCTTGATATCCTTTGTGTTGATGGTTAGCTTTTTGAGATCCTTTTGTATCTCTACTGGCTCCTTTCCCCATGAAAATAATCCTTCATAAGCTTGTCATAGAGTATGTCAGCCATGAGGAGACTATGGCAACAGTGGAAAGATGGGAGATAAAGTCTGCATTCTGGTGAGCTGCACCAGCTTGATGAATGATCTCATAGTTGTATGCTTGCAACTTGATTTTCAGGGCCCAGAATGAGCCTGACAAGGAACTAAATAGTTCAAATCAAAGGAATACAGATTTGCAATCACGTGCTTGCCCAATCAGGCTATTGAATAAGGTTTTGGTAATTGACACTGTTATTCCCCAAAGTTCATCATTAATGCCCTGGGGACGCCCACATCAGGAGGCACCCAGAAAAACATTGCTAACTGTTGAAAATATTTCTGATTGGCCAAACCCCCCAGAAGTTGAGAATTCTGGCCCCCAAAAGTCATCAAAAAACCCACAAGGCTCAGGCCAAGTGCCAGGTCTTGATAATAGTGTTCTGCCTCCCCTGAGCAACCAACCAGATAAAGCCAGTACCAGGAAAACGGTGGCAGGTGATCAGCCAGCCAATTGGGATGCCTTACTAGCCAAAAGCTGATTCTCTAGAGGTATATGCTGGGGAAGTTGGAAATTCCCTCATTTATGACATATCTAAATATACAACTGTTAGTTAATGTAATCTGAGCATTTGAACTTTTCAAGAGTTTATTATATAATTGTAAAGTCACTCCCCCATTTAGCCCTGGATAGGACAATCTTCCTGTGCCGCTCAAAGAAATCTGCTCAGAAGCCAGCCACGCCCCTTAATTCCCTTGAGGATTTAGCCCATACAATTGATGAGAGATTTGTGTTGACATACCCTTCCCAGGTAGTAAATACCAACGTAATGAAATTGGTTCCCACTTGGGAGGAATTTCTGATTAATTTAGACTACTTTTTGGATGGGCCTGTCCACACTTGAAATTAATTAAGTTCAAAACAATCAGGCTGTGCTACTGTCAATTATTTAAATGCCAATTCATCTGGATTAAATGGTGAGCTGTGCCATTCATCTGACCCCAGCCTATCAGAGTTGAAGTCGGAAATTGGTGTAAAACCCTCCAGCTTGCTGGATCTTCCTGGAAAAATTTCTCTTGCAGCCAATCAAACCTGCGCCCCTGGGTCAGGTGACCCTGAATTTTGAATTCCACCCTTAAAGCAAGACAGGGGACTTTTGGTCCCCTGCTTGCTCATTCTTTCAAATTAAAAGTTTATAGCTTTCCCACACTTTAGTTTTAAATTTCAGGGTCTTTTCTAGTCCCTTTTTTCTATTCCTGGCTCATTTCTGTATTATTATTGCTGCTCCTTACCTTGCTTGCCTTTCCCTGGCTCACAATGTTGTTTTTGAAGCATCTATAGTTAACATCAGTGTTGTTGCTTATGCTTACCTTAGTTGCTTTTGAGAATCTAGTTTGAACTTTAAAATTAGTATTGAAACCGCTATAATTACTTACTTTAAGTTTGAAATTGTTGTCCTTTTGCTTTCAAGTTACATTTCACTTGATATACTCTTTAAGTTTAATAAACCTGCTTTCAAGATTAACCGTTGTCCTGTGGCTACCGTTCTTGCTCCTCTCAGCCTCTTCTTGACCATCTTATTTTTGCTAGACCTTTGGTTGCCCCTTTCTCTGTGCCACCAATTAAAAATAAGAAAAGCCTTAGAGGGCCAAAGCCTACTGCTGCTGACCCCAGAACTTGATACTGAGATAAATGTTGATGCCTCTTGTCAAGTTTGTTGTTTACATCTTGGCACCAGCTCTGTTGTTGATATGGTGTACTACCCCAGATCTGTAGGGGTGTATTTCCCATTCTGTTCACCATGTTGGTGCCAATCTGGATCAGTTCATGCACTTACTGGAGAACATCCCCAGACGCGCCCAGGATATCTTTGCCACCAGTGAGAATGTTGTAAGAAGCTTGACATGTGACAACCTCAAGCTCTCTGCCCTCAATTCCTTTCCATCCATGGCTCCTAGCCTGGCCCCCCTTTCTTCTCCTCCCTTGGAGCTCCCAGTCTCACAGGCCCCAGAAGAGGACTTAGGTGGGCAAGAGTTGGGTCCCAAGTGTGCTCCCTGGTTGGTTGGTGGAATGCTATTGATGGGCTTGGATTCATACTTCCCCCATCTATCTGCCACGTCCTCCCTATGGACGCCCCTTTGAGCAGCCATCCCAGTCCTGCACTGGATGGTGTCCTGGTGGATCCTCCTCCAGGATGGGAGCTGAACTTAGTTAGTTTAGCCCCCCTATCTCACAATCATTGCAAATCTTATGCTGTTAGTGCTTTCAAGCAGAGAGTACTTGCAGCTACAATGCCAGCGCTGGGAGACTGAGCAACTTATTGCTGCTTCAGTACAACCAATGTTTCCCTCTGTTCCTTCCTCCAGAACACTAGACCAGGAGATAGATCCTGCTTTTATGCCTCCTTCTCCTTCTAAGGTATCCCTCAGCTTCAATAAATTCCCCCTCCAAGCCAGCCCATGAGCACTTCCACAGGAGAACTCCCCCCTGTCACCACCATTCCATCATATGACTATAGCAAGCTTGGGGTTGCCTATTTCACCATTCTGGGGCTTTCTGGACAAGTGATTTCTCACATGGGAGTATGACGCCCTTGGGCTACTGCTACTAATTATGTGCTGGGAATGCCCCAACATCTACTGGGCCTTTCAGGCCAGGCCCATCCCCTTGACCAAAGGATCCCCTGAGAGCAACCTGAGCCATGACATAAGAGGTGAAAGGTAAAAATGAAGTGTAGATAAAGCAATGCTTCTTGGTTGGCTTTGATCCCAGAAATCAAGGTATGGGATATGACCTTTAAAAAGCCGCTGATATCATCAGTTTCAACCATATCCCAACTAGCAAGCTGAATGCTGGATTTAAACAGCTAGAGGTTATGGCGGCTGCGTAACCCATCTTTTATCCATAGCAAGTTTTAAATCCTCCATTGCTGCTGTGTTCTGAGGCGTGGCACAGACACACAACAGGAAATCCTAACCTTATAAATAGATTTGTACTAAGTCTTGGTTAGATGACAGGGAAGGCTATGCAATTACCTTGTGTCCTAGAAGGATAATCTCTACTAGTTGTGGCTAGAGAGAGGTGCGGAAGTACAGAAGACACAAAGACAAAAATGAGAATAGAACTTAATTTTTATTGGTGAATATGAAATGTAATATATAGTGGTTATGAATACCAAAAAACACTACCAGTACAATAGGATCACTTTCCACCAGCATTAGTGGGGCAAGTGAGTTGCGCAGGATCAAGAAACCAAACAATTGTATTTCCTGATTCAGTCATAAACTCATTTTGAGAGGCAAAAGCAAAAGCAAGAGATCCGTCTTCAAAATGGCCCACCAAAGGCAAAATCAATACATGGTGAATAGTGGTATTCACAAAATTTCCTCCCCTATATTGGCCTTAGGGGGGTGGTATTTATAAAGGAACTTTGTGTGCACTTGAGCAAAAGGACAGCCACTGGAGAGGAGCTTTACAGTGTATTTAGACCCTTGTTTAAAGATCACCTCTAAAGGGCCAACCCACAGAGAGTCCAACTTATGTGCGCAACCACTTACTCTGTGTTAGTAGTAAAGAACATGGTCCCCAAAATTGAATTCAGGCAGGGGGGAGCGTCCAGCATTATTGGGAGAAAGCTCAAGCATCTTAGTCTTGTATGCAGAAGTGTAGGCAGTGGCCTGTATATCAATTATGCGGTTGACTAGATCCTTGATGTTGTTGTCAGGATTCACGGCCTTATCAGAGGTAAGCAGGGGGGGCCCAAGAGCAAGGGGTTAGTAGCCTCTTGCCTATATAACATAGAAAAAGGGGAGTATCCAGTGACACAATGTTTGCTAAGGCGGTACACAAAGAGAGCAGCAGGTAAGTATAGGTCCCAGTTGGCAGCGTCAGAGTAGGTGAGCTTCCTCATGATAGAGACCAGTGTTGAATTTACATGCTCAACTGCCCCATTGGTAGAAGGATTGTAGGGGGCAGAGAAGGAATGGTGTGATCCCAAAGCTTTGACAACAGAGGTTACCAGCTTGGCATTAAAGTTAGTCCCAAGATCTGAGAGCAACACTTGAGGACAGCCATGGCGGTAGAAAACATCTTGTAACAGGAAGGCAGCAGTTGTCTTAGCCGTGATGTCCTTTGTAGGGCAAGCCTCTATCCACTTGCTGAAGTGATCAAAAGCAATCAGGATAAAGCAACACCCAGAATGCAAGCGGGGGAGAGGACCTACTGTGTCAATGCTGACAGTATGAAAAGCATGTTGCAGGGGAACTAATTTGAACTTGTGGGCAGCAGCTCAAGGCCTCTGCAGCTGACAGTTGTGGCAGCTAGCTATGAAGTCTGGGATCAGCAGGCAAAGGCTCTCCCAGAAGTAATTCTTTTGAAGCCAGTCAAAGGTCTTGGCAATTCCTCCATGCCCAGTCTCTTTATGAGCTTGCAACACCAACAAGAGGCAAAGACTGTGCTGTACATAAGGCAGATACTTGTCTTGTACCTTCTTGAAGAGCTGATTGTTGCATATGAAGATATCTTTGGATAGCTTGGACAAGGCCAGTTGTACCTCTTCTGTCTCACTTTCCTAAGAAGAGGGTACCCAATTAGTTTGTATAACCAATCAGCCTCTTCAGGATGCAAAGCAAGAATGGGCATTCTGGAGAGCCCATCAGTGTTTTGGTGTTGAATCTAGGGCAACAGAGCACAGTGAAGTCATATCTTTGTAGGAGTAGAGCCCATCTAGCTAGGCGCCCTTCAGGCTCCTTAAGCTGTTGTAACCACTTAAGCAAAGTGTGGTCAGTGACAACTGTGAAGTGGGTACCATATATGTAGTGACAAAACTGCTTGACTGCATGCAACACGGCAAGACACTCCTTCTCTGTGACACTATAATTCTTCACATGCTTGTTTAGCACGCAGGAAGTGTAAGCCACAGGATGGTCTACACCCTCGTAATCTAGTTGGACCATAATAGCTCCAATAGCAAGATTGCTAGCATTGGTGTATAGGATGAACTCCTTATTGTAGTCAGGATACACTAGGATGGGAGATTCTTTGATTTTTTGCTTAAGGGTCTCAAAGGCTTGCTGCTGACTGGTGGTCCATTCAAAAGGGACATTACGTAACAGCTGGACTAGAGGTTCACCAGTATTGGCAAATTCAGGGATAAACTGTCTATAGTAGCCCATCATCCCTAAAAAGACTTGTACCTCTTGCAGGTTGGTGGATGGAAGCATTTTGTTGATGGCTTCAACCTTCTTAGTCATTGAACAAATCCCTGTCTGGGTTACTTCATGGCACAAGAATTCAAGACGCTCTTTGAAGAAAGCGCACTTGAAAGGTTTTAGCTTGAGCCCAGCTTCTTGAATCTTTATTAACACCTCTTTGAGATGAGCCAGGTGATTAGTGAAGGTTGCGCTGAAAACCGTTATATTGTCCAAATTACTAGGACACATGACAGCTTCAAGTTGCAGAGGATGGAGTCCATGGCCCTTTGGAAGGTAGCCAGGGCGTTGCTGAGTCCCTGTGGCATGCAAGTAGGCTAAAAAAGCCCTTCAGATGTAATGAGTGCGTCTTTTTGGCAATCCTTGGGGGATAGATCAACTTGCTAGTATCCAGATGCCAGATCTATTGCGGAGAAAAACTTAGAACCTCCAAGACGTCAAAGAGCATCATCAATATGCGGCAAGGGGTATGAGTCCTTCTTGGTCAAGGAGTTCAATTGGTGGTAGTCCATCACAATACAATGACCTTCATCTTTCTTCTTTAGGATGAGTAGCAGGGAAGCTCAAGGACTTTGGGAAGGTGCCAGCAGCCCAGCGTCCAACAGTTGTTTGAGCTCTTTAGATACCTGGGCGTCCTCCATGTGACTGCAACAATATGGTTTAGCACAGAAGGGAGGAGCGTTGCCAGTGTCAATCTGATGGATAACATCTTTGGCTAACCCATAGTTGGTACTGTCCTTTGCAAAGATGCCAGAAAATCGGTCTAGCAAGTCTAGCACCTCTTTCTGTTGAACTGGGGACAGCTGTGGAAAGTCTTGCGCAGTGAACAAGGATAGGACTTGGGGTTCATCCTCAGGTAAGTTAAAATCTTGGAATGTGCCAAAGGGATGAAGAGACAGTACATCGGGAGCGCTCAACAACTTGCCATATCTGACAACCTGCCCCCTAGACATGATCATGGGGAGTGCAGTCAGGTTGGCTACCAACAAATGAACAGGGTCCTTATGGGAGACATCTAGGATCCTAGGACAGAGATAAGGTTTGTTGCGCCCTAACAAGGGGGGAGAGTACAGCTCCAAGAAGGTTGGTTCAGGTAGTTCATATGATATCTGGGAGTCTAGGATGGCCTGGGAGCCAGGGGAGATGATGACATCAGACGTGGCTAGGAGAGGGATCCCTTCAGACGCAGGACAAGCCATGGGTGGACATTTCATGTTTGAAGAGTGGGTGCAATATTTGAGGTTGAAAACCCCAGTGGGATATTCCAAGGCGCATGTCTTGAGACGTTTCCTGCAAACTTTAACCGGCTCTTCAAAGATCAGAGGGACTTTGTATCCCAGAATAGAGAGGTAACCATCTTTTAAGTTGATTAACCCATTATATTCCCTAGGGAACTGGATGCCAACTAAGAGATTGTAACTCTCATTTTCCAAGACAACTGCTGGCGCAGCTAGAAGAAGTTTGCTAAACCGCATGGGTAGAGCAGAGTACGCCCCTATGGCGCAGGTCATAGACAGTCCAGCTGTGCCATACGTCTTATGATAATTAAGGTCAGGGGCAAGTTTGAGTTTCTTCACAAGCTTGGAGGAGACAACGTTGACTGGAAAGCCAGTGTCTATAACGGCCTTGATCTTCATTTTTGAATGGATATCTCTACTCAAGTGGTAGTGCAACCAAAGGGTGTAAGGACAGCCAAGATATCTTGAGCCTCTGCTAGTTCCTCATCCCACTTCTCAATCATGCATCTTAATCCTGGGAACTCCTTATAAACAGTTTGGAGAGGGAGCAAAACAGATACATTCTTGAAAACAGCGTCAGCAACCTCAGCAGCTTCTTCTGACGGCTCCACTAGCACAGGGGACCTCTTAGCCTGAGTGAGGTAAGGGCAAGAGACAACTTCTTTGGCTTCAGGTAAAGGCTTAGCAGTAGTTGTAGTCTTTCCTGATTGCAACTTATAGGGGACTGTAATGGTCTCAGGAACAGTCAGGACAGAGTGCCCATATGTGTTGGCGTTATCAGTATCAGAGTCATACAGGTCAGAGTTTTCAGAAATATTGTGGAACAAGAGGAGAATAGGAGGAGCCTCATTATCATCAGGATCAGAGTCAGATATAGAGGGAGGGATTGAAAGAGACTGGGAAGAATTGTCAACCGAGAGCGTCTCTGCCTCTAGATTGACTGTTCTTTTCCCGCCTGCTCTTTTGGATCAGCTCCTTCAACCTGTGGGTTGGTGCAGACTCAAGAATGATGACCTATCTGACCACAGTTGTGGCAACCTTGGTGTTGAGGAGGATTTTGCGAGTTCATGATAAGAATGCAAGGACCCCAGGAAGACAAACCAGAGTTAGAAGTAGTCCAACTTTCCCTAACAACTTCTCCAGAATGGGTAAGATGCATATCCTGCAACAGCGTCTTTATGCTCTTCATGGAGGAAAGCATAGCCTTATGGGCTTTGAAGTGAAGGCACAGAAGCTGTTTAACTTTGAGGGCTTGAGCGCAAGCCATGTAAGCTTCATGGGCTGTCAATTGTCTGCTCGTTATCAGTTGCTGTCCTTCCATGTACAATTGGTCTGCAAACTCAGCTAGTTTCTCTTTAGGCTTGAAAGCAATATGCATAAAGACGTCCTTATTTACTTCCAGGCTAAAATCCCTGTTGTGTTTGGCTGCTGGGGACAACATCCAGGAGGACACAGCAGGAAATCTTTATAACAAAATATTTGAGGTTCAAAGCTAGCCTTGGGTTAGCCTTCAGGGCAAAATTAAGGGCAGGTACCTTGATTTCCTGGAAAACAAGATGTTAAAGTCCTTTTGGCAGAAAGGACAGGAAAAGCTTGAAGATTATTAAAGCCAACACAAATGTAGATAAACTTGTCTTTATTAGGAGTAATGATTCTACTTTAAATAGTAGACAAGGGACAGTGATCACTCATTAGGAAGACAGAGTGGCTGAGGGGGTCACATTGGGATGAGATCATACCAGGATCAATCACAGACAGGTATGATAATCCAGAATGGGTGGATATTGAACCAGACCCATTTGCAGAAGGCAAGGAATTTCTGAACTCGAAGGCAAACCCAGCCAAATCTTTGCAACTATCAATAATCAAAGGCCATATTGAAATAGAATTAATTGTGCAATTTACAACAGTCACCACCAAACTTGTCAATCAGAAGCTGCTTCTATCTTCCCAGGTCTCAATGGTGGGCAGTTCTGTCACAACTACCTCTGGAAGGTTGGGTGTAGACAGATCAGAATGTGTTTTTTCTTGACTTCATCTGAGGCTCTTCTCATGGCAGTTTTGTAGATAGTTAAGAAAGCTGCAATGGTTGAGGTTCTGGGGTCAAAGACTTGCTTAAAGGTAGGCTTAAAATGTGCTTCTGGAGTTGGATCACCATTGTTGCTATCAAGTACATTTATACGTGGGGAGAACTCTGCTTTGGATTTAGAGAGGGGCTGTCTAGCCCATAGCTGTTGAACACTCTCTTCAAGGGTAGTCAGGGTCTCAACAGTGCAGGCACCCGTATTGACAGCTTGAGTGGTCTGTTGTGCAGTAGCATCTAAGTGTTGACCTTGGGTGGTCACTATTGTGGAGAGCTCAGCCAGTTGAGAAGTAAGGGATGACCCTGCTGAGAGACAGGGGGCAAACCTGTCATTCACAGAGTTGATCATGTCATTCATCTCTTGTACGTCTCTATCTAGTTCAGTACAGTCTCGCTTCAATTGATTCACTTCATTAGCTAGAGCAATTAGTTCCCTAGCACATTGGATCTGAGGGGCTCCTGGTAAGCCAGGGCAGCAATCATCTTCATTGACAACCCCAACTGGACTAGCAGCAGTTGCCATCATTTCACGTAGGGCGGCAAGTTCTTGCTGTAGCTCCGCAACTTGAGCAGTCAACTCAAGCACCTGGGGGTCAGGTTGAGGAGCCTCAGTAGGACGTCCTTGACTGCAAGTAGTTGTATGTAGCTCTCGAATAGTGTCCCATATTCTCTGCTCTCAATCTGCCAAGTCATCAGAAGGGGGGAGAGGGCGGAACATCTGTCTTGGGCGTAGATAGTTCATTCACTTGACTCTGGAGTTTGGCTATAGTAGCAGCGGTGGAAGCTCTCTCTTGCTCAAATGCTGTACTGAGTTCATTAAGGCTGCTAGCAGCAAAGTCTGCTACTTGCTGTAGTTGCTCAAAAGAATACGTGCTGAATGCATTGAGCTGCTGCACAAGTTGCTCAAAGTTGGAGAGGTAAGCGTTCAAGGTGGAATCTACTTGAGTTTGCCAGGGTTGTTCTAGCTGGTGAAACTTGTGTAGACGCTCTCTCACGTACTCGGGGATGGACTGGCGCATACGTTTGGCAGAGTTAACCAAACAAGTCTGGGAGGTAACAGAGTTGCGCTGATTGTCAGATACCAAGGAAAACAGGGAATGGATCCACTGTTGGTAGGCAGCAAACTGATCCCAGTGATGAGTAACCGCTGCTTGCAGAGACAAGATTTTGTGGACGTGGAGCCTCAACACCATTTGATGGTGGGCCAAGGCAGGCTGCACGAAGGACGATAGTAAGTGCTCAGCGGAGCCAGCCGCTGAGAGGAGATGCTGTGGAATTTGAGGAGCCACAATCAATTTGTAGTATTCCACTTGACTGAACTGCAGCTGAAGGCAAGGGATGGCTCCTTCACGGGCTATCCCAAGGGCTACCGCCATGACTTGGTCCAAGTCAGGGGTACCCATGGGGTAAACAACTAGGCAGGGACCATTCCCAAGGTTCAGTATAGTGGGGGTAATAGGTGGGTCGGCAATATCTTCCTCAATAGGAGGACTGGTTATTTCAGGTGAAGTTGGCTCTTGTATAGGCGGAGGCAAAGGACCTGAAAACGTGGATGCAAAAGGGATAACCAAGGGGCTTACAGCCCCTGTAGTGAGCACCATTTTTTGTCATGTTCTGAGGCGCGGCACAGATACACAACGGGGAATCCTAACCTTAGGATTGGATTCGTACTAAGTCTTGGTTAGATGACAGGGAAGGCAAATGTATTTGCCTTGCGGCCCTGGAAGAATAATCTCTACTAGTCGTGGCTAGAGAGAGGTGCGGAAGTACAGAAGACACAAAGACAAAAATGTGAATTGAACTTAATTTTTATTGGTGAATATGAAATGGAATATATAGCGGTTAGGAATACCACAAAACACTACCAGGACGGTAGGATTACTCGCCACCAGCATGAGTGGGGCAAGTGAGTTGCACAGGGTCAAGAAACTGAACAATTGTATTTCCTGATTCAGCCATCAACTCATTTCGAGAGGCAAAAGCAAAAGCGAGAGATTCGTCTTCAAAATGGCCCACCGAAGGCGAAATTGATACATGTGAATAGCGGTATTCACGACAATCGCCTACAGCTTGAAGCTTTAAAACAAATTTCCACTTCTGGCTCTCTTTAGCTGAGATTCCTGGTAGTATGCCATTATTTGACAGTTATAATGATCCTGTTATGATAACGGTGCATGGATGGGGCGGAAGATTGCTAAGGGCATTCTGCCATGGTAGATGTGACAATCAATTTTCCAAACTTGGGATTGTTATCTCATTTGCTTTTATATGACCGTTGTATGAGTCAATGGCTTGGCTTTTCGAGAGAAGAGTCCTTAGTAGTGACGTACATGGTGCTTTTCACTTGTGGGAGCAGGTCTCTTTGAGTTTACTGATATGTTTTATACTTCAGTCTAGTGTATGGCCTTACTGAGTGGCACTGGGTTCCCCTTCCAAAAAGGCAGAGAAGGAGATTGTTTTTAAATATTGGATGATAAGCCCGTGTGGATAAGAATGATTATTTACATTTATTAGTAGAAAAAAAATGCAGCTGCTGCTTTGGATGATTTTTGCTGGAACATTCATAAAGGGACTTGCTGAGTGGGGGCTGAACCCGAGAACCAGCGTCGGGAAACTTGACCTAGGCAATTAGAGGGCAGGCTTATCAGGGCTTACTTTGGGTAGAGGTGCTGCGGCCAATTTTCTTTGGGGAGGTGACGGTGAGTTTGGCCTTGTGGGTGTGGCTGACAAGATTGGCAATCATCATGTTATACGTTTCTTGGCCCTCTTCAACCTCTCTTAGTTTAGAACGCCAGTGCTCGATACTGAGGGACACCTCCTCAAGAACATGTGATACCTGCGTGTCGAGTTGGGAAAGATCGGATATCGAATAGCTTGCGAGCATTTCTTACTGAATTAGAACGCCTCAGCACAGCTTACCTTGCCCAATGTTACACAAGGAATGGGCCATTGTCGTGTCAAACCTTCTGGCTATCGTTTCTGCGTCCTTCATCTCGTATCCAGTGCTAGCCATTTTCTCAATGCTTTTTACTCCCTTGGGATTCGACTGTGGGTTAGAAAAAGCTAATTGCATTGCATACTTCATCCAAGTTGAAGGGGATCCCCATAGCCAACATGCAATGCCGTCGCATGAGCGACTGCTTCCATCGCAGTTTTCTTCTATTATTAAATCTAGCCTCCACCATGTCCTCGTTAAAAGCCAAGCTTTGCCAAAGATCAGAGCTTCGAGAGGTTAGCTTCTTCGACGAAAGAGAAACAATACCATCTGGAATCAAACCTCGGAGCTTGGCAGCTAAAGAGAAAGTCTAATTCAAGATTAGATCAGAAAAATCACTTGTGAAAACCTTGGGCTGGAAGCTCAGTATCCTATAAATTTATTAACCACTATCAAGCATCGTTTTGTTACAATCAAGTCATCTGGTAAACAATCGAAAAATCGGGAGCCTGGGCTGGAAACGGGTTGTTCAACAATGTTGGGTGGGGTTGTAACATCAAAAGAAAAATCTAAACCATCATCTTAAAAATAAATAAGGTACTTAGGCCAGCTTACCTAAACCATCGCCGCTGGCAAAATCAGCAAAATCATTTTCAGGATTGGTAAAGGGGTCTAAAGGGATTAATACACGCTACTTAATAAAAAAGTACCTGGAGAGATTGTAAAAGTGTCGGAATCCACAGGGCAGTCTATCAAATCTTTGGAGGAAAATCAAAAGAAGTTGACAAATTTCCACGAAAAAAACAGAGACAATTTGAGCTTTAAAAATAAAAACCTCAAGAAAAGTTAAAGGTAATTTCGTGTAGAGAATCGAAAAAGGGGATAATTTCATATTGAAGCTTATTTAATTTCAGATTTTCGAGAAGCTAATAAGCGTTAAGATTGTAAAAAAATACCTAACATGTTTCCCTCTTGAATCTGGACACTCAAATTTAGATCTCCTTGGGAAGGGATTTCAATAGCGGGAGCAGAGACTGATCCCTGCTTCTCTATGCAACTAAGGTTCATATGGGCTTTTACAGAAAATGAAATGTCTAAGTTAAATGGTTTGGACCCTGAAATGGATAGTCTAGCACTTGATACAGTAGCAACTTTACAGGAATCAGAATACCAGGGATTGGAATGAGGATTTAAGCAAGGTGGTGGCACCTCTAAGGTTCCTTATAGGATAGATAGACTCATTGAAAGTTCATAGACGACTCGCATGGCGCCGAAATAAGGATCGGCGACAATGAAGAGGATGTGGCGGCAATCGGATCTGATTGGCTATCGGACGTATCCACCGGCACGATCAAAATGGATTGGCCGAGCTTGCGAATTTCATCGATAATTTTGACCATCAAATCCATTTTAAGCTGCAATGCCAACTTTTAACGGGATCAATGAATTAATTAATGCTTGTTTCTCAGAAGGATTCATCACCAAACCTTTAAGCTCACTTCCAATGCAACTAGATGCAACCCCCATTGTGGTGCCGGATTCAAACCCACATCAAATTTCGAAATTTTAGATTTGAAATTTCTTGGCCAAACTGAAGCCAAAATCGATATAAACTTTTGCAAGGTCGGCTTAAATGCCAACCTCTCCATTTCTCAAAACTCACATGTGCTAAGTTTTTTTGGATCTTGAAGAGATTATGTGTTATTTATTGCTGTGATGTGTAGACATCTTATGAGGTCATTGATTAGAATTGTATCTGTATGGAGACATATAAGCATCCAATTGGTGGTGTTGGTTGGAAGTGACTGGTAGGCTTCTATCCTGGGGTTACTGGAGGCAATCAAGGGAAGGATTCTCTGAGTTTGCATACAAGACACTGGCAGCTTTAGGCAACATGTGGCTTAGAAGAGGTCCTTGGAGTAAGAACAATATACTTTGTTGATTACTTGACACTACTACAGGATATTCAACAGTAATGTGATTGGATTAAAATTATCTGCCTTCCAAGTCCACTTGGAAGAACTTTTTATAAAGTGGGGGTGTTGGATTTAGGATGTTCCGATCCCACTTACCATCATTGCTACCTTGTAAACTCTTTTCGTTTACTGATTCCTGCTGCAAAGCTTCAGCAAGTTTTTACTCTAAATCAACAATATTTTAACTCAGCTCTTTATTTTATTCTTTCCATCTTGCCAACATCTCTATGCTTTTGGTGTCAGGGCCCAGAATGCCCTGGACAACCAGCTGGCCTTCTTAGAGGCCAAACAACCCACAGCCTGGAAACCCTCACTATTTGTCTCCCAGAGCAACAATACCCCCTTTTAATTAACAAATGCCCCGGGATTTGAGAGGCACACAAGCCTTGAATCCCTGGTTTTGATTCTACTAAGGAATTTGGGTCACTTAATTATCGGGAAATGACACATTGGGAGTGTGATCATTCAATTGTGCAATCAGGCGCTTGATTATGTATGGGTTCTATAAATAGCTGTGGCATCTTAGCATGCTGCAGCTCTTGTAAGGTCTGAAGGCTTGGGGCAAATTGTTGTAAACTAGAGCCTTTAACCCAAGAATGTTTATATTTGTCAAATATAGAAAGGTAGGCAAAGTTTGCAATAGTAACTGAACTAAGGCTTCTAAGAGCTTATATGAAGTAAAATAAGGACTAAGACAATTTATCAACCCTAAGAAAATAAAATAGAGACCAGTCTTAATGACTGATGATTTAGTTAAAAAGTCAATTTCTAAGTCTGGAAAATGGTCTGCACTAGCAGAAGGATTAAAACTATCAACAATTAAATTGTGAGTGCTACTGTAAAAGCTGCCTAACTGGTGAAGAATAAAATCAAAAGAAATCATGAGCAAAGATTTAACTAAGATAAAAGAATTGGAAGAGAAAACACAAGCCACAAAACCTAACAAGTACCTTTTTGGGGTGCAAGTCAAACAATCTCAACTTATTGTTAAGATTAAAAAACCAAGAATTTTTATTTACTTGGTTTGTGAAGTGCAGAATTGGGGTGAGAAGTCTAACCAAGATTGGTTAGGTGACTTGGTGTTGAAAAAACAAAACAAAAGCACATGTTTCCTGCAAATTAACTTCAAAAAGTTAGACACCAAGGTAAAGGGGACGGCAAGGAGAGCAGCAGCTGCTTAGTAACCTTTGGGAAAAGCAAAAGACAGCAGAAGAGCAGGAAAAACCTGGTCCAAAAGTGCTGGCGTAAGCGAGCAAAAGCAAAAAGGTAATTAACTTCAGACTTAATTAAACTAATCTAGCGTATAGGTCTGCGATTTGAGAATTGTCCAGGGAACAAAAGTATGCTTCAAACTTGAATCTAACCGTTGAAATAGATAAAATTGGCCAGTCAAGTGGGGGAAAATGAGGGAAGGTTGTGAAGGGCAGAAATAAAATGATTATAACCAAAATAGAGAGATCAAGGTAAAGTTGGAGTCCTAGCAAAAATACTAGCAGCAAAGCATGATGAAAGGGAATCCTGACAGCTCTAGCAAGTTTCCTTTTATAACAACCAATGATCATCCACCTCCAAGCCCAAGTATGCAAATTCCTATCAAAATTGTAAGTTTAACTGAAATTGATGCCATCAGTTCCCTGGTGGCACAAAAGGCCACAAAATTACCAGTAAGTATAAATAGTGAGGAGGGAAAGCCCTCCTCACTGTTGAAATCTTGAAATAAACAACTTTATGCCCAGAACTCATTATTTTCTTGCAGGAATTATCTATTTTTGCTCTAATATAATCATTCTGTTTGCATCTATTTGTAAATCTACCACACATTATAAAAACACCTATTCATTCCCACCCGGTTCAGCTCCCATCACTTTGGCCAAACTGTCTAGAGTTTTTAACTTGAAGTTCTACCATCCCCACCACCTGGATCTCCCTTCTGGCCACCCAAGTGTGGCCGTACCATCCAGCATGAAGGAGATTGCTACTACTCCCCCCTCCACCTAACGCGCCTCCTGCCCAGGACTTCAGTAAGTTGGGGTTTGTCTACATCACAGTATTGGGGCTGGCCAACCAGGTTATGCCCCATACTGGGAGTTGGTGCCCCCTAGCTCCTGCAGTCAACTACCTGGTCAGAATTGCGCCTATTGTGTACATGGCCTTCCAGGCCAGGCCTGCCTTCCCTGTGGGAGTCCAGCCAGACTCTGGTATGGGCTGTGACATTTGGTCTCTCTTAGTCTAAATCCTTCCATTTCTCTGATGGTAGCATTCTTCATTTGTCCCAAATTTTGTCAGAACCATACAATAAATCCAGCAAGCCCCATGCAAATACTTCATTTCCAAGTGCAGGGGTCCCCTATTTAGTAAAATAACCAGTATACAACTCTTCAAAGACGGCATTTACTTCTACCAAAGAATAACCTGTGAATTATTTAGTTACTTCCAGATCTTTCCAAGAGCTCCCCACAGAACCTTCAGGATTTCTTTCCACAGAGCAACAGTGTCACCACAAGAAATACCAAACCTAGATTTTTGAAACACAAAGGAAAAAGATATAAGAAGACTACAAAAAATTGAGAGGAAAGCAAAAATCTTCAACAAGATCAATTGATTTGTTATATTAGCTTTCATTTATATACCATACAGAGTATAACTATCACAAAGGACATTTTTCTGATAATAAACAGAAGTCAAAAGCAGGAATTGAACCCTGGTGCTCACAATCTGCAGCCTGCCTTCCCAGAAGGCCAAGGACCTGGTTGCCTGCGTTTCTTTGGGCTCAAGTCAGCAGGTTGTTTGATAAGTAGCCCAAAAAGCCTAAAATAATTTTCCAAGAATGGATAGGAACCCAACAGAAGACGTGCCACTGAGGGCCCAGACCTACACAGAGGCAGTGGCATCCCCAAAGGGGGTTTTAGCAAAATCCAAAATCACGCCCCCTAATGAGTGCCAACCAGTGTCAACTCTCAGCATTCAGACAAAGCTGTATTTGGCTGGACCTCCTGATTTTAGGAATAGCATTGAAAAACAGATAATTTCTGGCATCTATTCACCAACGCCCACCAATCAAGAGCTAGCCAAACCTGTCAGCCAACCAATGAATCCAATTACTGACGTTAATATACCTGCGGACCTAAAGCCCGTAATTTCTGGAAAGTTAGACATGGTAGTTGTCAGGGCCCAGAATTTCCTAGACAACCAGCTAGCCCATATGAAGATAAAACAACCAACAGTGTGGAAAGCATTGTCAACTGCCTTCCTGGGAGAAAACCCCTCTTTCTGACCATGAATGGCCAGGGGTTTGCAAGTGTCAGGATACCAGGAGTACTGTGATGATTCTTCAGACAAGGGAGAAGTGGATGCAGGTACTGTCATGGCCCACCAGATGATGGGACCTAATTTTATCTGGTAGGAGAGGGGCTTTCCTGCCACAGCCCAAGGTCCTGCTGCTGGCAAGGCAGAATCAATCAATCCTGCAAGTGCCAGATACAGCACTCCCAGGAATAGACTACTCTGTCTAGTAGCATCAGAAGTGGGTGGGGTTGAGATGGTTGGTTTGGGAGTCAGAGGTGGCTCCATTGGGACTAAGTAGGCAACAGGATTATTGTATTTCCCGTTGAAGATCAAAGGGTATATAGTGATTTCTCTGACGTCACAGATTATTTGATAAGGATCCTTGGGAGCATCTGGGCAAGTGTACCACTGCAGGTCTTTTAAAGTCCAGGGTTCATGGTCAGGTTTACAAGGATACTCAGTGAAGTGCACAGGGCCAAACAGAGCGTCAGGAGGGCAGTAGTAGACAAATGCTTCTGTTTTGTCAACTGGCGCTTGGATTTCAATCCCTGAGGATGGGTACTGACACTTTGGTGTTTGCAGATAGAAGAGTATCAAAAATAAGTATGGAAACAGATGGGTAACCAAAGGTTCATAACAACTTTATTGGTAAGAATGCTGATGTCAGGCACCCACCCACTAGGAAGTAATCTTCCTAGGTGGTGAATGATTGCAGAGGGATTCAATCCCATGACAAGAGATCCCACAGGCAGGGAGATCATTCCTAAATGGAATAATTCTCCCAAGAGTCGGTACCTGTCTAGCAGGAGGTTAAAGCGCCCCAAGAAGAAGTAAACTCCCAGATAACACAATAAAAAGGCTGAAGCCAAGGGACAGAAAACTTGAGGTTTGGTGACTTGGGTGATGAAACCATAGACCTTGGTTTCCTCTTGGATGGGTGGGTTGTTTGATAGCAGAGTTGCGGTATACCAGACCCCTGGAATCACATGGCGCCAGGAGCTGTCAAGGAATTGGGACTCTGCTGTTGTACCCAAATCAGCGTGTGAACCCATAGAAATACTGGTAAACACCATTGTTGTCAGGACTATCCAGAATAACCATTTATACCCAAGATACTCCAGAAGAGGATTCTTGGGTAATTTCATGGTTTGGAATTTAGAGGTTTAAGTCAAAATAAAAGATAAGCAGAAACCTTTCACTTGGGTGAATGCAGACTTTATTGATTGAACAAATACTGAAGTAGAGCTTACCAGCTTTTTATAGCATGGTAGCAGAAAATAATATAGGAAAAGGAGTTTAGAAAAGTTGGGGATGAAATCTGGGGATTTGGCAGTTAAGATATTCAAAACTGGGGAAGGTAAATTATTTCCTTAGGTTTTTAAAGTTCTTCTTAGCAAAGTAACACATTTTCCTTAACTATATATCATTCTCTGGCCTGGCTTGGAATGTGGTTATTCAACCTCACAGAAGGTGGAGACCAGGAGGTGGTCTTGGCAAAAACAACAGAAGGAACAGTAAACAAGGGACCCAAAACCAGACAAAGAAGGCTACCTGCTTCCCCTGAGCTGCCAATGTCACTACGCGTATCCCCAAGAAGATTCAAATTGGCGCTGTCAAATTCTGATTCACTGAAAGCTGGTACAAAAGGTAATGATTGGTTTGAAGTTGTTTTAACGCTCTTATTGTATAGATCATTGTTAAAAACATCAAAGGAAGAACCTAGTTTGAAACCCAGAGATGAAAGCAATGACTTTGAATCCACTTCTGGGCATGACTTCAAAGGTAATTCTGAATACATGCTACCTATTAACCCATTCCCTTTAGGAGATCCCAAAGAAAGTTAGAGGAAATTAAATTCACCTTTTCAGCTAAGGATAATTTATTGTCAGGAATATAATTCCTGACACTACCTCCACCTAAGGGAAGGTTTCCCCTAGAACAGAACTCCTTTAACACTTCTGGACAGTGTTCCAAGTTTTCTTCAGGCTCCCATGAGTTGGACTCCTCTCCATAATCCTTTCATTTGATCAGGAATTGTGACTTCTCCTTCACTTGACAAGAGTCATTGATGTCCTCCACTTCCCATTCAAAGGTGTTGGAGACAATCTGTGGATCAGGATTTCTTCCTTCAAGATTATTGGGATCACCATCATAGGGTGTCAGAAGGTCTACATGGAAAACATTATGTACGCTAGAACCAGTTGGAAGCTCAAGTCTGTAGTGCAAGCTAGAAAATTTCTCCAGAACCTTAAGGGGACCAATCTTCTTGGGGCCTAGCTTCTTGCTAGGTATCTTTAACTTCAGATTGCGGGCGGTCAGATAAACATAAGAACCTACTGCATAGTCCTTCTCTGGAGAGCGGTGGCAATCAGTGTATTTCTTGTATTCCTCACAAGCCTTGGTCAAGAACAATATCAGGTCTGAGTGTATCTTCTTCATTTAATTTTCCAGCTCATCCGCCTGAGGATACCTTGATTCCAAAATGGTGGAGGGAAAACTCTCCAAAACATACCCAAAATTGGCAAAGAAAGGGGACATTCCAATGGAGCTGTGATAAGAGGTATTGTAACAAAGCTGAGCCAGGTAGCAAAGGGAACTCCAGTTATATTGACAAGAGTTACTGTAGTGCCAAAGATATCCCTGCAGAACCTGATTGACTCACTTGGTTTGTTATCAGTCTGTGGATGAAAGGAGGTGGATAAGTTGACCTTAACGTCCATTTTCTCCATAAGAGCCTTCCAAAAACGGGATGTAAATTGAACCCCCTGTCTGAAGTGATGTTGGTGGGCAAGCTGTGGTTGCACACTACTCTTTCAAAGAACATACTAGCCACCTCCTTAGCGTTACAGGATGAGAACAGAATAAAGATGGCATATTTAGTGAAGCAATCAACAACTACCATAACCCCAGAATTCCTGCTGCTGACTGGTAGATCAACTATAAAGTCCATAGATATGGAAGACCAAGGTTGTGTTGGGATTGGAAGTGGACGGAGAAGACCCTGAGGCTTGGAGTTTCCTGGCTTGTTCCTTCCACAAGTCACACAAGAAAAGATGAAATCACGGACGTCCTTCTTCATGCCAGAACACCAATATTGTCTACTTAACCTCTTTAAGGTTTTCATAAGCCCTCCATGTCCCACCAGTTGTCCTTCATGCATATGGCTCACTGCTTGGGTTTGCAAGTTATCTTCAGGAATGACTAAGGAGCCATTCACATTAGAGATCCCCTGATTGTTAACCATTACAGCCTTTGGAGTTCTCTTAAGCATGCTGGTGAGCTCTTCCTGAAAGGAAAACACCATCTGGGCTTCCATAATCTCTTGGTCCAGAGCCGTGAAGGCAGATATCTCAATGATACTGGAAAGGAACTGGGAGGAAGATAACACAGCTCGGTTATTGTGGTCAAGGTCTGCAGCTGGATTGTCCTTAAGATCTTCCTGTCTGCTGATTGCATCAGAGACTATATTCAATTTACCGGGTGTATACTCTATTACAAAGTCATAAGCCAAAAGATCAATGGCCCATCTGGCCAGACAAGGAACAATCTTTTGCTTCTCAGTGAAGTACAAGAGGTTTTTGTGATCAGTGCAGATGATCGTAGGATATTTGCTCCCCTCAAGGTATCTTCTCCAGTATTTCAAGGAGTTTACAATTGCATAAAGCTCCTTCTCATACATGTGGTAATTGTGTTCCCAATTCAAGAGCTTGTACAAGTAGAAGGTCAAAGGGTGGAATTCACCATCCTCCCCTTGCTGGAGGAGTACCACTCCCAACGTGTAGTTGGACGCGTCAGTTTCCAAAAAAAACTGGCAGTCAGGATCCGGGCGCAACAGTACCAGAGCCAAAGTGAAGGCATACTTGAGCGTGTCAAAGGCTTCCTGGGCCAGAGTTGACCAGACAAAGGGGGCCTTACTAGAAGTGAGAGCAGTCAAAGGAAGAGCAATGACTGAGAAATCCTTTATGAACTTACAACAGAAGTTGGCCAGAGCCAAAAATCCACGGAGCTTGGTGCAAGAAGTTGGTACTGGCCAATTAAAAACCGCCTCAACTTTAGAAGGAGCAATAGCAAAACCACCAGGCTTAATGGAATATCCCAAGAGCTCAATCTCAGAAGCAAAAAACTCACACTTGGACAACTTACAAAACAGGTTAGCCTTGGTAAGGGCTTTCATGACTTCCTCCAAGTGCCTAAGATGAATTTCTTCACCTGGGGAGTAAATCAATATATTGTCCAGGTAAACAACAACACTAGTATCCAGGAATGGGAATAGGACCTTGTTCATTATTCCTTGGAAGGCAGCCAGTGAGTTGCTGAGGCCAAAAGGCATGACTAAGTACTGTAAATTCAGAACCTGAACGTAAAAATGTGGGATTGTCAAATCCTTGGTCCAAATTTCAAATCACTTTTGCGGGTAACTCAGCTGAGTGAAAAATAAAATATTTAATAAAATCAAACATTTAATTTGACTTTTTTTGATTTATTTAAATTGGCAAATTTTGAATCTCTTGAGCAGATAACTCAACTAACAAAAGACAAAACCCAGCAAACAAATGCGGGATACATGAATCAGAAATGCAGGATTCTAATGTACAATTTGGGATTTCCTGTATTTCAAACAAATCATAGACATCATGTAAAACTTAACAAATCTGAAATTGCGGGATTTTCAAATCCAAGAACCAAGTTTCAAATCATAATTGCAAGGAATTTAAAATAAATATAATTTATGGGTGTCTCAAAAAGGATACCAAAGGATCTAGAGTGGATTTGTGCTGATTTTTTTAGGAATCATAGGCATTCTCAAAAATCACCCTATTCCAATTTAGGATGGCTAAAATTTAGATCATAATATTCACAAAATTAACATATATAACAATAAAGTTGACCAAAATATACATTCCTCTTCTTGAGTTTAAAATTTTAATAAAAAATTATTATGTCTTCTTTCAATAACAACCAAGTCAACAAGATGTTCCATGGCCTTGACAAAATTATGCAGGGCTACACTGGGTCTCTTAATGGTGAAGTCTCTGTCTATGGCCACTCCCAACCCGCAGGCCCCTCTGCAAGCCCCACCCAGGAGTCTGTTCTTTCTCCTGCAACTTTCAGCATGGCCCTGTTTGCCCACCATGCACAGGCAGCTGCCAACCCAAATCCCTTATCAGCAATGGCATCCAGAACCAGCCATTTTAGCCATGGGGTCACCCAGAGAGCCCAGGAACCCAAAACAGCCAATCAGATGGCATTGACCAGTTCCCATGATGGACACATCCCTCCCCCAGCCAATCATCCTGCAAGACGCAGAAGAAAACTAATCACTCCAGAGATTGTTCTTGAAATGGTTGAAAAGCGAGGAAAGCTTATGTCCCTCAGGGAAATTGCAGCTGCAATGGGGTTTGCAAAGTCCACTGTGGCTGCAACCATGCTAGCCCACGCCAACTGTGGCTCCCCTACCAAGAAGACCCCAACTGGTGCCTGTACTTTGACCAAAGGTGATACAGCCCATCCCCTTATGATGGCCATTATGGAACGTGACCTGTGGATGCCCCTGGTCCAGATACGTCTCCAGTTGGGACTCCACAGAATCTTCACCAACAAAAGAACAGTGAATTTGTGGATGCACAGAGTTGTGGTTGCTGCTAGAATCTTGTCCAATCAAGTTATCAGTGGCCCCATTTTGGTGGACACTGACCCCTACAATTCAACTATTATTAATTTTATCAAAGGGAGGGCAATGAGGGCCTGTAATGACGTAATCTTCCTGTTGTATGCTAAGATATCTGCAAGTATCCAAGACTTTGGAGAGAAGAGTATCCAGTCTGACGTGTACAAGTGCAGCCCAATATTGTATTGGTTTGTTGGGGTTTTATTGGCAGTTTCCCAATTGGGCGTCAATTAATACTTGGCAATATCAAACACCGCAGATGGTTATGCCTACCAGACAGAGCTCAAGGCCATGCTGGAGGAGTGGGCCACATAAAAAACCGTTCACACAGCTGTAATGAGTGCTGAGATGGAGCAGCGGGAATAGGCAACCAAAGAAATCAGGGCTGTGGGGCATACCTGCTGGTCTTACCCCATCAACTACGCCAACATGCATCTTGCAGATGTATGTCTCTACAATTTTGGTTCCGCCCTCAGGCGCTTAAAGCCTGCCACCTACAACAAACTATGCACTCAAATTGATAAGGGGTATGAGCTTTTCCCTTCCGCGTCTGTCCAGGACTTATTTGATCTCATCATCTTCTATGCAAGTGATAGTGATAAGTCCAGAAAGGACCCCTGTCTCCCCTCATGCCAGTCCATCTGTTTTATCAAGCCAGTACATGCAACAGAAAAAGAATTCAAGCAATTGAAGCAATCAGCTCTTGCTGCCCCTTCCCAGTCAACAAACCCTGCCTCCCCAACCCCCCATCAAGCCACCTGCCTTCCAACCCTGACTCCCAAACCACCACCCATTCCCTCACCACTATCTCTGATGCCGTCCCTTTCATAGGCGCAGATGAAGGCAATGTTCATTCTGCCCATTCCCTCCCATTCCCGTCCTTTGATTAGTAAATAAATCTTTTCTTTGTGAGAACTCATTAAAATTGATTTTGTTCTTTCAGTTCATAATTAATAATATATTTTTTACATTATTAGAATTCCCCATAATTAATAAAATGTTGTACATTTTATGAATAGCTTAAAATTATGAGCAGACATATTTTTCATCATCATTAATAAATTAAAGACTATAAATGTAAATATTGCATTAGAATATAGTAATTAGACGTCAAATCTTGATATTTAGAAATTATGTGCATAGCTCAATGCATTTTGATTAATAAAATCCATTGTAAACTTGGCCTTTTTCATTGTAATTTAATGAAATGGACTGTGTTTATATTAGAGAGCCATTAACACTTAGTAAAAATATTGATATAGAGTGTATTTTACAGACTGCATATTTACCTATTGATAATGATTATGTAAAATTTAAACCAGATTTTGTGTATTAGTAATAATTAAATGGATCAATCAGTCACAGTTTATGACCATTAATTGGCTGATTTTCTTTGCTGTGGTGATTGTGCATTTTCTGATAATTACGCACTGGTATCCCATTGGTTGGTTTCACATCCCATCACACAGGCAACAGGAAACATGGTTGCCACCCCAAGACCAAATGTGATTGGGGTGGCAACCACGTTTCCTATTGCCTGTGCAATGGGATGTGAAACCAACCAATGGGATACCAGCATGTAATTATCAGAAAACATACAATTGCCATAGCAAAGAAAAGCAGCCAATTGTTGCAACCAAGTTTCCCTCCTTGCCTGCCAATGTATCTTACAATACACAGGGGGAGCTCAATAATTTGCCCCTTGAAGTTTCTAATGGCATGGGTCAATCTGATGGCATTATCAAACTGCAGGAACTTTCTCTTAATTAGGAGCGCTGTCAATTCAACTTGCTGATCCCTGCATAAGTTATTCCTTGGCTTTGAACCTTACATGGAACATGCCACTATGCCATCCCCTGTGGCCTTGTGGATTTCCCATATAGTATATTAATCACAATATTATACAATAAACAAGACCTTATTCTATTCATTCCTGTCCTTTCTATTGGACTCTTGTCTTCCCCAATCAAATACTGAACTCTCATTGGTTCAGTTGCAACACAATTAATGGTCATAAACAGTGATTGATTGATCCATTGAATTATTACTAATACACAAAATCTGATTTAAGTTTTACAGAATCATTATCAATAGGTAAATATACAGGCTTTAAAATGCAGTATGTATCAATATTTGTAATAAGTTTTAATGGTTCCCAAATATAGACACAGTCAAATTATAAAATCACAATGAAAAATGCCGCAATTACAATGAATTTTATTAAAAAAATGCATTGAGTTATGAACATGACACTGAATTGACATTGCTGGCAATATGGTCCAGTATAGTTAACATTCAATAAAACATACAAAATTTAATAAAATACTAGTTTCAAATTAAAAAAATTTTATACTGAAAAATATAATCTACATGTTATAAGTCAGATGGTTATTATAATGCAATTCTGGTGTATGTTTTAGTGTATTATGCTATTTTTTGTATAATTTCAAGTTATTTGTATTATTTGCAATAATTGTCAATAAAATGTATTCATTATCTAGAATTTCATTATCACGTGTTGATGATAGTACTATAAAAACCAGTTTTTTGATGTAGTTCAAACAACATGTCAAATATCTACAACCTAATAAACAAATTAGAGTTGGCTCTCCAAAAGGTTGTTGAGCTTGAACATAATATCTGGGAAATTGTGGTGAATCAGATGGGAAATGAAGGAAGGGCTTTGTTCCAGCAAAACAAAACCACAAAGAATAGTCTGGGGACAATAATCCAAGAGGAACACAAGGAAATAGTGTTAAATTTTCAAAGGGAAATTCTCAAACGTTTGAATTTTAGCAAGGAAAGTTATAACTCATGGGAGTTTACAAAAAAAATAGAAGAGATAATCAAAAAGTCAAATTAATTGAAGGAAATGAGAAAACAACAGAAATCAACAGAAATCAAGAGGAAGTGAATCAAAAAGAAGGAAATGAAAATATTGAAATGGAAACAGATGAAAATGAAGGAAATGAAGAACAATCAAGAAGCAGAAGCGCTTCAAGAAATAATGAACATTTATCAAATGGAAATCAAGAGGAAGCACAAGTAGAACAGAAAAATAGTGAACTCAAGCCCAGGAAATCAAATGAAGAGCAGCCAACGCTCATGAGTTTGCTGAAGGGGCACCTGTGGCTGAGGGGGCCACAGGGGAAATAATTAGTAAGTTTATTTTTGTTTTTTACTTACCTTATTTTAGTCAAATAAAGGAATGGGGAAGGGGCTGTTGAGGTGGCAGCCTACACCCCCAGTGGTGTATATGGGGGTATCAATCATTGGTAGCCCCTGTAATTCAAAGGAATCAAAATGAAATCAATCAAAATATTCAAAAGAACATCAATTAATATGCAACAAAAGAAGCAATGAATAGGGAATTTGTCAAGAATTCTGGTTCTTGAAGAAGAAGATATGTTATTTTTATTAGGTGTGTTAAGAATGTTGTGATCAGGATATATGTATGAGGACAGATGTGTTTCCAATTGGTGTGTGATTGCAGCAAATGATTAGGTTCTGTTGCTGCTCAAGCCAAGTAATGGGAGAGTCCTGTGGTCTTTGGGACGCAACACTGTCTGTGGTGGTTTGGCAGGATTCTGAAAGTATCAATAATTTGCTCTTATTGTACTTGACATTAATACTATTTGGCTTAGTAGTAATGCTGATGGATATTAATTGTCTGCCTTCCAAGTGATCTTGGAAGGGATTTTTATAGTGTGAAGCTAGCAGCCAGACTGGCATTTAGCTGCAGACAACTCTTACTAGCTAGCCTATCATCCCCAAGCTACTAGTTTAACCCCTAGAGTTGGATCCCAAACCTGTATAAGGTTTTGGAATGAGGTAATATTCTAGGCTGCTGATTTCTCCTCTTCAGCCTAGATATCCCTTGACTTAATTGAGGCCCACTAAGTTGAAATCCATTTGGCTGACCCCACCTTGCACTCAGTATAATGCACAAAATTTGTACAGGCAGTCTTCTGTCTCACTTCTTGGTGAAACAGGATGTTGTAATTCCCTGCCTTTATTCTCTAGGTCAGGTTTGCGTCTAATTTGGGATCCAGAATGCCTAGCATCTAATTATAGAAGCTTCTGAATTGTCCTATGACCTGAGACCTGGAATGTCTCAGGTGTCTTCTGGATTGTAAACTATATCAGTCCTGATATAGTTTCTCCATATTCTGGAATAGACATTTCAATCTGGCTGTGGCCCGTCTATTGTCAACCAAAAGCTTTAATGATAGGGATATGGATCAGTTAACCCTAATAGATCAGGATTTCATGACATTTCCCCCCACTTGACTGAGCTATATAGTCTTTGGAAAACTTCTTTATTACAGGAATATGGGTACCAATTATTCTGGTATTAGCAATAAGACTGATGCCCACCAGATGGTGGCACAGAGGTCAGAAGAAGACTGTTGCCATTTTTTAAGGCTTTCCAAGGAGGCCAAGGTGGCGTTGCTTTGTGGGCTTTGGCAATCAGATACTGGTTCACTCTGGTCTGGACTAGAAAGTTCAGTACCAGGTGAAAACAGTGATGAAATTCTGGTAGAGGATGAAACTGTGGGGGCGGTCTTCTGTTGGTGGTGGAAAGCGCCTGGCTGAGGCTCAGGCTGTTTCAGCAGCATACCTGCTCTTATAACTTAGAGAGGGAGCCCTTGGTAGTGGCCCACATTCTGGTACCTTTACTTATTGTTTGGTGGATGGTAATCTGCCTGACCTTGATTCTATGTCCTTACTCCAATTGGGTGAAGAGGGCTTCTCCATTTCCCAACTTTATTTGGGAATGGATATAATTCCTCAATTTCTCTTTGTAGTAATGGGCCAGCATCTGCACCACAATCTTAAGCGGCACATTACCCATTCTAGCAAGGTTTTTCATAGCGTTAATGACCATGACCTGGAGGGGCAGTTGGGAGACCAGTTGGAGGAGCTCTTAGTGGGGACTGGTGATGCCAGCGGGGTAGACAAGGATTGTTGAAGCTATGTTCTGGAATTTGACTTGAAGGTGTTTTCTTCTTGGTTTGGCGGTCTGGAGGGGTTTTCTTTGCTGTATCTGTCACTGGGTATCAACAACTCAGATGCACAGGACAGTTGTATCTGTCATGTTGTCCGTAGTGTGTATGCCGCCATTGACAGTGGGGCCAAGCAGCAGGCGGTCCATGGGATGGTGTTATGTGGGGACATAATGCTTACCCCTGATCTTAGCCTGTCAATAGCAAATGCTGATGATATGGCAGTACAATGAGAGAAGGTCCAAAATAAGCTGGGTGGTCTGAAGGCGCTATTGCCTTGTTGTTATTGGTACATTTCTAACTTTATGTTGGACTGTGTGGTCTTTTTGTGCACTTTCCCCTTAGAGGCTGGGCTCTGGAAGATCAATGCTGTCTCTTGAGAAATTCCTATTCCTTTTGTTTGATATTCTCAAATAGTCCCAAATGAGCGTCAACTCTGGCTGCAGGCTGCAACTTACTGGTTTGCATAGGGAAGGAAGTTCCCTTTTGTGTCTATCTGGAGCCTAAGGCAGGTGGTGCAGCGTTCTTGTAGAGGAAGCACCCAAGTGGCTGATCCCAAAGAGGATGAAGAGGATCCTGAGTATTAGGTGGGTGATCCTTGAGTCCCCTGTAATAAAGTTCTTACTCCTGTGTCAAATTTTTTAGAATTTATTTAGTAAACTTTATTGTGAGCCAATATTTGTAATAGAGAAATATGGCTTGAGGAATCTGGTGTGGACTCTGTTAATGAGTCTTCCATTGGCCAGATCCTTGATTGTATAAGCATCTTGAGAGGTCCTTTTAATGATTTTTAAAGGGCCTTTCCAAATTCTGTCAAGCTTATGAGCCTGTCCCACAACTCTGTTGTGATACAAAACCTGAGTGCCAATTTTAAATTTGGCTAAGGCGCGTCAATTTTTATTGTCAGTCTTGCGTCCTTTATTCCTGGTGAGGGAGGTTTTGTGAAAGCTTTGGCTTGAATCTTGATAAGAGTGTTGGCTAACCTAGACATATATTGTTGGTATGTGATGTTACCCAGGTCCCCCATTGCTGTGAACAGAATTGGTGGGATAGCTGGATGTTGTCCATACATCAATTGGAACAGGGATAAGCCAGTTGTGCTGTGGATCAAAATGTTGTATGCAAACACAACAGCAGGCAGGAAGAGATATCATTTTTAAGTTTGGGCGTCTGCCAACTTACGCAGAATGTTGACCAAAGTGACGTTGGCTCTCTCAACCATTCCATTAGATTCTGGATGATATGGTGTGGAGAGCACTCCCCTCACGCCCACAAGCTCATTTAATTTGGGAATTACATGAGCAGTGAAGTTTGTTCTGTTGTCAGTAAGAATGAACTGAGGGCAGCCATGTCAATGAATAATCTGTTCCAACACAAACCTGGCTGTTGATTGGCGCTGATGTGCTGTAGCGCTCTGGCTTCCACCCATTTTGTAAGGTGATCAATTGCCACAATTATGTAGCACAAAAAACCAACACACATGGGCAGAGGCCCAACCACATCTATACTAACAGTATGCCAAGAAAACTTGGGCTCTACTGCTTTGTATTAGTGCTTACTGGTGAAAGGTTTCTCATGTTGACACTCTGTACAATAAGTCAGGGTCTCTGTTACGTCAAAGAGGAGTGACTCCCAATATTAGTGTTGTTGAAGCTGGTGGACTGTCTTTCTTAAGCCACCATGGCCCACTGCCTTGTGGGCGGCCATTATCAGGTCCAGGCGCTCCAAAGGCCTTGGAAAAATGTATTTAGCACCATTGTGGTACTTATACAACTTCTGGTTCTCAACTTTACAGTCTTTTCAGAGCTCACAAAGGATGGCCTGTACTTTGTCTGGTTTGTCCTCAAACTGGTTGGTGAGCATCTTTTGTATAGTAGGTTGGCCTGAGTTGCTACTATAGCAACTTTTGGAAGTCTTGATAAACAGTCTGCGTTCTGGTGGTTGGCGCCTAGTTGGTGGACTATAGTGTAATCAAAAGCCTGGAGTTTTAATGCCCATCAGGCTGGCGTCCTTTTGGCTCCCTCAGATTTTTTAGCCAACTGAGACTAGCTGGTCAGTGAACACAGTGAAGTGTACCCTGTACAAGTATACCCTAAATTGCTTGTAGGCGTATATCACAACAAGGCATTCCCTTTTGGTGACTGTGTGGTTCTGCTCATGTACATTCAGGGAGCAGCTAGCATAGGCCACTGGGTGTTCTGCCCCTGTGTTGTCCAACTGGGAAAAGACAGCCCCTAGAGCGGATAATGAAGCATCTGTATGTACAATAAAAGGTCTGCTGAAGTCTGGATACATTAACACAAAACTGGAGGACAGGCTGGTGTGGAGGGCATCAAAGGCGTGCTAGCATGCTTTTGCCCATAGGAAGGGGACCCCATTCTTCAGTAGATAAAACAGGGGCTTTCCAGTACAAGCAAAGTTGGGGATAAAACAGCGGTAGTACCCTACCATCCCCAAAAAGACCTGGATATTGTGTTTGCTTTCTGGCTGCTTCATCTTGGTGATTGCCTCCACTTTAGCTGGCTGAGGGCAGAGCCCTGCTGTATCCACCACAAATCCAAGTTACTCCAACTGATCCTTAAAGAATTGAAATTTTCAGGGTTTGATCTTCAAGTTAGCATCTGCCAATCTTTTGAATACGGCCTCCAGATGCTCAAGGTGTTTGGCGAAGGTTTTTGAGAGCACATTGATATTGTCCAGATAAAGTAGGATGCAGGAGAGCTTGAGATCACCCAGTATGGTGTCTATGGCCCGCTGGAAGGTTGTAGGTGCATTGCACAACCCTTGTGGCATTTGGGTTGACTGGAAAAGGCCTTGAGAAGTGATTATTGCACACTTCTCCTGCTCCTTGGTTGGAAGCTCAATTTGCCAGTACCCCAATATGAGGTCCATGGCTGAGAAGTACTTGGCCCCTCCAAGTTGATCTAGCGCATCATCAATACTGGGCAGCAGGCATGAGTCCTTCTTAGTTATTAAGTTCAAGTGTCTGTAGTCTATGACTAGCAATTACTCCCGTCCTTCTTTTTTACTATCAGGATGGGTGACGCCCAAGGACTCTTGGATGGGATCAGCATGCCTCTGTCTAGAAGTTGCTGGATTTCATTGCTCAAAGTCTCTTCACTGGTCTTCAAGTGTCAAATTGGTCAGAGGTGGACAGGTTTGTTATCCCCCATGTCTATGTGATGAGTGACCTCATTAGTGCACCTAAGATTGAAGTTGTCCTCCGCAAATATGCAACAGTATTTTTTGAAAAGTGCACTGGCTTGCTACTATTCAGTGTCATTGAGGGAAGATAGGTCATTCAGTGGAGTGGTCACATATGCAGTGGCTTCAACTTGATCAGGGAGATCCATTTATGACAGGTCTCCAATACACTCAAAACTGTCCAGTTCTTTAACTGGTAGAAGATGAACAAATCCTAAAATCTGGTACTTCTTGATGTGGATGTTGTGCCCTTGGAGATTGGCCAGTAGGACATGAATTTCATATAGCCAGGAATGATTATCCTAGGGGCAATACACAGTTTGAATCTTGAACGTCCCCATGGCCAATGAACTTCACCATATAGTCCTGTGGGGATTTCTAAAGTTAATCCCGTGTTGAAAACCTGTTGCTGGCCAGATCCAAGTGTGATAGTTGATTGCAAGCAGAATGGAATTTGTTTGTGCTCCTTGATCTGGGTGGGTAATCATTTTCCCTTTTCCCTGTACAGGTGTAGGGAACTGCCACCACACCGTCCTTTTATGCCAGATTAATGCTAGGTTTTACCTTAGCTGGTGGTTTTGCGTCCCATGTGTAGTACAGTGGGATGACCTGGTAAAGGATAGTTAGAGTGTTGTCTTTCATGTCCAATCTGACCCTGTATTTACGTAGGAATGCAGTGCCAATGAGCACGTTGTAATTTTCACTGGGTAGGACCACAGCAGGAGAGGACACAGTAATAGAGTCAAAGCGCATGGGCAGAGCGCTGTAAGCTCCTTCAGACGTGGTGTTGTGTTTTCTAGTGGTACCATATACTCTGGTGTGTGCAATGTTAGGAGTAATACCTAGCTTTCTGATAAGACAGGTGGACACAATATTAATAGGGGCGCCACTATCTATTATGGCGGCCACCTTGACTTTATTAACAGAGATATCTGCATAATTACATTCAGAGTAGAGTTCAGAGTGTAAGTTTAATATGTGTACACCCAAGGGTGCCAGAGTATCAAAGTATTGTTTGAGACTTTGGCTAATCTCAGGGAAGTTGGCCTTTATGGTCTTGTTGTAATTGTGCTGTTTTAGCAGAGTTACAAGGGGGAAATATTTAGAAGCTAGATAATAATCTTTATTGAAAGTTAGGGATTATATAGTTATTGATAATCAAGAATAACAGGAACATTATTGTGTTGATCACACAGTTGGATGGTGAAGGGGGTGACTTGATCCTTATAATGAGTCAAGTGCCAAAATAAGTCACCCACAAGAGTGATCAGCTTTTGTTCATGTTATTGCATTTGGCAATTTAAGTCCACTTCCTAGTTTGGCTATAGGTCACTGGAAGATTGAGTTGCAGGTCACAAACCTGCTTAGTCAAACCTTGCTGGCAGTTCAAGTCTGCTGTTTTGACACCCCTTCCTGGCTGAAGGTCAGCCTCCTCAGGGGTAGGTCATCAGGGGGTTTTTCAGGAGCCTGGGCGCCATACTGGACTAACTGTTGTTCTGTTGCTGGTAAGATAGCCTCTTGTTGCTTTTGTCCTGCCTTGCAGGGTCTGAGACAATCATGGTGGATGTTGTGAATACCGCTATTCACCATGTTTTGATTTTGCCTTCAGTGGGCCATTTCAAAGACAAATCCCTTGCTTTTTCTTTTGCTTCTCAAAATGAGTTGATGTCTGAATCAGGAAGTACAATTGTTTGGTTTCTTGATCCTGCGCAACTCACTTGCCCCACTCATGCTGGTGGCAAGTGATCCTACCGTGCAGGTAGTTTTTTGTGGTATTCCTCACCACTATATATTCTATTTCATATTCACCAATAAAAACTAAGTTCTATTCACATTTGTGTCTTTATGTCTTCTGTACTTCTGCGCCTCTCTCTAGCCACAACTAGTAGAGATTATTCTTCCAGGGCCGCAAGGCAAATACATTTGCCTTCCCTGTCATCTAACCAAGACTTAGTACAAATCCAATCCTAAGGTTAGGATTCCCCGTTGTGTATCTGTGCCGCGCCTCAGAACATGACAAAAAATGGTGCTCACTATAGGGGCTGTAAGCCCCTTGGTTATTCCTTTTGCATCCACGTTTTCAGGTCCTTTGCCTCTGCCTATACAAGAGCCAACTTCACCTGAAATAACCAGTCCTCCTATTGAGGAAGATATTGCCAACCAGCCTATTACCCCCACTATACTGAACCTTGGGAATGGTCCCTGCCTAGTTGCCTACCCCATGGGTACCCCTGACTTGGACCAAGTCATGGCAGTAGCCCTTAGGATAGCCCGGGAAGGAGCCATCCCTTGCCTTCAGTTGCAGTTCAGTCAGGCTGAATACGACAAATTAATTGAGGCCCCTCAATTTCCACAACATCTCCTTTCAGCAGCTGGCTCTGCTGAGTACTTACTATTGTCCTTTGTGCAGCCTGCCTTGGCCCACCATCAAATGGTATTGAGGCTCCACGTCCACAAAATCTTGTCTCTGCAAGCAGCAGTTACTCATCACTGGGACCAGTTTGCTGCCTACCAAAAATGGATTCATTCCCTGTTTTCCTTGGTATCTGACAATCAGCGCAACTCTGTCACTTCCCAGACCTGCCTGGTTAATTCTATCAAACAAATGCGCCAGTTCATCCCCAAATACATGAGAAAACGCCTATACAAGTTTCATCAGCTAGAAAAACCCTGGCAAACTCAAGTGGATTCCACCTTAAATGCTTATCTCACTGACTTCAAACAACTTGTGCAACAGCTCAATGCGTTCAGCATGTATTCCTTTGAGAAACTACACCAGGTAGCAGACTTTACTGCTAGTGGCTTTAATGAACTCATTACAGCATTTGAGCAGGAGAGAGCTGCCACCACTGCTACTATAGCCATACTTCAGAGTCAAGTGAATGAACTATCTATGCCCAAGCCAGATGTTCTGCCCTCTCCCCCTTCTGATGACTTGGTGGATAGGGAGCAGAGAATATGGGATGCCATTTGAGAGCTACATACAACTACTTACAGTCAGGGACGTCCTGCTGAGGCTCCTCAGCCTGATGCACAGGTGTTTGCATTGACTGCTCAAGTTGCGGAGCTACAGCAAGAGCTTGCCACCCTACATGAAATGAGGCAACTGCTGCTAGTCCAGTTGGGGTTGTCAATGAAGATGATTACTGCCCTGGCTTACCAGGAGCTCCTCAAATCCAATGCGCTAGGGAATTAATTGCCCTAGCTAACAAAGTGGATCAATTAAAGTGGGACCATATCAAACTGGATAGAGACGTACAAGAGATGAATGTTGTGATTGACTCTGTGAATGATAGGTTTGCCCCTTACCTCTCAGTGGGGTCATCCCTTACTTTGTGACTGGCTGAACTCTCCACAATAGTGACCACCCAAGGTCAACGCTTAGATACTACTGCACAACAGACCACTCAAGCTGTCAATACAGGTGCTTGCGCTGTTGAGACTCTTACTACCCTTGAAGAAAGTGTTTGCCAATTATGGGCTAGGCAGCCCCCCTTGGAATCCAAGGCAGAGTTTTCCCTGCATATAAACGTACTTGATAGCAACAATGGTGGTCCAACCCCTGAAGCACACTTCAAGCCTACCTTTAAGCAAGTCTTTGATCCTAAAACCTTAACCATTGCAGCTTTCCTAACTATCTAAGAAACTGCCATGAGACAGGCTTTAGACAAAGTTAAGAAAGAACATATTTTGATCTGTCTACATCCAACTTGCCAGGAGGTGGTGGTGCCTGAGCTGCCCTCCATTGAGACGTGGGAAGATATGAAGCATTTTCTGATTAATGAGTTTGGTGGTGACCTTAACCTGGAAGTAAAGAAGGAGCCTTCATGCATATTGCTTTCAAACCAAATGAGACCCTAGCCAAGTTAGCAGACAGATTCTACATGGAAGGACAGCAACTGATCACAAGCAGACAGTTGACAGCCCATGAAGCCTATACAGCTTGCACTCAAGCCCTCAAGGTTAATCAACTTATGTGCCTTCACTTCAAAGCCCATAAGGCTATGCTTTCCTCCATGAAGGGCATAAAGACGTTGTTGCAGGATATGCACCATACCCACTCTGGAGCAGTTGTTAGAGAAAATCAAGCTACTTCTAACTCTGGTTCATCTTCCTGAGGTCCTTGCATTCTTACCATGAACTCGCAAAATCCTCCTCAACGCCAAGGTTGCCACAACTGTGGTCAGATAGGTCATCATTCTCAAGTCTGCACCAACCTGCGGGTTGAAGGAGCTGATCCAAAAGAGCAGGCGGGAAAAGAGCAGTCAACCTAGAGGCAGAGATGCTCTTGGTTGACAATTCTTCCCAGTCTCTTTCAATCCCTCCCTCTATGGCTGACTCTGAGCCCGCTGATAGTGAAGCTCCTCCTATCCTCCTCTTGTTTCAAGATATCTCTGATGATTCTGATCTGGATGACTCTGACACTGACGACGCTGATGCATATGGGTACTCTGTTCTGGTTGTTCCTGAAACCATTACAGTCCCCTATAAATTATGCTCAAGAAAGACTACCACTACCGCTAAGCCTTTTCCTGAAGCCAAAGAAATTGTCTCTTGCCCTTACCTCACTCAGGCCAAGAGGTCCCCCGTGCTAGTGGAGTCATCAGAAGAAGCTTCCAAGGTTGCTGACGCTGTCTTCAAGAATTTATATGTTTTGCTCCCCCTCCAGACTGTTTATAAGGAGTTCCTGGGATTAAGATGCCTGATTGAGAAGTGGGATAAGGAACTAGCAGAGGCTCAAGATATCCTGGCTGTCCTTCCCCCCTTTGGTTGAACTACTACTCAAGTAGAGATATCCATTCAAAAAGTGAAGATCAAGGCCGTTCTAGATGCTGGCTTGCCAGTCAACGTTGTCTCCTCCAAGCTTGTGAAGAAACTCAAACTTGCCCCTGATCTTAATTATCACCAGTACTATGGCACGGCTGGGCTGTCTATGACCTGCGCCATAGGGGCGTACTCTGCTCTACCCATGCAGTTTAGCAAACTTCTTCTAGCTGCGCCAGCAGTTGTCTTGGAAAATGAGAGTTACAATCTCTTAGTTGGCATCCAGTTCCCTAGGGAATATAATGGGATAATCAACTTGAAAGATGGCTACCTCTCCATCCTAGGCTATGAAGTCCCCTTGGTCTTTGAAGAGCCAGTTAAAGTTCCTGGGAAGCGCCTCAAGACATGTGCCTTGGAATATCCCACTGGGGTTTTCAACCTCAAATATTGTACCCACTCCTCAAACATGAAATGTCCACCCATGGCTTGTCCTGTGTCTGAGGGGATCCCTCTTCTAGCCACATCTGCTGTCACCATTCCTCCTGGCTCCCAGGCCATTCTAGACTCTCAGATATCATATGAACTACCTGAGAAACCTTCTTGGAGTTGTACTCTTCCCCCTTGTTAGGACGCAACAAACCTTATTTCTGTCCTGGAATCCTAGATGTCTCCCATAAGGACCCTGTTTAAAAGGTTGGTAGCCAACCTGACTGCAATCCCCATGACCGTGTCTAGGGGGCAGGTCATTGGATATGACAAGTTGCTGAGCACTCCTGATGTCCTGTCTCTTCATCCTTTTGGCACGTTTCAAGACTTTAACCTACCTGAGGATGAGCCTCAAGTCCTATCCTTGTTCACTGCGCAAGACTTCCCACAACTGTCCCCAGTTCAGCATAAAGAGGTGCTAGACTTTCTAGACCAATTTTCTAACATCTTTGCAAAGGGCAGTACCAATCATGGGTTAGCCAAAGGCGTTATCCATCAGATTGACACTGGCAACGCTCCTACCTTCTGTGCTAAACCATATAGCCGCAGTTGTGTAGAAGACACCCAGGTATCTAAAGAGCTCAAACAACTGTTGGACGCTGGGCTGCTGGCACCTTCCCAAAGTCCTTGGGCATCCCGCTACTCATCTTAAAAAAGAAAGATGGGGGTCATCATATTGTGATGGACTATTGCCAATTGAACTCTTTGACCAAGAAGGACTCACACCCCTTGCCGTGTATTGATGATGCCCTCTGACGTCTTGGAGGCTCTAAATTTTTCTCTGCAAGGGATCTGGCATCTGGATACTGGCAAGTTGATCTATTGCCCAAAGACCGCCAAAAAGCCGTGCTCATTACCAATGAAGGGCTTTTTGAGCCTACTTGCATGCCGCAGGGGTTCTGCAACAACCTGGCCACCTTTCAAAGGGCCATGGACTCCATTCTCTGTGACTTGAAGTTGTTGTGCGTCCTAGTATACTTGGATTATATAACAGTTTTCAGTGCCACCTTCACTGATCACCTGGCTCATCTCAAAGAGGTGTTCATAAAGATTTGAGAAGCTGGCCTTAAGCTAAAACCTTCCAAGTGCACCTTCTTCAAAGAACGTCTTGAATTCTTGGGTCATGATGAGACCCAGACTGGGATTTGCCCAATGACTAAGAAGGTTGAAGCTATTGACAAAATGCTTCCGCCCACCAACCTGCAAGAGATACAAGTCTTTCTAGGGATGATGGGCTACTACAGACAGTTTATCCCTGACTTTGCAGATACTAGTGAACCTCTAGTCCAGCTGTTATGTAATGTTCCTTTTGAATGGACCGCCAGTCAACAGCAAGCCTTTGATACCCTTAAGCAAAAACTCAAAGAGGCGCCAATACTAGTGTATCCCGACTATGATAAGGAGTTTATCCTGTACACTGACACTAGTGATCTTGCTATTGGAGCTATTCTGGCCCAACTAGACAACAAAGGTGTAGGCCATCATGTAGCTTATACTTCCTGCATGCTAAACAAGCACAAAAAGAATTATAGTGTCACAAAGAAGGAGTGCCTTGCTGTGTTGCATGAAGTCAAGCAGTTTTGTCACTAAGTATATGGGACCCACTTCACAGTTGTCACTGACCACACTTCTCTTAAGTGGTTGCAACAGCTTAAGGAGTCTGGAGGGCGCCTAACTAGATGGGCTCTACGTCTGCAGGGATATAACTTCACTGTGCTCCATTGCCCTGGGATTTAACACCAGAACGCTGATGGGCTCTCCAGAATGCCCATTCTTGCTTTGCATCCTGCAGAGGCTGACTGGTTATACAAACTAATTGGGTACTTGTCTTCTTGGGAAAATGAGACAGAAAAGATTACAACTGGCCTTGTCCAAGCTATCTGAAGATACCCCCATACATGACAATCAGCTCTTCAAGAAGGTACAAGACCAGTATCTACCTTATGTACAACCCAGTCTTTGCCTCTTGTTGGTGTTGCAAGCTCATAAAGAGACTGGGCATGGAGGCATTTTCAAGACCTTTGACTGGCTTCAAAAGAATTACTTCTGGGAGAACCTTTGCCTGCTGATCCCAGACGTCATAGCTAGCTGCCACAACTGCCAGCTGCAAAGGCCTTGAGCTGTTGCCCACAAGTTCAAATTAGTCCCCCCGCAACATGCCTTCCACACTGTTAGCATTGACGCAGTAGGTCCTCTCCCTGCTCACTTTCTGGGTGTTGCTTTATTCTGGTTGTGTTTGATCACTTCAGCAAGTGGGTAGAGGCTCGCCCAACAAAATACATCATGGCTAAGACAACTGCTGCCTTCCTGTTACAAGATGTTTTCTATTGCCATGGCTGTCCTCAAGTGTTGCTCTCCAATAATGGGACTAACTTTAATGCAAAGCTGGTAACCTCTGTTGTCAAAGCCTAGGATCTCACCAGTATTTCTCTGCCCCCTACAATCTTTCTACCAATGGGGCAGTTGAGCGTGCAAATTCAACACTGGTCTCCATCATGAGGAAGCTCACCTACTCTGACGCTGCCAACTGGGACCTATACTTACCTGCCGCTCTCTTTGCATACCGCCTTAGCAAACATTGTGTCACTAGTACTCCCCTTTTTCTATGCTGTATGGGCAAGAGGCTACTACCCCATTGCTCTTGGGCCCCCCCTGCTTACCTCTGATAAGGCCATGAATCCTGACAACCACATCAAGGATCTAGTCAACCGCATAATTGATATACAGGCCACTGCCTACACTTCTGCATACAAAACTAAGGTGCTTGAGCTTTCTCCTGATAATGCTGGACGCTCCCCTCTGCCTGAATTTGATGTTGGTGACATGTACTTTACTATCAACACAGAGTAAGTGGTTGCGCACATAAGTTGGACTCTCTGTGGGTTGGCCCTTCAGAAGTGATTTTTAAACAAGGGTTCAAATACACTGTAAAGCTCCTCTCCAGTGGCTGTTTTTTTGCTCGAGTGCACGCAAAGTTCCTTTGTAAATATTACCCCCCTAAGGCCAATATAGGGGAGGAAAATGTTGTGAATACCATTATTCACCATGTATCAATTTTGCCTTTGGTGGGCCATTTCAAAGACAAATCCCTTGCTTTTGCTTTTGCTTCTCAAAATGAGTTGATGTCTGAATCAGGAAGTAAAATTGTTTGGTTTCTTGATCCTGCGCAACTCACTTGCCCCACTAATGCTGGTGACAAGTGATCCTACCGTCCAGGTAGTGTTTTGTGGTATTTCTCACCACTATATATTCCATTTCATATTCACCAATAAAAATTAAGTTCTATTCACATTTTTGTCTTTGTGTCTTCTGTACTTCTGTACTTCTGCGCCTCTCTCTAGCCACAACTAGTAGAGATTATTCTTTCAGGGCCGCAAGGTAAACACATTTTCCTTCCCTTTCATCTAACCAAGACTTAGTACAAATCCAATCCTAAGGTTAGGATTCCCCATTATGTGTCTGTGCTGCGCCTCAGAAAACAACAGTGGAGGACCTTATTCATTTTACGTTTTCTGATCACTTGAACAAGGTAAGTGTTGTTTTTGTTTACCTTTAGGATGATGGCAAAGCCAACTTTTTCTGGTTTTAGTTTACTCTTGTTGGTATTCATGACCCAGAACTTGTTGCCAACCTTGTGTCTGTCTTTGATGGGGGAAAAGGTCTTTTGTAGACGCTTTTCTTCCTTTCCCAATTGGTTGCTATTGTTCTGTATAACCTTAGGATCTAAGTGGGGTGGAACCTTGTTTGGTATTTCCATCTTAGGTCCTGATAGCGCTTGGATAATATTGGGTTGTTTTCCATAAACTAATTTGAAGGGGCTTTTAACAGTGGATCTGTTCACATGGGTCAAACATACAAGCAATGCAGTTGGTAGCTGCTTATACCAGTCTTCAGCTCTCCTGGCAGTGAGCTTGGGCAAGGCTTGCACAAGGCTGCCATTCAGCTGCTCCACACATTTATTGGCCTGAGGATGATAAGGTGCTGTCACCATGTGCTGGACCCTATTTTTAGTGAGGTATATATTGGTATCTTCAGAGGTCAATTCTTTGCCTCCATTGATTATCAGGAGTTCTGGCTTTCCAAACTTGCTGATGATTTCTTTTTGTATGAAGCGTTGTATGTCATTGCCAGTATGTGTTTTAACTGCTTGGGCTACTGGCCACCATGTGGCAAAGTTGATGGCGGTAATAATGTACTTTTTGTTATTGTGCTTCCTGGGAATGGGCCCCACAATATCCAGGGCCCACACTTTAAATGGTAGTTGCGTGCAGATGGTTAATACTGATTTAGGTGGGGTCTCACTCCTTGCAATTTTCCACATACTTTGCATTGGTCCAAGACTTCTTGAACGTCTTGATATAAGGTTGGCCACCAAGCCTTGTGTTTTAGGAATTTGTAAAGGTTACAACTCTTTGTGTGGCCCAGATCTCTAGGGTAGTGCAGGATGGTATCAACTTGCTGATGTTTGGGAATGTATGGGATGGTTGTCCTGCCAGACATTATTTTTGGTGTAGGGTTCCGTAGACGTTGGCAAATAGGTGCTTGGCTTTAATGACAGTTTCTCTTGTGATATCTGTAGTGCCAGGGGGAAAACCTTTGTCTTTTGTAAGCAACACCGGGAGGGGCCAGTCTGGGTCAAGCCCATTCTTTCCCCTAGTGGCTCTGACATATAATTATGACAGCAAATCAGCCATGGCCAACTCTGGGCCCGGCTTGTACTGTATGAGCATGTTGAACCTTTCCAGAAGTTTCATCCAACAGGCTTGAAAGTGGGATAGGTTCACTTGGGTTTTGAAGTAGATGAGTGATTTGTGGTCTTTCAGGGCTGTGAAATCTTCTTGTTGTTCCAGATAGCAGCGCCATTTAACTAGGAAGTGCACAATTGCCAACAGCTCTTTATTGTGTATGAGATACTGGCACTTGCCATCTGTCAACTTGTGTAATTCTAGGCCATGGGTAGGAAATCACCATCATTGCTTTTGATTCATAGTACTCCTTCAATGGATGTGTCAGAGGCGTCTGTCTCCATTCAATACTCCCCATCACATTTGGGGTATTGAAGGATGGGTGCTGTTGTAAGTTTCTCTTTAAGGCATCTGAAGCAAAGGTCTCTTTGGGGGGTCCATACAAACTTGGATTTGGCGCCAGTGATGACGGAAAGAGGTGCAGTTAGGACGCCACAGTCAGGTATGAATTGGCGTACATAGGCAACCATCCCCAGGAATGTGCAGAGTTCTGAATTTTCCTTTGGTGGTGGCATTTTACAGATAGTCTGGATTTTCTGGCTGTCAGGCTTTATGCCATCTTTTGAAACTATGTGTCCCAGTGTTGCGCTTTTTTCATTACAGCGCCACAATTATTGAGATTATAGGGCACATGGCATTTGCCAGAATACAATCATATGTGAGGATATGAGTAGTACTGTATAAGAAGAGCCAGGATAGAACAGAACCATGATTATTGCCCAGCAATGGCTTCTGATTGCGCAGAAGCACTTAAGGATTAGGATAAAGGTCAACCAGATTAAGGATAAAATAAAGATGGTTCAAAGATGATTTTATTGTAAATGACTAATTCTTCTTATACCTTCTACCAGGGTAATCTCTGGGCTGGTAGCAATGTCTTCTAGGAAATTATAACACACCCCAAATTTGGGTAATTATTAATCTAGGTTTGGCACTTCTTGCACGTCAACCAATAGAATATCTTCATCTTCACCCAGCACAGGTGATCCTTGCTGGCGTGGAATAATTTAGTTACTTCAGGATCACTTCCTGCTTTCTTAGCATACTGCAGCTTAATTATTATTAATGTGACAATTAAGGGAATTCAAGATTATGTGGAATCAAACCCAGCGCCTCAGCGCTCAATGTAAAGGTAAGGTGGCGCTTTCAATAGTTTTTAGTTGGCGCTGCGGCGCCTGACGTAAAGTAGTTTGGCGCTTAATCCAATTGCTAAGCAGTGCTGCGGCGCTTTGTGTCTTTATTAAGTGCAGCAGCGGCAACTTGTGTGTCATTAATTGCCGCGGCGGCGCTTGTCATTGGCTAGTATTAGGCTTAGGTCAGCAGACTACTGCTAATCCAATTTGAATGTAGCTTATAATACCAATTTATGTTATTTGGTAGCTGCAATTCATATCTGCGAGCTCTGTCATAATTAGTGACATTGTATTTTGTACTACTAATTTATGGATTTGGTTGTAGCAACCCCAATCTGTGGGTTCCGTCATAATTGGCATCATTGGTTGGTCAAAATTCCCAACATTTAGGAAGGGAAGCTGTTTGCAGAAGAACTGGCATTTGGAAGGCTTGGCTAGCAGTTTATGTTGCACTAGGGTGGCAAAGACTGCCTCTATGTCCTTGTGATGCTGTTCCACTGAAGGACTGTAGACAAGGATGTTGTCCAGATATACCAGAGCATGCTTGCCAATAGGGAGGGCAAACACCTTGTTCATGAAGGTCATAAAGGTTGATAGGGCGTTTGTCATTCCAAAGTTGAGTACCACACACTTTTACAAACCGTATTTAGTGTGGAAGGCTGTTTTGGGGATGTCTTCCTCCTTGATACAGATCTGGTTATAGCCTGCAGTTAGGTCAATCTTGGAGAAGACTGTGGCGCCACCCAAGGCATAAAAGAGATTGTCAATGAGTGGTAGTGGGTAAAAATTCTTGATAGTAACTTTGTTTAGGGCTTGATAATCTGTGACTAGGTGCAGGGTACCATCTTTCTTTGCTACAAAGAATACAGCAGCACCAAAAGGAGACTGTGAGGTGCGGATAAGTCCTTTCTCTAACGCTTCCTTGAGGTAAGCACATAGGGTGTTGTCTTTGTTTGAGGTAAGGCAGTAGATGGGTTGTGCCTTGGGTACAGCTCCTTTGAGTTGGATGGAGTGTTGGATGTGTTTCTCTGGTGGCAATCCAGGTAGAGCCTCCTTGAAGATTTCTGGGTTACAAGCCACAATTTTGCAATCCTGCAGTGTGGTGGTGTATTGGTGACTTTTGAAGTGAATGACCTTGTACTGGCAGGAGTCTCAGACAATTGTCTTGAGGCTCTCTTGTTTGTCCAAGGTCTCTGTGATGCATACAAAGACATGATTGCGCAGGAGTTGGTCTACTGAGTCAGGGTAGATCTGGTGGTTGACACCTTCACGTTTGATGGTCAGTACAGAGGTCACCCAGTCTATGTGGGGATTATTCTTTTGCAGCCAGTCCAGTCCCAGTACAATGTCAAACCTGGGAAAGTCAATAATGGGACCTTGAATGGTGAAGTGTAGGCTCTCTAGCATGACAGAGAAGGGGACAGTCTCCTGTGTCACAACAATATGATGTTTGTCAGATAAAACCACGCTTCTAATCTGCAAAGGATTAGTGGCTAACTTAACTTATCTACAAAGCTGCTGTTGACCAGGGTTCAATCTGCGCCCAAGACCAGGAGTGCTGAGCCCATTTAACTGCAAAAACAGAAAGGGTAAGACATCATTTTATTTGGGTGTCTGGCAATGTTGTACATTACCGAGTCTTCTGAGGGTAATTGAATCATTGGAAATTGATCCACATCCTCAGGTTGGTATTCATTGTTGGGCAAGTCAGGAATAGTCTGGGGAGAGCTTGGCTTGCTTAATGCTCTCCCCGGGCTTTTCCCCCATATTGATTGTCCTGAGTGGCAGTGACACAAAAATGGGTTTGGTTTGACTGGCAGTTGTTTCTGTTCCCATTTTCATTTGAACCTGCAGGTTTGTGGTTTGTACTGCCATTGTTGTTCCCAGGGGGTGGTCTGTTGGAACGCCCATCTGGATGAGAGTCCTTGGGTTGTTCTCTTTTCCCTGTTTGTGCCTTGTGAAAAGCGTCAGATGTTTGTTCTGCTTTCTCTGCCTTGCAGTATAGGCTTTTCAAGTTGGTTACTTGATCCAGATTCATTTGTCTCATTATGTGCAGCTTGAGTGTTTTGTAGTACATGAAGTGGGTGGCTGGAGTGTCAAAGGCCATGTCAGAGGGAGCGCGTAGTTGGAGTTCCTTGTAAGCACGGATGAGCTCCTTTGAAGTGCCAGTATGGCTCAAGTTCTTCACTTGGTGGATGATCATAAGTGTGGTGTCCTTCAGCACAAATCTTGCCAGGAAGTCTTGTTTGAAGGTGTCCCAATTCTTCTTGGTGTATTTTTCATGCCACTTGTTGCACCAGGTGCCAGTGTTGTGAGTCAAACAAATGGAGATTTCTGCAATCCAGAATCTCTGTGGGCATTCCATATGAGCTAGCTTGCTTTGGGCAGATTGAATCCCTGCTGTGGTGTTATTGTTGTTGGCTTCTGCGAAAGGGTCCAGGGCAGCGCTTCAAAGTCTTTGGGCTGCGTAGGCTGTCATAGTGCTTTCATCAGTTGGACAAGGCATAGCGGGGGTAGCCTGAAAGAACCCTTGTGCGGACATGGTGTTGAAGGCAGAGAGCAGGATCACCGTATTTTGGTACAGGGCAAAGCCATTGGGTATTTCTGTACCAGGTGTGTACAGAGTCCAGTCTAGCGGGAGGCCAGCCATGATTCTATCAAGGATTTGTTGACTGAAGCAGGTACAGGCAATAGGTGAATTTTGGTGATTAAAGTAGGATGGAAAACCTACCTGTGCTATCAATGTTGTAACTGTGCTGTTTTAGCAGAGTTACAAGGGGAAAAATATTTAGAAGCTAGATAATAATCTTTATTGAGAGATAGGGATTATATAGTTATTGTGAATCAAGGATAGCAGGAAAATGATTGTGTTGATCACACAGTTGGATGGTGAAGGGGGTGGCTTGATCCTTGTAATGAGTCAAGCACCAAAACAAGTCACCCACCGAGAGTAATCAGCTTTTGTTCATGTTATTGTATTTGACAATTCAAGTTGTCTTCCTAACTTGGCTTTGGGTGAATGAATAATCAGGTTGTGGGTCACAAACCCGCTTACTTGGAACCTTGCTGGCAGGTTGAGCCTGCTGTTTTAACAGTATCAATGGGAAGGGAGAATTCAACTCCCTTCAAGGAAGGTATGTCTTTGGCTACGCTGGGATTGAAAGCAAGGCAAGTTTCCTGTACTTGAGCCATATATGGTTTGGAAACTGTCTCTAAAGTGTTTGATGCAACCTTCTTTGGGCGTCCCCTACCTCTGGCAGGAATAGCATAAAGGTTGTCTGACACAAGCATGTGTAAAGGATCCTCTTTGAATTCCTGTTTGGGGACAAAGTGAGATGGCTGATTGGCCAAAGGCGGATCTAGTGTTGATGCCTCTGGAGTAGCTGTCTCAGAAGGAGCTGTATTGGACTCAGCTGCCTCTGAAGACTGGCGGTCTGGTTCTTTTGGAAAGGGGAAGTGGTGGACTCAGTATATTGCTCTACTGGCCCACCTTGGCTTTTCCCTGGTCATCCTGTTTTTGGTTGACCACCACATTTACTTAGAAATCACACCTTTTCCCCTTGCAAGCGCTGGCCCAGTGTCCTTTCTTACCACATTTGTGGCAAGGGCCTGGTGGTTCCTTGGCCTTGAAATTGCTTCCTGATTTATTGTTGGACTTGGAAGCGGCATTGTTGGACTTGGGTTTACAAGTCTTATCCTTGGTGGGGATAGATGTGAGATTATTTTGTCCTTTATTTGGGGCTCCAAACTGGGCCCCAAGGTGGCTCAAATAGCTGGTGATTTGTTGGGTTGAGCTGGATTGATCTAAAACAGGGAACATGACATTGGCTAACTCCCTGCATGGCTGCAGTGCCTGTCCCATGGTGATTCTGCAGTCCAAATCAGATAGGACACTAGTGCCTAGGAGAACGTGCGCTTAATGATAGAAGAAGTCAGCAAAGTCTTGAACAGACTCATATTTTTTGAACAAGATGTTACTGAACTCCGCTTTTTGAGCCTGTAATCTAGTTTCACTACCAAATTCTTCAATAATGACCTGGGGTGCGTCTTTGTAAGTCCAATTGTCTAGTGGTAGGCGGGGAATGATGACGTCTACGCAGTTGAGATCAAGAGTGTTTATGAGGGTGATTACCTTCATATGATCACTTGCACCTCTCATGGACATTTCAAAGAGGCGGATGAAAGTTTGAATGTTTCCATTTCTATCAAACTTTGGCAGGATAAGCGGCTTAAAATTATGATCAGGGAAATTTGGTTCTGTGTCTTCCTTTCTAGTGGCATGAGTATTACTGGCATGCAGTACTGAAAAGGGAGTGAGAGGTGGCAAGGCTGCTACCCCTTGAGGAACTCTACGGGTATCACCTGAGTCATTGCTCACATTGTCAGGATAGAGGTTGAAGAAACCAGGTGAAGAAGAGTTTTTTTGTTGCTCTGGACTTGATGCTGGTACAGGCAACACTCTTATGCCTGAAGACGTGCTACTTTCAGAGGAGGCTAAAATTTTCAAACTAGCCAGTCTGGCTAGCACATAAGCTTTAAATTCCTTACGCGAGGTTTTGTTTCTATGTACCTGCTCTAGTAGAGAACTGTAGTTGTTCTCTGCTGTTAATACTTTACTGGCTAAGAGATCCTGGCAGTTTAACAGCTCCTTGGTCTGGAACTCAGCGGCGGCAAGATCACAGTGGAGCCCTGCTATGTCTTCATACAGCTCAGATGCTAAATTCTGTGCATCTTTTACTGCTTCCCATAGCTTCTTATGGTCCTTGGTGTATTTAACGTGATCCAGGCAGCACTGATGGTCCTCCTACTTGTTGCAAACAGTATGCTGGCTACGGCTGGTGGCCTTTGTTTTGTTGACCATTTCTGCAATCTTGTTGATATAATTGACTACCTTGGAGTGACGCTGTCCTGCTTGTTGCAGTTGTCTCTAATTGACTGCTGCAAGTCTTCCTGCTGGGCAACAAGATCTACATGATCTTGGTTTCTGGGTAACGTCTTCACATGGCGGCTTAGTGTTACACAATGGCTTGTTACATCTGCAACCCATTGTGCGCTTAGGCCTCAATTATCCAGGACACCATCCACAAGCTGATCAACCTGGTTATTGAATGGTTTGACTATCTTTTCTTCCCTACCATGGGCAAAGGCGGTGGAGTCACATACGTCTGCCACAACAGTCTGTACAGTTGTGAAGCTGATGTTCAGTTGACTGACCAAATTAAAGTTGGCCAACTGTAGCTCAGAGCAAAAGCAGTTGAGCTTGTTCAGCTTGTTTAGCTCCAGCTCCTGCCTGGAAACCATTTGTTGAAGATGTTTGATAGCTGGGTGCACAAAATATGCAAGCACCTCTTGGACCCTTCTCTGATGCAGTTAGAGGAGCTGTCCCAGTTGGGTGCAAGTGACATCCTGGTATCTGTGGAAATTGTTACTCAGGTTATTGGTAGTACCATCAATCTGGAACAAATTGAACTCAGTGTCGCCCTGGGGATTGTTGAGGCTACGTCTACCATGTTGCAAAGCTTGAAGAATGGTGTGTACCTACTCTATGCTATATTGTTGTTGGCCCATATCAACGGCAGTCCCTGTAATATCTAGCTGGATCATATCCAGCGGAAGCATGGGTGCTTCATATGGAGTCGGCTCTAAGCAGAAGGATTGGTCTTGCTCTGTATTGCTGGTCTCCATGTATCCCCCATACTTATTGACAAAGCTGTGGGTCAACAATGGCAAGGCAGCGCCTTGACTTGACACCAATGGAAGCTTGTTTTTGTTGTGAGCACCACTGTCAATCATTCTGGTTCTTGAAGAAGAAGAGATCTTATTTTTATTAGGTGTGTTAAGCATGTTGGGATTAGGATATATGTATGAGGACAGATGTGTTTCCAATTGGTGTGTGATTGCAACAACTGACTAGGTTCTGTTGCTGCTCAAGCCAAGTAATGGGAGAGTCCTGTGGTCTTTGGGACGCGACACTGTCTGTGGTGGTTTGGCAGGATTCTGAAAGTATCAATAATTTGCTCTTATTGTACTTGACATTAATACTATTTGGCTTAGTAGTAATGCTGATGGATATTAATTGTCTGCCTTCCAAGTGATATTGGAAGGGATTTTTATAGTGTGAAGCTAGCAGCCAGACTGGCATTTAGCTGCAGACAACTCTTACTAGCTAGCCTATCATCCCCAAGCTACTAGTTTAACCCCTAAAGTTGGATCCCAAACCTGTATAAGGTTTTAGAATGAGGTAATATTCTAGACTGCTGATTTCTCCTCTTCAGACTAGATATCCCTTGACTTAGTTGAGGCCAAATAAGTTGAAATCCATTTGGCTGACCCCGCCTTGTGCTCGTTATAATGCACAAAATTTGCACAGGCAGTCTTCTGTCTCACTTATTGGTGAAACAGGATGTTGTAATTCCTTGCCTTTATTCTCTAGGTCAGGTTTGTGTCTAATTTGGGATCCGGAATGCCTAGCATCTAATTATAGAAGCTTCTGAATTGTCCTATGACCTGGGACCCAGAATGTCTCAGTTGTCTTCTGGATTGTAAACTATATCAGTCCTGATGTAGTTTCTCTGTATTACGGAATAGATGTTTCAATCTGGCTGTGGCCCGTCTATTGTCAAACCACAGCTTTAGTGATAGAGATATGGATAAGTCAACCCTAATAGATCAGGATTTCCTGAAAGAATTCAAAGCGCCAGAAGGAAGTTCAACTTGGGTCAGAGAAGCCTATGAAGTAGGCGCAAGTATCAATTTCAAAGAAATGATGGAAATTCAAATGAATGTCACCATGAATTTTGACAAATATATCTTTGAATGTCTTGAAAAATTTCAATTTTCAACTATAAACTCATATGAAATAAACCTGAAAAAAGTCAATTTCAAGTTCCACAAGAAAACATCAAAGCAGCAATCTTCAATAAATTAATTGAATCAATAACAAATCAAATAGGTGATGCATTTTTAGTCAATAAGATGAAACCTTTATTCATATCTTTTGCAGAGGCATGGGGGGCTGATCCCTCCAAAATGACCAAATTCCCTTTAATCAAATTTTAAAATAAATCCTATACAAATAGATTAGTCATTGTATACAAGACATTCTGCTTATTTGCAGAAAGCTATACCTCACAGTAATCGCATCTTTCTGTTTACCTTAGGATAATAATACACTGCATTATGAAGGCCAACATGAAGAAGCTGGAGGACGTCCCCCCTTCAAGTGGACGTCTGCCAGCTGGTGCTGGATAAAACAAAGGTGCTGCAGGGCTACTAAACAGTAGAGCATGTCTTATACAACTGTTTTATTTTAAACTCATTATATGGATACACAATACCTCCTGAGAACCAACTCCCAATCACTTCCCTTTTGCAACTATCTTTTATAAGACACTCAGCCACCACCAGGGTACTGAGCGCCACCCCTCTAGAAATTGGCGCCAGAGTTGTCCACCATGTACAGAAGAGTATATGGTCCCAATTGGATGCATTAGCAGAAAATATAATTTCAGGGTATAATACCCAGGAATAATTGTATTCCCCTTTGCAATTTGCATCCCCTAAATAAATAATTGTAAGGGATTATATCCCTTTCACAAACAATGCAACAAATCTTGAATCTCTTAGTGCAAAAGAAAAATTGAAATAGCATTTTTAAATGCTAAAACTAAAAACATTAATAGTAACAGTTCAATTGAATTAATCATTTCAAATCTGCATTCAAAATTAATTAATGAATGTGCTTTCAAAAGCAAAAACAAAAGCAAGAGCAAAAACTCTAACCAAATTGAAAATATAAATTCTACTCTAAAATCCAAGATTCAAGGCCCAGATGATGAATTCTGTTAAGATTGACAATTCATTACCCCAGGAAACCCGGGCCCAAGGGTGGGATTCAAACCCTGAACCTACATCCCTGCAGACCGCTGGGCCCATGGACCAAGGGCCCGCTCACCTGTGTTTTTTTGGGATCAAGCCCTTGCAAGCTGAGGCTCCTGCTAAGTCCCAAAGCCAGAATACCTGCACCAGCTCAACCATGGTGGCGCCCAAAGAGGAGCCTCTCAAATTTCCTAATGGAAGCAGAGATGGCGCCTCTGTGAATTTCATGAGTTTGAAGTCCTCTCAAGTAACCAATCAAACCCTACTGCCAAAGATAAACCCAGGCTTTGGGCCCAACCCCTTGACCACAGCAAAGAATCAAGAAAATTGAGTGACCAAATTGGACGTTCTGACCAATGAGAGAACACCCAGCCAAGGTGCCATTTTGCTGCTCCCACACCTGGGCCCTCTGGCTGCCCGCCCGCACTTTTCCCAATATTTTGAAAAAGCCCCAATGGAAAATACTAAGTTTGGAGGCAGAATGCTATATATGCCTATAGATTCTGCGCTCAAACCTTATTGCCATTTTTAAATAAAGGTTATGTTACTTTGGCTCTTACAGCTATTGCCATATTTTTTATTTGCCGTCTATCAATTCAGTTCAAGATCTCCCAGCCCTCCTGCCCCACTGCCTGCAGTTTTCTGTCCATCTGGTGCACCCTTTGGGCCCGTTCACTTCACTGATTATCCCTTGAAGCCCAAATATAAGGATTATACACCAGAGAAAATCCTCAAACTTGACCTGCTAGCCCGCATTCAATCCGCTATTAGATACAACTGCCAAGGCCTGTGGATATTCTCCACCCCCAAACTATTTAGAGGAAAATTCAATTATCTCCTGGCCTACAATATCTATATGGAACTGCCCGTAACACCCAAACTGATGCCAGCCTCCTCACCCAACCTTCCAACCGACCATACCAGCAAGCTTTTTGGAATAGTGTACATCACCCTCACAGGGGTGGTGGACACCATTGTACTGGCTGCCGGCCCGTGGTCTTGGGTGGGGAAGTCTGCTTCCTACCTTCTAAAGTTAGCTCCTCTCTTGTGGTGGGCCCTGCCCGCAAAAACCCCAGCCCAAGTTACCCCCAGAAACAGCGGGCCAGCCGCCCAAGACTGGATCCCTGACATTATGGCAATCTTTTTAAAACCTGGTACCCTGAGCCCCAAGATGTTGTTATTTCTTGGGGCATCTTGTATGCTTTTGTTATTGATAATCACTTATTACACCTATAAGATGACCATGAACCTGGTCTCTTCCATGTGGAAGAATGCAAACCCAAACAACCTGAAAAGAACTGACACCGCCACCACCAATACCAACAAGCCCTCCTCCCAAGTGCAAAATGTAATTTTGAACCAATCCCTCACCAAGGTTGAGATGCCCCAGATGGGGAAGCTCACACTCAAGGAAGCCCAACACGCCATGCCAGTCCTCTGCTTGCATTTCCAGACCAACACCCCCTCCTACTCCAGCAACACCGAGAAGGTACTAGGGGTTGCTTCCATGCTCTCTAGAGACGCTCTAGACTGTTTCAGCAAAGCCACAGCAGAAGATGTAGAATTCTGTTTGGACTATGCCAAGTTTGAGGCTGAGTTAATGGCAACTGGGGAGGATTGCAACACCAGATACTACGCCCTGAACTCCTTGCTAGAAATCCGCCAAGGCTCCTGACCCATTCAGGCATACATTGACAAATTCCTTAAACTGAAGACCCACACTCAACTTGAGGACAAATTGTCAGCCATCATCTTCTGAAAGGGAGTGAACCCAGCCATGAAGGACTTATTGAAGCACCACCTGCCCACCCTTGGCTTGGAAGACCTGGTCCCCTTATGCAAGGGCCTCAGCATGAATCAAGAGAATGCTGGGCCCTCCCAGACCCACCAAACCCAAGCTGCCACACCCAATAGAGGGGGGATGACCCCTGAGGAACTTCAAAGACACTACAGAGAAGGACTCTGTTTTCACTGCCATGAAGCAGGGCACTTGACCAGAGCCTGCCCTAAGAAAACCCCTGCTCCTGTCTCTTTGGCCCAAATAAACGCTTCTTCACAGTCTTACAAGTTCATCCTAGTATCCATGAACTTTTGAGGAACAATCCAAAAACTAAAGGTGTTCATTGACACTGGAGCAGATGAGAGTTTCATTGACGCTGACTTAGCCCAAGAACTAGGCCTGTCTGCCTCTGAGAATTGTTTACAGATCATCTTGGGAAACAGCACCAAGGATACAGGATATGAATGTGAACAAGAACTACCCTTGGTAATAGGAAACAACACATACCCATCATCTCTCATCTTGTTGAAAGGCCTACCACACCCCCTCATTCTTGGGGACTCCTGGTCAGACAGGCATGGCCTCATCCTCAACTACCAAGAACAGAACGTCACCTTAGGTGATAAGGGTACCCGCAACACTGTTCCCTTTTGCACAAATCCCAAGGAACCCACCCAAAGGCTCATGACCATACAGATTGAACCAAGCGTGGGTGTCCTCCCTGCTTCCCTAGGAAAATGGACCCACATATTCAGCAAAGAGGCAGCCACCCGTCTCCCCAAACACACCAAGTATGATCATGCTATTGACCTCCTGCCTGGCACCAAACCCAAACATGGACCTATCTATAGCTGCAACCACAAGGAGCAGCTGGCTCTCAAGGCATATATCAAAGACATGACCAAGAAAGGCTTCATCTGCGTGTCCAAGAGCCCTTGTTTGTCACCAATGCTGTTTGTGGGCAAGAAAGACGGTGGCATGCGCCCATGTGTTAATTATCAGAAATTGAACAAGATAACTGTAAAGAATTGCTACCCCATACCTAACGCTGACAACTTGTGCAATGTGCTGACAGGCGCCCAGGTGTACTCCAAGATTGACCTTAGAGATGTGTTCAACCAAATTCAAATCAAAGAGGGCAACAAATACAAAACAGCGTTCAAGACCAGGTATGGACTCTACAAATACCTGGTGATGCCATTTGGACTATGCAACGCCCCTAGCACCTTCCAGTGCATGATAAACACAGTATTGGGCAAATACCTTAACCAGTTCTGTGTGGCCTACCTCAACAACATCCTCATCTACAGCAAGACCCACAAAGAGCACTTACTCCACCTAGATCTAATCCTGAACAAACTCTCCCAAGCCAACTTACACGCAAAGCTCAAGAAGTGTGAGTTCTTCCAACCAGAAGTGGAATTCCTGGGCTACATAGTGAAAACTGGAGGGTTTGCAATGGCCCAGGATAAAGTGGACACTGTGACCTCCTGGCTGGCCCCCAAATGCAGAAAAGATGTGAGAAGTTTTTTGGGCCTGGAAAATTACTGCAGGGATTTCATCCAAAAAATTTCTCACATCACTCTGCCCCTGACCCACCTGTGCTCCAACAAGGTTGCCTTTGCCTGGACTCTGGAATGCACCACCGCCTTTGAAACCCTGAAACTTGCCTTCACCTCTGCCCCTGTCCTGGCCATGCCTGGCCCCTCCAAGCCATTTGTGCTGGAAACTGACACGTCCAACTTTGTGGTGGGTGGGGTCCTTCTTCAGGAAGGAGGGGATGGTATGCTACATCCTGTAGCATATTACTCCAAGAAGATGCTGCCTGCGGAAGGGAACTACCCAATTTACAACAAAGAGATGCTAGCCATTATGAAGACCCTGAAACATTGGCGCCGGTACCTCTGTGGCGCTGAATTCCCAGTAAAGGTCCTGACAGACCACAAGAACTTGGTCTATTTCTTCAAACCACAACAGCTCAACCAACAACAAGCAAGATGGGCTTTAGAACTAGCCAACTACACCCTGACCATAGACTACAAGCCAGGAAAGGTGAATGTAGTACCCAACGCCCTGAGTAGAAGAACTGACCTGGCACCCACCCACATAGAAACTTGCAACCACAACACTCAAGTACTCTTGGACCCAGCTAGCCTAGGCATCCACCTGGGATTGATGAAGATCAGGGCCAGCAAACCAGAAGTACTGAAGGCCCAATCACTCAACAAATTCACCAAAACCATGATTGCCAACCTTTCAAAATCCTTGGATAGCTCCCATTACCACAAAGGCTACTCATTGAAGGGAACAACACTAATGCTGCACAACAGAATCTTTGTGCCAGAAGGAAGCATCAGGACCAACATCTTGAGAGATTATCACAATTCTGAGATGGCCAGACACCCAGGGAGACTCAAGACCCTCCAGAGCATTAGAAGGAACTTTGCCTGGCCAAAGATGGACCAAGAAGTAAGTGTATACCTGAAAGGATGTGAGACCTGTGGACAAACCAAACCCCGCAGAAACAAACCTGAAGGACTTCTAAGACCCTTGGATATACCTGCTGGACCCTGGAGATCTGTTTCCATGGACTACATTGTTGAATTACCCCCATCCCTCTCCTTCAACGCAATCCTGGTCATGGTAGACCGCTTCACCAAGATGGCATACTTTGTACCAACCACCACTCATTGCACAGCAGCAGAGACAGCCCAACACTTCCACAACTGCATCCTCACCCAACACGGGACACCTGAGGAAATCATCACAGACAGAGGACCCCAATTCACGTCAAACTACTGGACACAAGTGATGAAAGACTTGGGAATCAAGCGGTGTGTATCTACCTCCTATCACCCGCAGACTGACAGCCAAACCAAAAGAGTAAACCAGATCCTAGAACAATACCTATGATGCTATGCCAATGCCAACCAGGACAATTGGGCCAACATGCTTCCCATGGCCCAGTTTGCATACAATAGTAAAGACCACGCCTCCACTGGGATGTCCCTGTTCAAAGCCAACTACGGTTTTGACCCCACCTGGGATCCCAAGATTGGCAAGAAGGAAACTAACACCACTGGACGTTCCTGGGTTGAGCGGATCCACAACACACAAAAAACATGCTTGACCAACCTGAATTGTGCAGTGCAGACATACAAAGCCTTTGCTGACCACAAACAAACACCAGGCCAACCCTTGCAAGTTGGGGATGAAGTATACCTGGACTCTCGCAATGTGCCCCTACATGTGCCCTATAGGAAGCTAGCTCACAGAAGAAGTGGCCCTCACAAGATCACCAAACTAATTGGAGAAGTTGCTTATAATCTAGACCTAACCCCCTCCTGGAAGATTCATGAAGTATTCCACTAATCCCTGTTGTTTAAAAAGGATGGGAACTTGCTCCCCCACCAATGGCTTAAGACAAACCCCCTGCCCCTCCAAATAGGCCGCGCTGAAGAATAAAAAGTTGAATACATACATGGCAACAGGATCCACTACCAGAAACCCCAGTACTACATCAAATGGAAAGGATACCTGCTAGAAGAAAGTACATGGGAACCGCTGAGAAACCTAGCTAATGCCCAAGAAGCTGTCCAACTCTATCTGAACAAAAAGGACCAGAAGAGAGGGCCCTTGGGGAAAGAAGCAGATGATGTCAGGATTGACAATTCATTACCCTGGGAAACCTGGGCCCAAGGGTGGGATTCAAACCCTGAACCTACATCCCTGCAGGCCGCTGGGCCCATGGACCAAGGGCCCGCTCACCTGTGTTTTTTTGGGATCAAGCCCTTGCAAGCTGAGGCTCCTGCTAAGTCCCAAAGCCAGAATACCTGCACCAGCTCAACCATGGTGGCGCCCAAAGAGGAGCCTCTCAAATTTCCTAATGGAAGCAGAGATGGCGCCTCTGTGAATTTCATGAGTTTTAAGTCCTCTCAAGTAACCAATCAAACCCTACTGCCAAAGATAAACCTGGGCTTTGGGCCCAACCCTGTGACCACAGCAAAGAATCAAGAAAATTGAGTGACCAAATTGGACGTTCTGACCAATGAGAGAACACCCAGCCGAGGTGCCATTTTGCCGCTCCCACACCCAGGCCCTCTGGCTACCTGCCTGCACTTTTCCCAATATTTTGAAACAGCCCCAATGGAAAATACTAAGTTTGGAGGCAGAATGCTATATATGCCTATAGATTCTGCGCTCAAACCTTATTGCCATTTTTAAATAAAGGTGATGTTACTTTGGCTCTTACAGCTATTGCCATATTTTTTATTTGCTGTCTATCAATTCAGTTCAAGATCTCCCAGCCCTCCTGCCCCACTGCCCGCAGTTTTCTGTCCATCTGGTGCACCCTTTGGGCCCGTTCACTTCACTGATTATCCCTTGAAGCCTGAATATAAGGATTATACACCAGAGAAAATCCTCAAACTTGACCTGCTAGCCCGCATCCAATCCACTATTAGATACAACTGCCAAGGCCTGTGGATATTCTCCACCCCCAAACTATTTAGAAGAAAATTCAATCATCTCCCAGCCTTCAATATCTATATGGAACTGCCTGTAACACCCAAACTGATGCCAGCCTCCTCACCTGACATTCCAACCAACCATACCAGCAAGTTTTTTGAAATAGTGTACATCACCCTCACAGGGGTAGTGGACACCATTGTACTGGCTGCCAGCCCGTGGTCTTGGGTGGGAAAGTCTGCTTCCTACCTTCTAAAGTTAGCTCCTCTCTGGTGTGGTGGGCCCTGCCCACAAAAACCCCGGCCCAAGTTACCCCTGGAAACGGTGGGCCAGCTGCCTGAGACTGGATCCCTGACAAATCTGACAACAACCACTGTATAGGCCTTAAATTGAGCTCTGAAACTCCAAAAGCAACCAATCAACCAAAAATTAAATGCTTAAACATAAACTGCCAATATTCAGGGGAACCACCCAGCCAATCACGGGATGCAAAAATACCAAGCCAGAGAAATAGTCCTCATCCAGACCCAAAATACTATCCCCACCATAGTGAAGAAGTACATTGCAATGCAATAACCCAAATTACTTATTCTTCTTCTTGCATTGCAGGCTGCAGCCTGAAAAGCAATACTTTCCAATCTATTATTGCAGGATCACCTGGTAACCACTTTGTTCCCTCCTTCACTTGATCTCAGCATTTAAACTGAGAAATTTCCTCTTTCCAAATTGCTCTAACAATTTCTTATTCCTATCCAACCAATAAATCTATATTTTGAAAACTTCTAAAAACTTGATTAGTAGATTCAAAAGGTTCCCCCTTTGACAGCATGAAGTCCATCTTCCTTGCATGGGCTTTTGTGTGTTAATCAGTTATGGGCAAGCCAATGTGAACTTCAAAACTCCTGAACGAACTCCCACCAATAAATCAGAAGATTCAATTTGGTATCATTTTGGACCACGCTGCTGCCATGCCCAATATGTAGAAACAGCATGATTCCCTCCCATTATCCACCCCAAGGCCCCCTGGTTGGTTTTGGGATATACCAGTGTATATTATCTCTTAAACCACTTCACTCCCTTCCTGGGGAGATTCTGCTTATTTGGTCATCTCTTACACATGTTAATGATAGGGATTCCAGTAGGGTCCACTCTAGTCAAATTCAACTTGGGAGCTCTCCTTCATTCTATTGGAGAGAGACTTCCCAATTAGTGGATCCCTGACAATAATCTTCTCTTGCACTTTAATTTTAATTTTCATTTTTAAATTATATTAGTAATATATAATTAGTTAGTATATAATAATGGAGTAGTTATAATAAAGCAAACACATGTAATAGTAAAATATGATTTATAAATTTGTTTATTTAGTTGCTTGTCAAGTACAGGTTCATATATTACTTAGTTAAACAACAAGAGCTATATTTATCTGCATTGAGCCGCCCGCTCCACTTATGTTTTAAACAAGTGATTGTTTAGAACGTGAATTAATTTTCCCTTTTATTATGATTTGATAAATAGATTTGCTATGCTTAACCCGCGTCATAAGTACTAATTAGTAAGAGATACATGAAAATCATTGGTTTTCATGTTGTATGGCTATAGTGGCACTGAATCAATAAGGACTGGATGATGACTCACAAGGTCCAATATGTGGCTTTTAAAAAAAGCCATTGCACTAAAAAGGGTTCACATTTATTCAAATAAAATTAATATATTTCTATCTTTTTAATTTATTTATTTGTAGCTCTACAGTCAATACAATATTTGGTGCATTATACTAAAAATATGTGTCTCTATATCTAATATAATTAATTTTATTTACCTTTTTAAAAAATCCTTATATGTCTATAATACAATTCAACGTTACATCATTATATAAATAATAATTTTCAGGTCCTGATAAAAAAAATTAAAAAAAATAAAACCTGGAGCTCCCATTTATCTGATTGGCTTGGAGGCAAAGGCTTTAAGGAGGAAGGATTTGGAGTGCTTGTAAAAAGCTGCCATCACATCAGGTGGCATTGCAAATTGACTGGCTTTGAGGATGTTAAAGAGATCTTTGGTGTCCTGTGGAAGCCCCTTCTTAACCTTATTCTTGATCCAACCAAACACCTCCTCAATTGGATTCAGAAATAGAGAATATGGTAGGAGGAAGAGGAGTCTCATTGGGCAGTCAGCAAGGCGGTGACTGGAGGAATGGCTATTTTTATCAATGGGTGGGAACTTGGAAACAATCAGTTCCACTTTTTAGAGCCCAATATTATCAAGCACAACAATTTTGGTTGTACTGCGGTAATTAATCCAAAGGTAATACTTGACAGTTTGAAGAAAATCAAGGGATGTCCTGCTATTGTGGGAGCCCTTAATCATTTGATACTGGTCCAAACCGCAGGGACCAAGAAGGGCTACCATTGAATATGTTTGGGAATAGACAGCTGCACAATGTGCTACACCATCCTTGGACCCCTTAATGACCCACCTATGCCTAGACCTGAGTGAGGAGGAAAACAACAATTCATCTATATAGAAGAACTTTATGTTGCCAGTCTGCTTTAGATCAAGATAGGTCTCAGCATAAATGTGTCAATCCTTGATGGTCTTCTTGCTGTTCCTATTATATGGAGAAATCCCCAGTACTTTCCATGAGAAGCCCAAATCAACCATCATTTTGTAGACAAGAGTTTTAGAAACAGAAAGCCCAAACTCTGTGGCTAGCATTGATTGGACAGCAAGTGTGTCCAGGTGGCAATCCTTGGCTACCCACTGTTTTATTGCGTCAATATGCACATACTGCAAGAGTTTTGGCTGCTGCTTAGCCTTGACAGATTCAGCAATTCACCCAGTGTTGCTGTATTTGTTGTTGAGGTTGCCAATATATCTGGCTGTGATACCAACTTGGGATGCAACATCCCAAACTGCCATTCCCCCGTTCAAGCAGTTGAGGAGAGCTTCACACTCACTATCCGTCAACCAATGCCGGCCCTTGGCAGATACTGCGGCATCTTGGCTATCAGGCTCAATACAGGGGATGGGGACCTTCATGTAGAAGGTGGGATCACGCTTTCTTTCAGTGGCGCCGTCAATGGTTGAATACACAATAGGCGCAGATGGTTCCTCAGTGGTGGCCAATGGCTTGTAGGTGGTGTCAAAGACGCGGGGTCATACAATGGCAACTCTTGGATCCAGAGTGTGGGGCCGGGTGACAACTGGGTATACATTGGAGGTGTAAGTAACCTCATTGCTCCCAGTGACCTTGGTATGGAATACTTTGATAGCAGGCCTTGAGAGTGACTTCTGCCTGGGATTCAGGATGGTTGATCTGGCTTGGGATGCGGGAGATGGTTGACTGGCGCTGACGCCTTGGGAGGCCTGTGTGTTGGCATTACTCCCCTTGAGTTGTGTTCTGAGTCTATTCTTGGACCCTCTGGGACGCCCTCATGGACAGGCTGCCCCACAGGCTGGTGCAGGAGATGGTTAGGAATGCAATTGTCTGTCCATAAAAATAAAATAAAATATATTTTAGATTAAATATGTATTTATTTGGATTTTTGGTTTAGTTATGGGTAGTTGTTTTCTCTTGATTTAGCCTTTAATAGTAACAGAATTTATATATCCATGATTTGAAGTGTATAATGTTGTATACTTTCCTGGTTTGGATAATTTTAGAGTTTAATCACTTTTTATGTCTAAATATGGTTATCAAGATTGAATTTTTCATTTGGTTTTAGTTGTGGTAGAGCTTCTTGATTTGGGTTGGTGTTTCCTAGTGTGCTTACTGTACAGTAAATTTGGATTCCAGTTCCCACAATTAATATCTGATCTTCCTAGTGGCATTCAAAAGTAATTTGAATTTTGGTTCATGGATTTGACATTACCGCAATTTCAAAAAACATAGTAAACTTAATGAAAATAGTTGATTTATTTGAACACTTCAAATATGATTCCAGTTAATTCATTTTGTCCATTGGAAATATGCAGTTTGACTTGAACTTTGCAAAGTGTCTATGAGTTCCTGCATTTTTAAAAATTCAAATAAATATACAAAAAATCAATTTAATTAAAAAAGGCCATCCCACAAAAGTGATTCAAAATTTGGACCAAGGATTTGATAATCCTGCATTTTTATGTTTAGGTTATGAATTTACAGTATAATCCTTAACTCAAACCATCATCAAATAACCAGGACTACTAAACACATAGTCAAGTCCATTTTGGCCCTATAATTAACTCCTCATTAATCATATTCCAGGGCATATATATTAATTAACCTTCCCAGTTAATCAATTGGTTTGAGACACCTAGTCTCCAAGATTGACTCAGCCAATCTTGCCTTAGTTTTTTCAGTTATTAAGGCCTAAATAACAAAGCCATATTATATTCCTTTATCAAATATAGATACCAGCTTCCATCTAGGAATCTTTTCCCAAAGAATTCCAGAAAAACTGTCATGAATGACATTTCAATACTTGTATTGAAAACCAAAGAGTTGAACCCCAGTCCTCTGAAGGCAGATCAGGTCCCCCAGGACAGCCCAGGACCTGCCAATCTGTTAAGTCACAGACTCAAATTGTTAAGTTACCCCGCAACCTGCCAGCTTAATAATGAGGATTCCCTGAATGGTTGCCAGATTATTGCCAAACCAGTGCCACTGGAGGCCCATATTTATACAAGAGACGTGACCTGCCTAAAGGAGGTTGGGAAAAGACCTACTACTAGCCCTGCCAACAAGTACCAACTGTTGCCAGTATCCAGTCCAGAAAGAGTATTGCAATTGGCCAGCTCAGGTGACATGGTGAATAACAGCAGCAAAACAAATCATTGCCACTTCTGTCCTCCAGAGCCAGCCCAACCAAGACCTGCCAAACCGGTGCCACTGAGGGCCCAGACTGTTATGGTAGAAAATCAAATGGAAGGGATAGTGCGTCCTCATAAAACCAGAAACCAGCAAAGAACTGCAGCCAAACCCTTAAAAGAAATAGACAACTTAAATGCTGTCATAGACAAAAAATGGGTCAAAGCTGGGGTTTCCCAAATAGCCCTAGAAAATCTGGACCTGCCTTATTTTCCCCCAAATAATTATGATAAGAAAATCACATGTTATACGTTATTTGGGGATGGCAGTGCTTGACCCACTGGTTGCCAGAATTTTTTGAATTATGACGTCATTGACTCAAATTCCAATGCAGGACCTCCAACTGCTGAAAATATTCTTGCCAGCTAATCAGATGCCGCATAACCCCCTCCTCTCCCATCCTGAACTCCCTTAAGACTTCCCCATTCCCCTCTAGAAACTTGTTTCTAGATAGCTTAATTTCCCTCAAAATAAAAGAAAGTTTATCCCAAAATGATGGTGTATCTAGGGCTGTTTGCCCCTGTCCTCAAAAGACTAGCTGTTGTGGCAGTCAAGGTTGCCGTTGACTCCATGGCTATAACTTGGTCCGCCCTTTACATGCCAATGCCCTCAGATTCTTTCTCTAATTTTCCTTTGCAAGTCATTTTCTTGTTGACAATTTTGACCTCCATCTTCTTCTACACTACCATTGGATCCAAGATGTTGAACCTGTCCTCCCAATTTGGCCTCCTGCTTTTCAAGCAACTCATGATCTGTTTATTATATCCTCATTTTATTTCCTTGAATCACGTAGCATACCATTTCACTCTAACACAGACCTACGCAGAAGTTGTGGCGTGGACAAGACCCACTAATAGCCCTGCCAATAAGCACCAACTGCTGCCAGTCCCCAGTCCAGAAAGGGGAATGCAATTAGACCACTCAGGTGAAATGGTGAGCCACAGCAGCAAAATTAAGCATTGCCACTCCTGTTTGCCAGAGCGTACCCAACCAGGACCTGCTGCTCTCAAGACCCTAAGCCAAGATCTATGCCCTACTGGAAAAACACCCATGGACCTGAAGCCTGCAAAAAGCAAAGAAACAAAATCATATGGTATAAGAACACTGGCAGTGTGATGATGACCACATTATCATTTTTGATAATAAAAGTTTTATGAACCTTTGGTTTGAACAAATCTTACCTTATCTAGTCTTAGTGATCATCCTTCTTAACTTCAGCCAATTAGACAATCAGGAAACTTCCCCCTCCAGAGACCAACCTGCCCCAGGCACTATAATGTCTCCCTGGAGCCCCCTTTGGACCAGTGCATTTTACTGAATATCCGCCCAACCTGGCCTAATTGAAGTACAACTTGGAAACCATCCTCATTGCCAATCCCTTGGCAAGGTCTAGAGAAACCAAATACATAGGACGCAAAGGAAAGAGGATTGAAATACTGCCCTTATTGTTCAAAGACAAGTACAATTACCTGCCAACATACTTTGTTTCCATGACTCCACCCTTAACCCCTAGACCAGACCGCCTAATGGAACCTACTGCCACATCAGAGACCACCTCTACCCAACTGTTTGGAGTACTCTATATTACTTTGACAGGATTGGTGGATTACATGGTCCCTAACTCCGGACTCTGGTCCTCACTTGGGTGATCTGTATCTTACATTATCAAGTTAGCACCCATTCTATGGTGGGCTTTACCCGCTGGCTCAGCTGCACCCCATCCCAAGCTGCCAAATGCCTCTACCTATGCCTGGATTCCTGACACAAACTTATCCATATTAAATAAACATTAAAAACATAACAACCTCATATCTCGGTGTATTTATTTGGCTAAATACTAAAAGTGACTGTTGTGCAGTCACACCAGGGCTCCCAGTTCAAGCCCACCCTCTATTTAGTAATTTGGGGTTCCCAATTTGGAACCCTTTTTTAATCAAGTTCCCCAGCCTCAGAAATGCCTGTCAAGTCAGTTCAAAAATGGTAATCAAATTGAAAATGGCCCCATGACACCTGCAGCCAACCCTGCCAGAACCAATTTCCAGTCAAGCAAAGATAGGCCACCAGCAAGCCAAGCAACTGTTCCTGAAGACCTCAAAAATAATGATAGAACATCCAACCAACAAGCAGAATTTGAGATGCCAAATCTTGCCACAAATATAGCATAAGAAGAATTCCCAGAGGCACCTGCATGTAAATGACTAGATAAGCCAAAAGCACCAGAAAGATTCTGTACTGTCATTCTTACCAAATAAAGTTTGCTATGAACCTTTGATTCACCAATCTGATCACATACCTATTTTTGATACTCTTCCATCTTCAATCACCTAGACACCAGAACTCATCCTTAGGAGTTGAACACCAAGCACCAGCTGGAGACCCAGAAGCGTTCAATTATTACTGCTCCCTGACACCCCATTTGGCCCTGCACATTTAAAAGAGTATCCACCAAATCCTGACCACAAACCCTGGACTTTGAAAGACCTGCAGTAGTACACTCACCCAGACGCTCCTGAAGATCCCTACCAAATTGTGCGCGGCGGCAAGGAGATTACAATATATCCTTTGATATTCAACAGGAAATACAACAATCCTTCCACCTACCTGGTCTCCATGGAACCACCCTTGACACCCAAGCTGTCCATCTCAACCCCTCACTTCTGATGCCACTGGCCAGAATAGTTAATTCCTGGGAGTACTATACCTGCCATTCACTGGGTTGATTGATTCTGCCTTGCCAGCGGCTGGACCTTGGGCTGTGGCTGGGAAGGCCCTCTTCTACCTGGTAAAGTTAGATCCCATCATCTAGTGGGCCATGCCTGTACCTGTATCTGCCCCACCCTCACCTGAAGGGGCAACATGGTACTTTTGGTATCCTGACAATAATGGTGATTTTTCTGATTTCTGCTAGTACTTTGAAAAAGGCGAAATTATGAACCTACCAAAGTTTAATCTTTTGGCTAGGGTTGATATCTTAAAGCTTTGGACTCGAAGAATTATATATTTTTTCTGAAAAATAAAAAAATGTTGAGTTTAAGACAATTTATTGTCAACTGCTTTGCTTCAAATTGCATTCAGTTGCCTTAGCGCCTGAACAATGATTTGGTGTCTGATTATGTGTTATCAAATTCGTCCTTCTGCAAAGAGCACATAAAGTGGTGCACACTCAGATTTCCGTGCATAGATGAATGAAAATCGGATCGAGTCTAGAAGGATTATAACCGATCCTAGATAATCTAGGTCTCAGTTACCTGTACTTCCTGTGATTTGAAAGAAACTTAGGGTCCTGGCCTATGGTCCCAGTATTAAAGCGCGGCAGAAATCATATATTCTTTTTAATAGAATTTATAGCTGTAAGGCATGTCATTGAAATACATGGTTTGCACCTCCTTACAGCTTAGGTCATAATTAGATTCCTGATGGTGTAGCTTAAAAAACTCCTATTGGCAACAAATGTAGCTATTCCCAGCGGTACCTTTATTTGAAAGTGGCGACGGACAAATACTCATGTGGTTTTTAAATTTCTAGCTTAAACTGATGAATGACTTAATAATGGCGGCCTTTTATTGAAGTCTCCTTCCAAAAAGTACATTAATTTCAGTTGTTTAGCCGCATACCCCTCATGCCCACTTTTTAACATCCTAGTTAAATTGCATGCCACAATTCCGTATCCAACTTTCGGCTTTTACGGGTTGGACTCCTGATTTCTACCATGTCGATTCAAAAGGCTATCTTTTAGATTGGGATTTATGAAATATCAACTAAAACCAGGATACGAGCTTTCGGATCATTCCAGTGAACGAGTCTTACTCGCAGCCTGACCCGATCCGATCCGATCTAGTTTTAAAAACCAATATGCATATCCCATACTTAAAGCCAAGCCTACTCTAAAGTCAAGCAAAAACCTTGAGTTAGGTACTGTACTTACGCTATACTTACAAACAAGCAAAAATCAATGCAAGCCTAATTCGTTACCTCCCAAAGCCTGAAAGCAATGTTCTATTATTGGCCCTGGATCAGGCAGCAGCTCACTTAATCAGAGCAATCAAAAGCAGCATCAGCTACAAATAGATTTTAAAATTCCCAGCAATGCTGAAACATGTGCTCTGACAACAAAGCTTAGCAATCCATATAAAAATTGTTTTTTGCCAAGCCAAGAACATTTATAATTCAAATTATTTCGGTTCGATTTCGTTTAAATCAAAATATTAATAACCGATCCAATAGCATCTTAAGTGTATTCAATTATTAATCGAGTTTGTTTGACAAACATTGTGATGGATTATATGGATTCGTGGTGTCAATGCCAATTAATTATCAATTGGTGCTTACCAATTATGGGAGAACCTCTTGTGCACTGCTGTTGTACATAATGCTTTATTTCTGCATTATGTTATTAGTGCTTAGCATGAATGCTGATAGTATAAAGAGATGTGATTTCCTGTATTTCTATCATCATTGTATTCAATAAAGTTTGTCATTAGTGAAACCACTCTTTCTGGTTAAAAAGTTAATATTGGTTGTGTGCTCACGATTAGTTTTATAACACCATCAACATGTAATTTACCAAAGGAAAGGAAAAGGAAATAGATAATATAATGCCAAGCTTTGGTAGCTCAGGATGAGAAATTTGAAAGGATAGAAATACTAAGGCTTTGTGAAGAGATGAGTGGCATAAATCAACCCAACAAATCATAATTAGTGTTGCAACTGAACTAGTTATAGCTCAGTATTTGGATTGGGAAAGACAACATTCTAGAAGAAGGAAATAATAGATTATGAATAATGTGATCTTTATTGAGAAAAGAGAAAACTCTTATACCATATGAAGAGGCTATTGGGTCACAAGAGGGTGGCAGATGTGATATCAACGCCTATTGTCAGGATACCAAGAGTACTGTGTTGCCCCTTCAGGTGAGAATGGGGGCAGAAGCAGGTACGGGCATGGCCCACCAGATGATGGGATCTAACTTTACCAGGTAGAAGAGGGCCTTCCCAGCCATAGCCCAAGGTCCAGCTGCTGGAAAGGCAGAATCAATCAACCCAGCAAGTGCCAGGTATAGCACTCCCATTAATTGACTATTCTGGCCAGTGGCATCAGAAGTGGGGGGTTGAGATGGACAGTTTGGGTGCTAAGGGTGGTTCCATGGAGACCAGGTATGTGGAAGGATTGTTGTATTTCCCATTGAATATCAAAGGATATATTGTAATCTTCTTGCTGCCGCGCACAATTTGGTAGGGATCTTCAGGAGCGTTTGGGCGGGTGTACCACTGCAGGTCTTTCAAAGTCCAGGGTTTGTGGTCAGGATTTGGTGGATACTCTTTGAAATGTGGAGGGCCAAATGGGGTGTCAGGGAGCAGTAATAATTGAACACTTCTGGATCTCCAGCTGGCGCTTGGTGTTCAACTCCTGAGGATGTGTTCTGGTATATGGGAAATTGAGGATGAAAGAGTATCAGAAATATGTAAGGAAATAGGTTGGTGAACCAAAGGTTTATAATTTTGAAACAGCAGGTCAACCTGCCAGCAAGGTTCTGACTAAACTAGTTTGTGACCCACAATCCAACTTCCCAGCAACCTGTAGCCAAATGGGAAGTCAACTCAAATTCCTCAAAATAGCAACATGAGCAAATGATAATCCCAAAGGATGGATATCTCAATTCAGCGCTTGACTCAATATCTAGATCAAGCCACCCCCTAACAATCCAACCAATTGATCATCACAATCATGTTCCTACTATCCATGGTTCACTCACACTATATATTTCCAATATCTCAATAAAGATAGTTATCTATTCTCCAAATTATTTTTTCTCCTTGTAACTCTGCTAAAACAGCACAGTTACAACATTGGTAGAACAGGTGGTTTCTCCATCCTATCTTTCCCTTCAAAATTCTGCTTGTTGCCCGTACTCACCGCAATCAACAAATATACAAAAGAATCATGTTTGGCCTCCCCATAGACTGAACGCCCTACACACCAGGAACCAAAGTACCAGAAGGATTTGTACTGTACTAGAACATGGTAATGCCAGTTCCCACCTTCAACGCCCTGTCAGCGCAAGGGTTCTTCCAAGTGCCTACCGCCACCCCTCAAGTGACAGACAAAAGTATCATGCCTGCCCATGTAGCCCAACAACTTTGCAGCGCTGCCTTGGAATCATTTGCAGGAGCCAATAACAACAACACCACAGCATGGATAAAATCCGCCCAGAACAAGCTGGTACAAATGGAATGCCCACAAGGTTTCTGGATTGCAGAGATATCCTTTTGCCTTACGAACAACATGGGAACCTGGTGTAACAAGTGGTATGAGGACCACACCAAGAAAGACTGGGATACCTTCAAGAAGGGACTTCTTGGCAAGATTTTTGATGAAGGACACCACCCTCATGATCATACTCCAAGTAAAGAACCTGACCCAGACTGGCACAGTAAAGGAACTCACCTGCACATACAAGGAACTCTGCCTATGGGCACCTTCAGACATGGCATTTGACAACCCAGCTATGCATCTCATGTACTACAATATACTCAAGTTGTAATTAATGAGACACAACAACCTTGACCAAGTGACCAACCTTAAGAGCCTTTACTATGAGGCAGAGAAAGCAGAGCAAACGTCAAATGCCCTCCATAAGGCCCAGACTGGGAAGAGAGAAAGACCCAAGGACTCTCACCCACAAGGACACTCCAGTTGCCCTCCACCTAACAACAATAACAGTACAGACAATAAACCTTTGGGTGCAAATGGCCACAGTAACAGAAAAAATGGTCAATCAAGCCACACTCACTTCAGAGTTACCACCACCCAGGACAATCACAATGAGGGAAAAGCCCAGGGAGAGCAGTAAGCAAGCCAAGCTCTCCCCATCAAGCTTCTGCCTTGCCTAATGATGAATACTGCCCTGAAGACGTGGATCAATGCCCAATGATCCAGGTCCCCTTGGGAGACCCAGTACTCTACAGCATTATCAGACATCCCAATAAACTGATCTCATATCTTTTCTGCTTTCAAAGTTATACAGGCTCAGCAGCCCAGACTCAGGCGCAGATTTCACGCTTGTCAATAGCAACTTTGTGGACAAGTTCAAGTTAGCCACTAATCCTTTGCAGATTAAGAACATGATTCTAGCTGATGAACATCACATTGCTGTGACAAGGGAAACCGCCCCCTTTTCCGTTGTGCTAGAGAACCTCTATTCCACCATACAAGGACCCATCATTGATTTCCCAGATTTGATGTTGTACTTTGTTTGGACTGGCTAAGAAATAATAACCCCACGTGGACTGGGTCACCTCTGTATTGAACATTAAGTGTGAAGGGGTTAACCACCATATCTATCCTGATTCTGTGGACCAACTCTTATGTGACAACTTTTTTGTACATATCACAGAGACCCTTGAAGAAAAATACAACCCCAAGGCAATTAATTGGGACTCATTCCAGTACAAAGTCATACACTTTGTCAAGGATCTGGATGTAAAAGTATTATGACTACTTCCAGCCCATTTAACATCCAGTCATTGCCCAATTTGGTGCCTTTCCAATATACCGTTCAACATACCAAGAATGGTAACTAAGCAATATCACCTGACTGTCCAAGTATCCAGTGGCTCAAACCCATCTAGCACATGACCAACCCCTAGGTTTGATCTAACTAAAATCTCAGCCACAGCTAAAGCTATATAAGTCTAAAGTATTATCCAATAAAATATACTTCTCTCCTTCTTAATTTCATATTTGAAGCTTCCCCAAAAGGCGCTCCTTATCACTGGTAGCAGCCACGGTTTTTGACCACGCCAATGAAAGAGAAAATGACTGAACATAACCTGCCCACATTTTCTCACATACTAAACCAGGCCACATACCAAGAAACCTGGAAGATGTACTTCCGCACCCACAATATCAATAAAGATATACCTAGTGGATGCACCATATTTGAAGGACTGGTCATGCCCAAAGTATGCACCAATATGATTCAATACAGTTGCTCTCTTTAACCATAAACAAACACACAACTGCCTACCATAGGCAAAGTTACCAACACTAAGTACATTGGTATCAACAAGTTCTTTTGTAAAAACAAAGAAAATGTCATTGATTGGCTAGACCACTCAGCCACCAAGCTCCATGCCAGCCACATTTCCCAAGAAAATTAGGTCCAGGAAGCCAGCAAGCACCTGTATGAGGCCGCAGCTAATTGGTTTACCACCTGGGTTGGCTCACAAAATGACAACCATCTTGACAACTGGGAAGAGTTCAAAGCCGATATTACCCACAATTTCTGCATCACCAAAGCCTTCTGAGACATTGCAATACAGCTCAGCAATCTTCCTCAGAAGACCACTATCACAGCTTACGCCAATGAATTTGAAGAGATACACCACAAGATCCAAAATCCAGCACAAGCTGACAACGTGCACACTAGAGCCTCATTCATCAACATAATGAAGCCCTCTGTTGCTGCCCTCATCTGCCCAGAGGCTAACACCTCCATGCCCGTGCTCATTGCAGAAGTGTCAGGAATGACAATTTGGATGCTGTTAAATCTCAAAATATGGAACCAGAGTTGAACCCTGGACAAACCTTTCACGGACTGCCAGATCCATAGGCTGGGAACCCAATAACCCACTACTGATTGATAAAGTTGTTGCCAGCCTACCAGGACCCAAACCCTTAGCAGTCCTGAAGGATTCTGCAAGCAAATCACCAGTGCAAGATGCCGGGAATTTCCCCGAGGTGCCAATGTCTGACACCAGTGGTTTGCTTGGTAAAATGCACAAGTTTCTCAATGAGAGTTATTTCAAACTCTCCCAAAGCCCCAGATGAGGCACTGAACCTGAAGAGGCACCCAATACCTTAATTGACAAAGAGAAGGATTTGAAGTCTTCTCATCCTGAAGCGGCCAGTGCCAAACTGCCAGTGCCAAGCGCCACACTGCCATCTAAGACCCCCTGATGCCAAAACACCCAAGCCCAGAAAACCCAACCAGAAAGTGAAGCCTGGCATTGTGGTATAAATACCCTCCAGGCCAAGATCAATCCCCATTGTCATTTTTAAATAAAGGTTATGAGATATTGGATTCCCCAATTATTGCTGTATATTATTCTTGTCATCTTCCAGTTAACTCAAAGATCATCTGGCCCTCCTGCCAACCCGCCAGCTATGTACCGCCTGCCAGGTGCTCCCTTTGTCCCTGTCCATTTCACAGGGTACCCCTTAAAGCCTGAGTACAAGGACTACACCACCAACAACATACTAGCCCAGGATCCCTTGGCCAGAACTACAGAGTTAACCAGATATAACCGAGAAGGCCCTTGGTACGTTACCAAACCCTGCCTGTTCAGAGATAAATATAACTTCCTTCCTGCCTACCAAATAGACATGGAGCCACCCATCACCCCCAAACCAATGCCTGCCTCGGTTGCCGAGCTCCCACTGGACCATACCAACAAGCTTTTTGGAATTGTATAACTTACTCTCACAGGAATAATAGATACTATTGTCCCTGCCACAGGTCTGTGGTTGTGGGTGGGCAAGTCAATGTCCTACCTCATTAAGTTAGCGTCAATCCTTTGGTGGGCCCTGCCCACTCAGTATGCAACCCGCCAGTTCCCAAACGCTAGCAAGCCGGTTGATCAGGGTTGTTTCCCTGACAAGAAGCCAAGCGCGCAGAAAAATGCACAAACATGGAATATGCTACACGCAACAGCAACAGCAACCGCGCCTCAAACAGCAAGGGCAGAGACAATTCTAATGGCAACAAGCGCCAAAACACCAATCATAGCAATGGCAACTCCAATTGTAACAATGGTAATTGTAGTCAAAGCAAAAACTGCTCCTGTCCCAAGAAAGAGGGCATCACTGAAGTGAACAATGCTGAAACAGCAACCCACTATGAATCTGACCCCACATTCTCTGATCTTGAAGGTCTCAAAACAGAGGAACAGGGAAAAGAGGAGGGGGAACAGGCTTAAGTGCCCCTGTCTCCCCCAAACTAATGATAAGGAGCACCTTTTGAGGAAGCTTCAAATATGGAATTAAGAAAGAAGAGAAGTATCTTTTATTGGATAATACTTTAGACTTATATAGACTTGGCTGTGGCAGGGATTTAGTTGGATCAAACCTAGGGGTTGGTCATGTGCTAGATGGGTTTGAGCCACTGGATACTTGGACAGTCAGTTGATATTGCTTGGTTACCATTCTCAGTATGTTGAACGGTATATTGGAAGGGGACTAAATCAGGCAATGGCTGGATGTTAAGTAGGTTGGTGGTAGCCAGAATGCTTGTACATCCAGACCCTTGACACACACACCCCTTAAGGGGTTACTCTGGTGCATCAGGAGGGGGCTTTGTTTTCACAGCTGCCGCCTGATGCTCCTGGAGCTGTTTACTAGTTGTAACCAGTCTGGTTGAGTGCTCTCCTTTACTGAGGCAGAGACGGTTTCTGTGGTATTTCTTGATAATTGGGTTTTTGGCACTTTGGATTTTACTAGGTAAGCGTTGTGCTATGGTCTGTATTTGATGACTCTTCCTGGTCCCTGGTGTACTGAGTCTAGTTTCTTTCTGTTGACAGCTAGAATCCAGACAGGGGAGTTGATGGGAAGTGGTTCCTCAGTGGAGGTTACCTTTTGTGTCTTGAGCCTCTTCATTTCAGCTATTTTAGCTTTGAGGCGTATGTGTTGTATGATTAGTGCTTGCTCTACTGTGGGAGGTTTCCCCGGGGGGATCTTTATGTAGGGCTGCTTGTTGCAGGTGATTACTTCCATTTTATACCTGTAATTTAGCTCAAGCAGTGAATAGCCTGTTCCTTGATTGGTGAAGACTCAGGATACTAATAATGCATGTTTCACGTATAGTGGCCATGTGTCTTTGGCTTTGCCATCCATTATTTTCTCTAGGGTCCTGATAAGGCTGCTGTTTAGGCGTTCCACTCTACTGTTAGCCTGTGGCCTGTATGGAGAGGTTATGGAGTGTTTAATATTTTTGGATTTCAAGTTGTCATTTACTAAGTGACCTGATAACTCAGTTGCTTCATCAGTTATGATGTAGTCTGGAGTACCGTAGTAAGCTATGATTACTTTGTTAATAAATTGATTTATTGTTTCTGCTTTGTGATCCTTTGTTGCCCAGAAGATGGGCCATTGTGTGGCAAAGTTGATAGCTACAATTAAGAAACATTGATTTACTTTTGTTTCTGGGAAGGGACCCACTACATTCAATCCCCAAACCTTGAATGGTTCAGGGTCTGGTACTGGGTTGACCGTTGGCTGAGGAGCCTTTGTACTGGTGTACTTCTCGCACATTGTGCACTTTTTCAGAACATCAACTATATCCTGTTTGAGGTTGGGCCACCATACTATCTCTTTTAGTGTGAGTTATAGGTTGTTAGCCTTTTTGTGGCCTAGTAGACGGTGATGTCTTAATATGGTGTCAACTCTTTGTACAAGTGGGATGTAGGGAACATGTTTGTCTTTAATAATTTGGTATAAAGTGCCATTTGATCCATGGAAATATTTTTCATTCCTTACTAATGTATCATGGTTAGTTGGTGTGTTGAGGGGTCTTTCCCTTTGGTTTTGTACTCAGTGTTGTACAGGTTTGGCCATTCAGGGTCCAGGTGGTCAGGGTGATCCTCTCTATGCTGACAAGTCTAGAGAGATCATCAGCCGTGACCAGCTCTGCCCCCTTTTTGTACTGAATGTCCAGGTTAAGCTGATCCAGCAGGGACAATTATTTGGCTTGTCTCTGTGCAAGTGTGCTCTGAGTTTTGAAATAGATTAAGGATTTATGGTCAGTTAGTACTCAGACGTTTAAATGTCCTTCCAGATAACATCTTCATTTCTTGCATGTGTGATATATTGCTAGCAATTCCTTATTGTGTATTGGGTATCTCTGCTCAGTGTTGGTTAGTTTTCTGCTTTTTTAACATACTGGCAGGAAGTCTTGCTGCCCTGGCTGGCAGATGCGCAGAACTGTACCAATGGCGGTGTTGTTGGCATCTGACTCAAGCTTGTAGCACCCGTTATTTTTAGGGTATTGCAAGATTAGTGCTTTAATCAGAGCTTGTTTTAATAAATGGAAATTATTGTCACATTCTGGAGTCCAGATGAATTTCTTTTTGGCATTACCCTTGGTTAAGTCATTGATTGGTGTGGTTAGTTTCCCGCAGTTTTTGATGTATTTCCTTAGGTAAGCTACCATACCAAGAAAGCATCTGACTTGTTTAACAGAGGTGGGGTGTTGCATGTTATTTATGGCTTTAATTTTATCTGTATCTGCTTTGATTCCACCGTCAGAGATAATGTGGCCCAATAACAAGAGTTCCTTTTCCATAAATTGGAACTTACTAGGTTTGGCATAAAGTTTGTGCTTTGCGAGTCAATCAGGTGTCTTGCAGACATGCGTGAGGTGTTCCGCTTTTGTTTTTGAGAATATAATGATGTTTTCAAGGTAGCTAAAGTATTTGAGAGACCATTTAGCACCTGGTTCATCATGGTGACAAACGTCACAGGAGCGTTGGTCATCCCAAAGTTCATTACCCTACACTCAAATTATCCAAATTGTGTATGGAACGCAGTCTTTGGTATGTCCTTTCCCTTTACTTTAACTTGGTTATAACCTGAGGTGAGGTCAATTTTGGAGAAATATTTGAAACCTGAGAGTCTTGCAAACAGATCCTCTATAAGTGGAAGGGGTATTTATTCTTTACTGTGCTTGCATTTATTGCTCTGTAGTCAGTTACTTGACGCAGAGTGCCTTCCTTTTTCTTTACAAAGAATACTGCTGCCCCCCATGGGGATTCAGACAGGCAGATAAAGCCTTTAGCTAGGTTGTCCTCAATGTGTGTTTTGAGGGTTTGGGTCTCCATGGGGGAGAGTCTGTAGAGGGGTGCATGTTTAGACATGGCCTTGCATAAGTTGATGCCATGTTTGACCTCCTGTTTGGGGGGTAACTCTGTGAGTTCCTCCTTGAATACGTGAGTGTATTCATTTAGGAGTGCTGCAAGCTCTGGGCATTGGATCTTTTGTATTTGGATGTTGTTGAACTCAGTGTACCTCATTATGTGGAGAGTACTATCTTTGGTTGGATGTTCTGAATTATCTTGTTTTATGACCTGGACAGATACTGTGTCTCTTAGAATGAGGTCATTTGGTTCTTTGAGGATGTTGAAGTTGACTCTGTTGCGTTTGATGGTCATGATTTTTGTTTTCCAACATATGCTGGGGTTCACTCAGGTGAACCAGTCCATTCCTGCTACAATTTTGTAGTTTATATTGTTCATGAAAAGTCCTTTGATAGACTTTTGTATGCCTTGGAGGTCAATTATGAAAGGAGTTGTTTCAAATTTGAGTAGAACCTTTGATTTATCTGCCATTCTGGCGTATTTGAAGTTGTTTTGACAACTGGTATCTTGTATTTGATTAAAAAAGGTTTGCTAACCATAGTGTGTTGTGCACCAGAGTCAAATAAAATTTCATGGATATGTGATTTGTAAATGCATGTGTAGACAAGAAGTTGTGAGCAATCTTTAATTTTTAAGTTCATAAAAATTGAGGATTGCGGGACACAGGGGATGCGAGTAGCAAAGTTTGTGCCTTGGTACCATTTCTTGTCAATTTGGGGGGAGACAGGGGTACTTAAGCCTGTTCCCCCTCCTCTTATCCCTGTTCCTCTGTTTTGAGACCTTCAAGGTCAGAGAATATGGGGTCAGACTCATAGCAGGTTGCTACCTCAGCATTGTTTACTTCAGTGGTGTCCTCTTTCTTAGGACAGGAGCAGTTTGCGCTTTGGCTGCAATTGCCATTGTTGTGATTGGAGTTGCCATTGTTATGGTTGGTATTTTGGCGTTAATTGCCATTGGAGTTTTCTCTGCCATTGCTGTTTGAGGCATGATTGCCGTTGCATGCAGTATACTCCATGTTGGCGCATTTTTCAGCGTGTTTGGCTTCTGCAATGAGCGCAGGCATGGAGGTGTTAGCCTCTGGACAGATGAGGGCAGCAACAGAGGGTTTCATTCTGTTGATGAGTGATGCTCTGGTGTGTACGTTGTCAGCTTGATCTGGGTTTTGGATTTTGCAATGTATTTCCTCAAATTTGTTGGCATAAGCTGTGATAGTAGTCTTCTGAGGAAGATCACTGAGCTGTATTGCAATGTCTTAGAGGTATTTAGTGATGCAGAAATTGTGTGTGATGTCTGCTTTGAACTCTTCCTAGTTGTCAAGCTGTTTGTCAGTTTTTGAGCTGACCCAGGTGGTAAACCAGTTAGCTGCAGCCTTGTACAGGCACTTGCTGGCTTCCTGGACCCATTTCTCATGGGGGATGCGGCTGGCGCAGAGTTTGGCGGCTGAGTGGTCTAGCCAGTTGATGATGTTTTCTTTGTTTTTACCAAAGAACTTGTTGATACCAATTTATTTAAGTTGGTCACTTCACCTGTGATAGGTGGTTTTGCATTTGTTTGTGGTTGAAGAGAGCAACTGTATTGAATAATCTTGATGCATGCTTTAGGCATGACCAGACCTTTGAATACAGTGCATCCACTAGGTATATCTTTGTCAATGTCATGGGCGCGGAAGTACATTTTCCAGGTATCCTGGGATGTGGCCTGGTTGAGTACGTGAGTAAAAGTGGGCAGGTTTTGGTCAGTCATTTTCTCTCTCATGGTTGTGGTCAAAAAACCGTAGCTGCTACCAGTGATAAGGAGCACCTTTTGGGGAAGCTTCAAATATGGAATTAAGAAAGAAGAGAAGTATCTTTTATTGGATAATACTTAAGACTTATATAGACTTGGCTGTGGCAGGGATTTAGTTGGATCAAACCTAGGGATTGGTCATGTGGTAGATGGGTTCAAGCCACTGGATACTTGGACAGACAGGTGATATTGCTTGGTTACCATTCTTGGTATGTTGAACGGTATATTAGAAGGGGACTAAATTGGGTGATGGCTGGATGCTAAGTAGGTTGGCGGTAGCCAGAATGCTTGTACATCCAGACCCTTGATACCAACAAGAAATTGTCCTAGGCACAAACTTTGCTGCTCGCATCCCACGTGTCCCGCAATCCTCCATTTTTATGAACGTAAAAATTAAAGATTGCTCATAACTTCTTGTATACCCATACACTTATAAATTTCATACACATAAAATTTTATTTGACTCTGGTGCACAACACACCATGGTTAGAAAACCATTTGTAATCAAATACAAGATACCAGTTGTCAATTCCAACTTCAAATATGCCAGAATGGCAGACAAATTAAAAGCTCTACTTGAAGGCAAAACAACTCCCTTCATAATTGACCTCCAAGGCATTCAAACGTCCATCAAAGGACTCATCATGAACAATATAAACTACAAAATTGTAGCAGGAATGGACTGGTTCACCTGAGTGAACCCCAGCCTATGTTGAAAAACAAAAATCATGACCATCAAACACAGCGGAGTCAATTTCAATATTCTCAAATAACCTAACAATCTCATCCAAAGAGACACAGTATTTATCCAAGTCATAAACCAAGATAACTCAGAACTTCTAACCAAAGATGGTACCCTCCACATAATGAGGTACACCAAATTCAATAGCATACAAACACAAAAAATCCAATGCCCAGAACTTGCAGCATTCCTAAACAAATACGCTCATGTATTTAAGGAAGAACTCACAGAGTTACCCCCTGAGCGGGAGGTCAAACACAACATTGACTTATGCCATGCCTAAACCTGCACCCCTCTACAGACTCTACCCAATGGAGACCCAAACACTCAAGACCCATATTGAGGACAATCTAGTAAAAGGATTCATTTGCCTGTCTGAATCTCTGTGGGGGCAGCGGTTTTCTTTGTAAAGAAAAAGGAAGGATCTTTGCCTAGTTACTGACTACAGAGCACTAAATGCAAGTACAGTAAAAAATAAATACCTCCTTCCGCTCATAGAAGATCTATTTGCAAGGCTCTCCAGAGAAAAAAAATTCTCAAAGATTGACCTCACATCTGGTTTTAATCAATTCAAAGTAAAAGAGAAAGACATACCAAAGACCATGTTCTGTACTCAATTTGGATTGTTTGAATGTAAAGTAATGAACTTTGGGATGACCAATGCTCCTACAAGGTTTGTCACCATGATGAACCAGCGCTAAATGGCCTCTCAAATACGTTAGCTACCTTGACAACATCATTATATTCTCAAAAACAATAGAGGAACACCTCACACATGTCTGCAAGACACCCAATTGACTTGCAAAGCACAAACTTTACACTAAACCTAGTAAGTGTCAATTTATGGAAAAGGAACTCTTGTTCTTGGGCCACATTGTCTCTGACGGTGGAATCAAAGCAGATACAGATAAAATTAAAGCCATAAATAACATGCAACACCCCATCTCTGTTAAACAAGTCAGATGCTTTCTTGGTATGGTAGCTTACCTAAGGAAATACATCAAAGACTGCGGGAAACTAACCACACCAATCAATGACTTAACCAAGGGTAATGCCAAAAAGAAATTCATCTGGACTCCAGAATGTGACAATAATTTCCATTTATTAAAACAAGCTCTGATCAAAGCACTAATCTTGCAATACCCTAAAAATAACGGGTGCTACAAGCTTGAGTCAGATGCCAACAACACCGCCATTGGTACAGTTCTGCGCATCTGCCAGCCAGGGCAGCAAGACTTCCTGCCAGTATGTTAAAAAAGCAGAAAACTAACCAACACTGAGCAGAGATACCCAATACACAATAAGGAATTGCTAGCAATATACCACACATGCAAGAAATGGAGATGTTATCTAGAAGGACACTTAAACGTCTGAGTACTAACTGACCATAAATCCTTAATTCTATTTCAAAACTCAGAACACACTTGCACAGAGACAAGCCAAATAATTGTCCCTGCTGGATCAGCTTAACCTGAACATCCAGTACAAAAAGGGGGCAGAGCTGGTCACGGCTGATGCTTTCTATAGGCTATGTCAGCCAAGAGAGGATCATCCTGACCACCTGGACCCTGACTGGCCCAACCTATACAACACTGAGTACAAAACAAAAGGGAAAGATCCCTTCACACACCAACTAACCATGATACACTAGTAAGGAATGAAAAATATTTCCATGTATCAAATGGCACTTTATACCAAATTATTAAAGACAAACATGTTCCCTACATCTCACTTGCACAAAGAGTTGACACCATATTAAGACATCACCGCCTACTAGGACATACAAAGGCTAACAGCCTATACCTCACATTAAAAGAGATATTATGGTGGCCCAACCTCAAAAAAGATATAGTTGATGCTCTGAAAAAGTGCATAGTGTGCGAGAAGTACACCAGTATAAAGGCTTCTCAGTCAACAGTTAACCCAGTACCTGACCCCAAACCATTCAAGGTTTGGGGACTGGACGTAGTGGGACCCTTCCCAGAAACTAAGACAAAACAATGTTTCCTAATTGTAGCCATTGACTTTGCCACACATTGGCCTATCTGCTGGGCAACTAAGGATCAAAAAGCAGAAACAATAAATCAATTTATTAACAAAGCAATCATAGCTGACTATGGTACTATAGACTACATCATAACTCATGGAGCAACAGAGCTATCTGGTCACATAGTAAACAGCAACCTAAAAGCAAAGAACATCAAACATTCCACAACCTTGCCCTACAGGCCACAGGCCAACGGCAGATTTGAACACCTAAACAGCATTCTTATCAGAACTCTCAAGAAAATAATGGATGGCAAAGCTAAAGACACATGGTCACTATACGTGAAACATGTATTATTAATATCCCGGGTCCGCACCAATCAAGAGATAGGCTACTCACTGTTTGAACTAACACACAGGTGCAAACCATAGATAGTTTCTGCAACAACCAACCATACGTAAATATCCCCCTGGTAAAACCTCCCATAGTTGAACAAGCACCAACGCTACAACACATATGTCTCAAAGCTAAAATAGCAGAAACAAAAAGGCTTAAAACACAAAATGTATCCTCTACAGAGGAATCACTCCCCATCAACTCACCTGTCTGGGTCCTGGCTGGGAACAGAAAGAAGCTAGACTCAGTACACAGGGGACCAGGAAGAATCATCAAATACTAACCAGACAGGAACACCTACCCGGTTAAGTTAGGGCGCCAAAGAGCCCATCACCAAAAAGTACCACATATCCCACCTCTGTCTTAGCAAAGGAGAACACTTGACCCAGTTGGTACCAACTAGCAAACAACTCCAGGAACATCAGGCGGCAGCCATCAAGACAAAGCCCCCTCCTGATGTACCAGAGTAACCCCTTAAGGGAGGGGTGTGTCAAGGATCTGGATGTACAAGTAGTATGGCTACAGCCAGCCCACTTAACATTCAGTCATCACCCAATTTGATGCCTTTCCAATATAAAGTTTGACATGCTGGAAATGGCAACAAATCAATATCACATGACTATCCAAGTATTCAGCAATTTGAACCCATCCTGCACATGACCAACCCCTTTGTTTGATCTAACTAAATTCTCTGCCACAGCTAAAGCTATATAAGTCTAAAGTATTATCCAATAAAATATACTTCTCCCCTTCTTAATTTCATATTCAAATCTTCCCCAAAAGGCGCTCCTTATCAACTTCAAGGAGCACCAGGATACTACCTCACCCCAGTATCAGGAAATTGTAGTCTGACATCCAGAGAGCTTCAAAGAAGTACTAACAGGGCTACTTCCGGAGAAACACATACAAAAAGCTATCCAATTCAGAGGAGCATTACCTAATGCTCAACTCATATATGGCCTCACCCCAAACAAAGACAACATCCCAGTTATTCACTGAATGGCATCCTGGTGGTTTGTCTCACTAGGATGGGATCCAAACTTAGTTACTTTAGGCCCCCTCTCTCACACTTTGGCTCTGGTTTGAGTAATGCTCCTGCGTTGAACCAAAAGACGCTCTCAAAAGCTGGCTAAACCTTGATTTCCTTAGAGGATTTAGATCATACTGTGAACAAGAGATTTTTTCTTGTGTACCCCTCCCAAGTGCCTCCCACTTTTCTTCTCCCTGCTGGCCTATCAAAAAAAATACTGATTGAATTGAACTATTTATTGGCTTGGTGTTGTTCATTCTTTAAAAATCTGCAAGTGAGTAATCAAAAAAATTCACACCAACTACTGCAAATTTGAAAAGTTTTTATGCCAACTTTCCTAAAAATCACTCTTTGTCTTCCAGCCAATCAGGTGATGGCTTGTAAATTAATCCAAAACCTTCCATTTTTCATGCTGAATTGCAGCAAATTTTATCACCTGGCCAATCAGGGGCTCTCCCCTCCTGGTAGCTCTGCTGGTTGAAAGTGTCTCTTAAAAGGTAAGCAGGCCCATCTTGGTTCCTTGACTGTCTATTTTATTATTCAATTAACTTGGTTTATTTCACTTTGGTTTGGAATTTGTGACCTTGCTTTTGGGCCCTACTTTCAAAAAATTATTAGTGAAAAATCACTGTTTGATTACCTATATTAATGTCATTTTTTTGTGGCGCTGTCAACGGTCTTCCTAGAGACTAAAATTAATGTCATCTCAATTTTTACATGCTTTCAATTTCTAAAAACGGGTTCAAACCTAAACAGTTCATTTATAAAAGTATGTAAATTCTTACTCTAAGTTTGATTTTTATATATTTGCTTTGTTTTAAATTTGACTTTGACTTTGTCTTGAGTGTCAATAGACCTGTCAGGGACCCACTTTAAGGGGGCAAAGCCCCCAATTTGGTGAGCCAAGGCCCCTAAATTAAGCCCTGCAATGGCTGAACCAATAGGCACAGTGACCATGGCAAGATGTCCTAAGTGACCCAAGTATGCAAACCTTCCCATTATGGAGCTGAAACGGCCCAAAAGGTAATATCCTACCATGTGCGTCAAAAGATAGAAGGAAGCGTGAGGCTGTACCAACAAGGGTTCAACAGGTGGAGGAGTAGAATGGCAGTTGTAATGGAACTTTCTTCCCCAATGACCAGAGCAATATTTGAACCACCCATTGGCCAAGGACTCCTTCTGGTGGGCATCATTGGGAGAGGAGTTTTGCCAGTCAATAGTGGGGGTGGGATTCTCAAGACCTTTTACAGTTGTAAAAATGGAGACTAGAAACCATAGCAGGAAATAAATTCCCTTCATGGTTTCAAATGATGTTACTAAGAAATAGATGTGGCAAGTTAGGATAAGAAATATTCTTTATTGTTGGAACAATTGAAGTGAATAAAAATTGGGCACTTAAATAGCCTTAAAACCAAGGCTGAAGGATATGAGTGGAGTTTTGGAAATGAGGGGATTCACATGAGGATATCATGTAAAACTTACCTGTTTAAAGTGGAATATACCTTGTAACTTAAAGATTGTAGTCCATATTTGTTGGAAGATAATGAGCCACAAAGATGCCACTAAGTTATTTCTAATTAAGCAGTTTAAGATCAGAAGATCTATTATCTTCATTTGCAGAGCCTTGTCCATAAACATAGAGAGTGGGTTATTGAGCAAACAGTTGGCGTGAAGCAGCCAATCAGAGCAAGAGCGGTAAGTGACGTTATCAGTTCTATTATTAATATTTTATTCTTTTGAAGTGCTTTTTGAGTTTAAATTCAAATTGAATAGGCAGATAATAAAAAGGTAAACTAAAAGAGTTGGCTGTCTTTAAGTTAATGTTATCTTCATGTCTAGAGTCCTGGGTTCAATTCTTGTTCCAAAAAGGTTTGAGAAGACACATAGAGTTAAAAGTATTGTTGTTTTGTGCCTTTGTGTTGATAAATACCAACCATTCATTCATATTTAACAGGGGTCAGGAAAAGAATTCCTGACAAGACCCATCTCTAAGTCTCCTAAGCCCGCTGTATATGTTTCTTTGGTTACCACACCCCCTGAGGCCCACTTTATCCTTGGTTTGAGACCTTTTACCAGACTAAAAATTTGGCTGCTTTCTAGAGGCAAACAAATAGGCTGTTTTTACTCCTCAAATTTGTGGTTTTTACCCTCACACCCACTTTGTTGCTTATCTGGTCTACATCCCCAGAATTATGGACTTGTGTTACCTCCTCAGCCCAGCTAGTGAGAGAATATCCAGGTCAGCTCATTTATCTTCTATACAACCTCTTAGGTAAGGCTTATGGCATGCTTTTCCCTGAAGAGAATCTAGTCAAAAGCCTCACCTGTGACAACTTTGATTTTGCTCTTCCAGAAACAACATCTATGGTTTCCTCTCTGGAGAAGACCCTCACCCCCAATCTCTTGGTACAGGAAAGTACATCCTCTCATCCTGTCCTACTGCTGGCCTTGGAATACACTCCAGGCAAACTCCCTGGTTGCTCTCAGGCATGCTACTGATGGCACTGAATTCCTAATTCCCGCAGCTATCCCCTGTCTTGTCCTTCTGGAAACCTGTTTGAGTGGCTGTCCCAGTGTTATACTGGATGGCAACCTGGTGGATCTCCCCCCAGGATGGGAGCTGAGATTAGTAAGTTTAACTCCCCTCTCTCACAGTTGGTGCCCTAGGCCCAATAAAAGTATGTTGTACTGTTACCTGCTACCCAGTACTGTCACAAGTGAAAAACTCCTGTTGACCATGCTCACTGGGAAACCTAAACTACAGGATTTGAACCCTGGTACACTGCGGGCCACCAGCCTGCAGGACCAGCTGCCCGCAGATTTTTGGGCTCAAACCAGAGCAGGATTTGACTTCAGAGAATCCCTTAAAACTTGATGAGTCAAAATCACCTACATCAACACTCCCTGTCACAAGTGACAAACTCCTATTGGCCATGCTTACTGGAAAGCCTCAACTACAGGATTCAAACCCTGACACCCTGTGGGCTGCCAGCCTGCAGGACCAGCCACCTGGCAGCCCACAGATTTTTGGGCTTGAACCAGAGCAGGATTTGACTTTGGGAAATCCTCTAAGGCTTGATGAGTCAAAATCACCCACATCAACGCTCCCCACATTGAAGGTTCCTGTTAACTCAACCAATCAGTAGACGGGCCTAGCCATAGACCCTGAAATAACTTGGGTCACCACAGAAAGGGAAACAAAGAAACTTCCTATAGAACGTGGGCTGCCTGGAGATGACCAATCCCATGACCTGATAAGAAAACTTGAGTATTCTCAGTTCTAACCAGCCAATGAAATAACTCCTGCAATGGATGCCACCAAGGACTGCAAAAACCTGGTAGACAGTAGCCCCAGGCCCAAAGGAATCTGTAAAAGTTTTTCCATGGCAGATGGGTATACTTATACCCTGGACTGCCAGGAAGTTGCTCATTGCCATTCTTGCAATGTAGTGACATGAACCTTTGGTTCAACCAGGTTATTCCATATTTGATATTAGTTCTATTTCATCTACAGTCTACCTCCCGCGGTTGCGCACCTCACACCCATCAACCCCAAGAAACTGCGGACCAGCTGCCTGACCATTATTGTCCACCAGGAGCTCCCTACAGCCCAGTACATTTCACCAAGTACCCCCCCCCCAACCCTGCATATTCAGAGTTCACCCTAGATAAAATCCTAATCTACAACTCTGAGGCAAGAACTAGAGAGACCAATACTGTTTACAGGGAAGGCCACAAAATCACTATACCTCCCCTGCTATTTTGCAACAAGTACAACCACCTGCCCGCATATTTGGTCCCAATGACTCTGCCTCTCACCCCGCGACCCAACCGCCTGCAAGAATCTGTTGCTGCCAATGAATCCACTTCCACCCAGATATTTGAAGTGATGTATATCACTCTTACTGGCTTGATAGATTCTTTGGTACCTACCAGCAGACCTTGGTCTCTCCTGGGCAAATTGTTATCTTATATTGTAAAGTTAGCTCCAATCTTGTGGTGGGCCCTCCCTGCCAGGCCTGCAGGCCGTCCGCCCGTGAGTTCCAAGGAACCCCCCACAGGCTGGATCCCTGACATTATGGCAACCTATCTTAAGCACGGTAACCTGGGCCCCAAGATGTTGATAACTCTTGGGGCATCTTGTATGCTACTTTTATTTATCTCAGCTTAATATGCATACAAGCTGGCTACCAACCTAATTGTGTCAGCAATCTAACACTGAACCAGTATAGAACCAAAAGACGCTTTGCTTGGCGTTGAGAAGACCAAGACCCCAAACTCACAGGTTCAGAACGTTATAGTAAACCAGACCACAACCAAGGTGGGCATGCCGCAGATGAGGAAGCTCACCCTAGAAGAAGCCAGAAGAGCCATACCAGTCCTCAGTCTTCACTTTCAGGCCAACACAAACTCATATTCCAACATCACTGAGAAAGTCCTTGAAGTGGCCTCCATGCTCTCTGGCAATGCCTTAGACTGGTTTGGGAAGGCCACCACTGAGGATGTCAAGTTCTGTCTGGACTACTCCCAATTTGAGAGTGAACTGATGGCCACTGGCAACAACTGAGAGACCTGCCATCACGCCCTCATCAGCTTACTAGACATCCAACAAGGATCACACACTCTAAAAGCCTACACCAACAAGTTCCTGAAACTAAAAGCCAGAACCCGACTTGAGGACAAGTTATCAGCCATCTTGTACTGCCGAGAAGCCTGCCCTGCCTTGAAGGAGCTCCTTAAGCACCATCCCCCTACGCTTGGCCTAGATGAACTACTCCTTTTGTGTAGAGGGTTGAGCCTTAACCAGGAAGGCGCCTTCTCTCTCACTCAGCGCACAAATTGAGCCCCAACGCCCAACAGACCAGGAATGTACCCTGATGAATTACAACGCCACTACCGTGAAGGGTTGTGTTTCTACTGCCACAAACCTGGCCAACTCACTAAGGCTTGCCCCAAGAAGAGTGGTCCCACAGTTTCCTTGGCACAACTAAACACCTCCACCCAGTCTTACAAATTTATCCAAGTTGAAGCAAAAACACTCACAACATCCCAGACTGTTGAAGCTTTCATCAATACTGGAGCGGAGGAGAGCTTTATTGACGCCACCCTAGAAAAGGACCTAGGACTAAAGGCCACCACCAAAGGTGTCAAAGTAATCATGGGAAACAGCTCTCACAACTTGGGATTCAGGTGCGCTGCCAAGTTGCCATTGAAAATTGGTCAGAACACCTACCCAGCTCTCCCCATCATCCTGAAAGGACTTCCCCACCCCCTGATCCTAGGAGACTCCTGGTCCCAAAGACACGGTGCTATCCTAAATTTCCATAATCAAACAGTTGCCTTGAAGGGAGACAATTTTTATGATGTGGTGCCATTCCAGTTGGATCCAACCAGCAAAAGACCCAACACACTCCTGACCCTGAAAATGGAACCCAGTGTGGGGATCCTACCTGCCTCTTTAAAGAAGTGGAACCATGTCTTTAGCAAGGAAGCAGCAACCCACCTCCCCAACCACTTGATCTATGATCACGCCATAGACCTGTTACCATGAACCCAATTACATCACAGGCCCATCTACAGCTGCAAACATTGTGAACAAGTAGCCCTGAAGACATATCTAGAGGACATGACAAAAAAAGGGTTCATCTGGGTGTCAAAGGCCCCTTGCTTGTCACCCATGCTGTTTGTAGGGAAGAAAGATGGCAGAATGCGTCCCTGCGTGAACTACCAGAAACTGAACGACATTACAGTGAAGAACCGCTATCACATTCCCAATGCTGATAACCTTTGTGATGAATTTAACTGGAGCCCAGGTGTACTCAAAAATTGATCTGAGAGACGCTTTCAACCAGATAAGAATCAAAGAAGGAGACAAATACAAGACGACTTTCAAAACCAGATATGGGTTGTACAAATACCTTGTTATGCCGTTTGGCTTGTGCAATGCCCCCAATACTTTTCAAAGGATGATCAACTCTGTCCTAGGCAAGTACCTTGACCAATTCTGTATTGCATATTTGGATAACATATTCATATACAGCAAGTTACATGAGGAACACCTCCAACACCTTGACCATATACTGGAGAAACTCTCACAGGCCAACCTACACGCCATGCTGAAGAAATGTGAATTCTTTCAGTCTGAAGTCAAATTCCTGGGATATTTGGTGAAGACTGGCGGTTTTGCTATGGCACAGGACAAAATAGAAGCAGCAACAGCCTGACCAGTACCCAAATGCAGAAAAGACATGAGAAGTTTTTTGGGCCTGGCAAATTATTGCAGGGATTTCATCCAAAGTTTTTCTCAAATTACATTGCCCCTGACCTGTCTTTGCTCTGACAAGGTCCAGTTTGTCTGGACTGAGAAGTGCACCTCCGTGTTTGAGGCCCTAAAACTTGCGTTCACCTCTGCTCCTGTCCTGGCAATGCCAGACCTATCTAAACCTTTTGTGCTGGAGACAGATGTGTCCAACTTTTCAGTGGACAGGGTCCTTCTTCAGGAAAGAGGGGATGGTATGCTACATCCTGTAGCATATTACTCTAAGAAGATGCTACCAGCTGAAGGGAACTACCCAATATACAACAAGGAGATGCTAGCTGTTGTGAATACTGCTATTCACCATGTATTGATTTTGCCTTCAGTGAGCCATTTCAAAGACAAATCTCTTGCTTTTGCTTTTGCCTCTCAAAATGAGTTGATGACTGAATCAGGAAATACAATTGCTTGGTTTCTTGATCCTGTGCAACTCACTTGCCCCACTCATACTGGTGGCAAGTGATCTTATCATCCTGGTAGTGTTTTGTGGTGTTCCTAACCACTATATATTCCATTTCATATTCATCAATAAAAATTAAGTTCTATTCACATTTTTAACTTTGTGCCTTCAGTACTTCTGTGCCTCTCTCTAGCCACAACTAGTAGAGATTATTCTTCCAGGGCCGCAAGGTAATTGCATAGCCTTCCCTGTCATCTAACAAGACTTAGTAAAAATCCAATCCTAAGGTTAGTATTTCCCGTTGTGTGTCTGTGCTGCACCTCAGAACATGACAAAAATAGTTCTCACTACAGGAGCTGTAAGCCCCTTGGTTATCCCTTTTTCATCCGCGTTTTCAGGTCCTTTGCCTCTGCCTATACAAGAGCCAACTTCACCTAAAATTACTAGCCCTTCTATTGACAAAGATATTGCCAACCCACCTATTACCCCGACTATACTGAACTTTGGGAATGATCCCTGCCTAGTTACTTACCCCATGGGCACCCCTGACTTAGAACAAGTCATGGCAGTAGCCCTTGGGATAGCCTGTGAAGGAGCCATCCCTTGCCTTCAGCTGCAGTTCAGTCAAGTGGAATACTATGAATTGATTGTGGCTCCTCAAATTCCACAGCATCTCCTCTCAGCAGCTGGCTCCGCTGAGCACTTACTATTGTCCTTTTTGCAGCCTGCCTTGGCCCACCATCAAATGGTGTTGGGGCTTCATGTAAATCCACTGCGCCCTTTGGCCTTGGATAGAAATGTTTTCCCCTGTTGTACAAAGAAATCCGCTCATAGTCCAGCTAAACCACTCAACTTGCTAAAAGATTTAGCCCACACTGTAGACAAAAGATTTGTATTAACATACACTGTGAATTCTACATCCTCCACTGTTCCTTCCTTGGAAGAAACCCTGGTAAATTTAGACTACTTGCTGACCTGGTGTTGACCACTATTGAAAGCTATCAGATCCAGCCAATTGGGTGCTGCCACATTGATATCCAAAAGCTCAAGTGAATTCCAAGTCCTTGAAAACTCTTCCAGCCAATCAGGGATTACTGCAGAAATTAAGACAAAACCCTCCAGCCCCTTCAACTCTGACCTAAAAATTTCTTCCCCACCCAATCAGACTTAAGCCCTGAAGTCATGTAATTTTACCCTGCAGCACACTCCCCCTTTTTACACAGCAAGGGGACCTTCAGTCTCCTGCTTGTCTATTCCCAATTTTATTAAACTTTTGAACTTGCTGCGCTTGTTTGAAAAAAATTTTGAGGCCTTGAAACTCTGTTTTGAGCCCCTATAGTTTGAAGATTAAAAGTGTTAGATTTTTTGTTGAAGTTTATCTCACGCCTACCTGCTTCAAACCTGGCATCATCCCTGTGCTCTTCATAAGAAGCTTGGGTGTATAGTTGTTGCTTTTCTTGCTTTTGCTTTTGAAAGTTGTCTTCAAATCTTAAAATTTTAATCAATTTTCAATATAAAACTTACTTTTATTTTGAATTTTCCTTGATTTCTTTGATTTCAAACCCGCTTTTAATTCTGTTTCACTTTAAAGCCACCCAAGACTGTTACCAAGTTCCCCCCCTGTGCTCTCCTGGCCTTATTTTTTGTGCTCTTGTTTTTAAATCCCCCTGACACACGTTTTTTTACTTGTTGTTGCCCTGGGAATTTTACCCTTTTTTTGGAATTTTGCGTAGAACACAGCTATGATATTCCCAATTCTCAAATTTGTGGTGTTTTCTTTGGCCCCCTTTTTGCTGCTTCTGTAGTCAACTTTGCCAGAGTTTTGGTCCAAGATTTCCTCTTCTGCCAGTCTCGTGGGTGATAACCTGTCCTGCCTCCTGGATCTCCCTAGTAGCCTCTTGTTCTCTGTGGAGGCCGTGGTAAAGAGTTTAACCTGCAACAACCTGGATCTAGAGGCTGCTGGTTTCACCCAGTCTGCTCCTGTGGTCAAGGAGAGGTTGGTGTCACCCATGTCCAGCCCTGAGAAGCGCAACTCAGTGCCCCTCCAGGCCCCCGCAACGCCCCCTCCCACTCCCACTTGTACGCCCTGGTTACTCACTGGTTTAGTGTTGATGGGATTGAATGCCTACTTCCCTCAGATATCTCCTGTGTTGTCCCTGTGGTCCCCCCTTTGAGTGGTTGTCCCAGTTCTCCACTGGGAGGTATCCTGGTGGTATATTGTACCAGGATGGGAGCCAAACTTAGTTAGTTTAGCCCCCCTCTCTTACACTTCACGTCCAAGAAATCTTGTCTCTACAAGCAGCGGTTACTCATCACTGGGACCAGTTTGCTGCCTACCAACAGTGGATCCATTCCCTGTTTTCCTTGGTATCTGACAATCAGCACAGCTCTGTTACCTCCCAGACCCGTTTGGTTAATTCTATTGAACAAATGCGCCAGTCTGTCCCTGAATATGTGAGAGAACATCTACTCAAGTTTCACCAGCTAGAACAACCCTGGCAAACTCAAATATATTCCACTTTAAACACTTATCTCACCAACTTTTAACAACTTGTGCAGCAGCTCAATGCATTCAGTATGTATTCATTTGAACAACTACAGCAGGTAGCAGACTTTGCTGCTAACAGCCTTAATGAACTCAGTGCAGTATTTGATCAAGAGAGAGCTGCCACTGCTGCTGCTATAGCCAAATTCCAGAGTCAAGTGAATGAATTAGCTACGCCCAAGCCAGCTGTTCCGCCCTCTCCCCCTTCTGATGACTTGGAGGATTGAGAACAGAGAATATGGGACGCTATTTGAGAGCTACGTACAACTACTTGCAGTCAAGGACGTCCTGCTGAGGCGCCTCAACCTGACCCCCAGGTGCTTGAGTTGATTGCTCAAGTTGCTGAGCTACAGCAAGAACTTGCTGACTTACGCAAGATGATGGCAACTTTTGCTAGTCTAGTTGGGGTTGTTGACAAAGATGGTTGCTGCCCTGGCTTACCAGGAGCCCCTTGAATCCAATGTGCTAGGGAACTAATTGCCCTAGCTAACAAGGTGGATCATTTAAAGCAGGACCATACTGAGCTGGATAGAGATGTACAAGAGATGAATGACTTGATTAACTCTGTTAACAACAGGTTTGCCCCTTGCCTCTCAGTGGGGCCATCCCTTACTTCTTGACTGGCTGAGATCTCCACAGTAGTGACTACCCAAGGTCAATGCCTAGATGCTACTGCACAACAGACCACTCAAGCTGTCAATATGGATGCCCGCGCTGTTGAGACCCTGACTACCCTTGAAGAGAGTGTTTGTCAGCTATGGGCTAGACAGCCCCTCTCTGAATCCAAAGCAGAGTTTTCCCGCATATAAACATACTCAATAGCAACAATGGTGGTCCAACTCCCAAAGCACACTTCAAGCCTACCTTTAAGAAAGTCTTTGATCCCAAAACCTCAACCATTGCAGCTTTCCTAACTATCTATGAAACTTCCATGAGACAGGCATCAGATGAGGTTAAGAAGGAACATATTTTGACCTGTCTATACCCAACTTGCCAGGAGGTGGTGGTGATGCCTGAACTACCCACCATTGAGACGTGGGAAGATATGAAGCAGCTTCTGATCAACAAGTTTGGTGGTGACCTTAGCCTGAAAGTAAAAAAGGACGCTTTTATGCATATTGCTTTCAAGCCTAAAGAGACTCTAGCTGAGTTTGCAGACAGATTCTACACGGAAGGACAGCAACTGATAACAAGCAGACAATTGATAGCCCATGAAGCTTACATGGCTTGCGCTCAAGCTCTCAAAGTTAACCAGCTTCTGTGCCTTCACTTCAAAGCTCATAAGGCTATGCTTTCCTCTATGAAGAGCATAAAAACACTGTTGCAGGACATGCACCTTACCCATTCTGTAGCAGTTGTTAGGGAAGGTTGAGCTACATCTAACTCTGGTTTGTCTTCCTGTGGTCCTTGCATTCTTACCATGAACTCGCAAAATCCTCCTCAACTCCAAGTTTGCCACAACTGTGGTCAGATAGGTCACCATTCTCAAGTCTGCACCAACCCACATGATTGAGCTGATCCAAAAGAGCAGGCGGGAAAAGAACAGTCAACCTAGAGGCAGAGACGCTCTTGGTTAAAAATTCTTCCCAGTCTCTTTCAATCCCTCCCTCTATAGCTGACTCATAGCCTGTTGATAATGAGGCTCCTCCTATCCTCCTCTTGTTCCATGATATCTCTGACAACTCTGACCTGGATGACTCTGATACTGACAACACCAATGCATATAGGTACTCTGTCCTGGCTGTTCCTAGGACCATTACAGTCCCCTATAAGTTTTTATCAGGAAAGACTACAACTACCGCTAAGCCTTTGTCTGAAGCCAAAGAATTTGTCTCTTGCCCTTACCTCACTCAAGCTAAGAGGTCCCCCGTGCTAGTGGAGTTGTCAGAAGAAGCTGCCAAGGTTGCTGACGCTGTCTTCAAGAATGTATCTGCTTTGCTCCCCTTCCAAACTGTTTATAAGGAGTTCCCAGGATTAAGATACATTATTGAGAAGTGGGATAAGGAACTAGCAGAGGCTCAAGATATCTTGGCTGTCCTTCCCCCCTTTGGTCGCACTACCACTTGAGTAGAGATATCCATTCAAAAAGTGAAGATCAAGGCCGTTTGCAATACTGGCTTGCCAGTTAACGTTGTCTCCTCCAAACTTGTGAAGAAGCTCAAACTTGCCCCTGACCTTAATTATCACCAGTTGTATGGCACAGCTGGACTGTCTATGACCCGCGCCATAGGGGCTTACTCCGCTCTACCCATGCAGTTTGGCAAGCTTCTCCTAGCTGCATCAGCAGTTGTCTCGGAAAATGAGAGTTACCATCTCTTAGTTGACACTCAGTTCCTTAGGGAATATAATGGGATAATCAACTTGAAATATGGTTACCTCTCTATTCTGGGGTATGAAGTCCCTCTGATCTTTGAAGAGCCAGTTAAAGTTCCTGGGAAGCGCCTCAAGACATGTGCCTTGGAATATCCCATTGGGGTTTTCAACCTCAAATATTGTACCCACTCCTCAAACATGAAATGTCCACCCATGGCTTGTCCTGCGTCTGAGGGAATCCCTCTCCTAGCCACGTCTGCTGTCACCATTCCCCTGGCTCCCAGGCCATCCTAGACTCCCAGATATCATATGAACTACCTGAACAAACCTTCTTGGAGTTTTACTCTCCCCCCTTGCTAGGACGCAACAAACCTTATCTCTGTCCTGGAATACTAGATGTCTCCCATAAGGACCCTGTTTAATTGTTGGTAGCCAACCTGACTGCAATCCCCATGACCGTGTCTAGGGGGCAGGTTGTTGGATATGGCAAATTGTTGAGCGCTCCTGATGTCCTGTCTCTTCATCCATTTGGCACATTCCAAGATTTTAACCTACCTGAGGATGAACCCCAAGTCCTATCCTTGTTCACTGTGCAAGACTTTCCACAGCTGTCTCTGGTTCAACAGAAAGAGGTGCTAGACTTGCTAGACCAATTTTCTGACATCTTTGCTAAGGACAGTACCAACTATGGGTTAGCCAAAGGCGTTATCCATCAGATTGACACTGGAAACGCTCCTCCTTTCTGTGCTAAACCATATTGCTGCAGCCGTGTAGAGGACGCCCAGGTATCTAAAGATCTCAAACAACTGTTGGACGCTGGACTGCTGGCACCTTCCCAAAGTTCTTGAGCATCCCTGCTACTCATCTAAAGAAGAAAGATGGAGGCCATTGTATTGTGATGGACTACTGCCAATTGAACTCTTTGATCAAGAAGGACTTGTACCCCTTGCCGCATATCTATGATGCTCTCTGACTTCTTGGAGGCTCTAAGTTTTTCTCCACAATGGATCTGGCATCTGGATACTGGCAAGTTGATCTTTTGCCCAAGGATTGCCAAAAAGCTGCGCTCATTACATCTGAAGGGCTTTTTGAGCCTACTTGCATGCCGCAGGGGTTCTGCAACAACCTGGCCACCTTTCAAAGGGCCATGGACTCCATCCTCTGCAACTTTAAGTTGTTGTGCGTCCTAGTATACTTGGATGATATAACGGTTTTCAGTGCTACCTTCACCAACCACCTGGATCATCTGAAAGAGGTGTTCCTAAAGATTCAAGAAGCTGGCCTCAAACTAAAACCTTCCAAGTGCGCCTTCTTTAAAGAGTGTCTTGAATTCTTGGGCCATGAAGTAACCCAGACCAGGATTTGCCCAATGACTAAGAAGGTTGAAGCCATTGACAAAATTCTTCCGCCCACCAACCTGCAAGAGGCACAAGTCTTTCTAGGGATGATGGGCTACTACAGACAGTTTATCCCTGACTTTGCCAATACTAGTGAACCTCTAGTCTAAATTTTACATAATGTTCCTTTTGAATGGACCGCCATTTAACAGCAAGCCTTTGAGACCCTTAAGCAAAAATTCAAAGAGGCGCCAATCCTAGTGTATCCCAACTATGATAAGGAGTTCATCTTATACACTGAGGCTAACAATCTTGCTATTGAAGATATTCTGGCCCAACTAGACAATAAGGGTGTAGATCATCCTGTGGCTTACACTTTCTGCGTGCTAAACAAGCATGAGAAGAAATATAGTGTCACAGAGAAGGAGTGTCTTGCCGTGTTGCATGCAGTCAAACAGTTCTGCCGCTACATGTATGGTACCCATTTCACAGTTGTCACTGACCATACTTTGCTTAAATGGTTACAACAACTTAAGGAGACAGAAGGGCGCCTAGCTAGATGGGCCCTAAGTCTGCAAGGTTACAACTTCACTGTGCTTCATTGCCCTGGGATTCAACATCAAAATGCCAATGGGCTATCCAGAATGCCCATTCTTGCTTTACATCCTGCAGAGGCTGACAGGTTGTACAAGATAATTGGATACCCTTCTTCTTGGGAGAGTGAAACAGAAGAGGTCCAACTGGCTTTGTCCAAGCTATCCAAAGATACCCTCATACGCAACAATCGACTCTTCAAAAAGGTACAAGATCAGTATCTGCCCTATGTAAAACCAGTCTTTGCCTCTCGTTGGTGTCACAAGCTCATAAAGAGACTGGGCATGGAGGCATCACTAAGACTTTTGACTGGCTTCAGAAGAATTACTTCTGGGATAACGTTTGCCTGCTAATCCCAGACGTCATAGCTAGTTGCCACAACTACCAGCTGCAGAGGCCTTGAGATGTTGCCCATGAGTTCAAATTAGTTCCCCCTCAACATGCTTTTCATACTGTCAGCATTGATGCGGTAGGTCCTCTCCCCCTCTCATGTTCTGGGTCTCACTTTATCCTAATTGCTGTTGATTACTTCAGCAAGTGGATAGAGGCTTGCCCTACAAAGGACATCACGGCTAAGACAACTGCTGCCTTCCTGTTACAAGATATTTTCTACTGCCATGGCTGTCCTCAAGTGTTGCTCTCAGATAATGGAACTAACTTCAATGCCAAGCTGGTAACCTCTGTTGTCAAAGCTTTGGGGTCTCACCAGTCCTTCTCTGCCCCCTACAACCCTTCTACTAATGGGGCGTCAAGCGTGCAAATTCAACACTGGTCTCTATCATGAGAAAGCTCACCTACTCTGATGCTGATAATTGGGACCTATACTTACCTACTGCTCTCTTTGTGTATTGCCTTAGAAAACATTGTGTCACTGGGTACTCCCCCTTTGCTATGCTGTATGAGCAAGAGGCTACTACCCCATTGCTATTGGGGGGCCCCTGCTTTTCTCTGATAAGGCCATGAATCCTGACAACCACATCAAGGATCTAGTCAACTGAATAATTGTTATACAGGCCACTGCCTACACTTCTGCATACAATACTAAGATGCTTGAACTTTCTCCCAATAATGCTGGACGCTCCCCCTTGCCTGAATTTGATGTTGGCAACCATGTTCTTTACTATCAACATAGATAAGGTGGGTGTGCGCATAAGCTGGACACACTGTGGATTATCCCTTTGGAAGTGACCTTCAAACAAAGGTCCAAATACACTTTGAAGCTCCTCTCCAGTGGTTGTCCTTTTGCTCAAGTGCATGCCAAGTTCCTCTGCAAGTACCACCCCCCTAAGGCCAATCTAGGGGAGGGCAATGTTGTGAATACCGCTATTCACCATGTATTGATTTTGCCTTTGGTGGGCCATTTCAAAGACAAATCTCTTGCTTTTGCTTTTGCCTCTCAAAATGAGTTGATGACTGAATCAGGAAATACAATTGTTTGGTTTCTTGATCCTGCACAACTCACTTGCCCCACTCATACTGGTGGCAAGTGATCCTACTGTCCTGGTAGTGTTTTGTGGTGTTCCTAACCACTATATATTCCATTTCATATTCACCAATAAAAATTAAGTTCTATTCACATTTTTGTCTTTGTGCCTTCAGTACTTCTGCGCCTCTCTCTAGCCACAACTAGTAGAGATTATTCTTTCAGGGCTGCAAGGTAATTGCATAGCCTTCCCTGTCATCTAATAAGACTTAGTACAAATACAATCCTAAGGTTAGGATTTCCCATTGTGTGTCTGTGACGCGCCTCAGAACACAACACTAGCTATAATGAAGACATTAAAGAAATGGTACAGGTACTTGTGTGGTACTGAACACCTGGTAAAGGTTCTGACAGACCACAAAAACTTAGTTTACTTCTTCAAACCACGCCAGCTGAACCAACAACAAGCAAGATGGGCCTTAGAACTGGTCAAATACACCTTGATCATAGACTACAAGCCAGGAAAGATGAACGTGGTACCAGACGCCTTGATCAGGAGAGCCAAACTGATTCCCTCCTCCACAGAAATCAAGGACTGCAACACCCATACACTACTAGACCCCGCCAGCCTAGGAATACAACTGAACTACTTGAAGATTGCTGCCAGCAAACCCAACATGATAAGAGCCCAGAAACAAGACACCTATTCAACCAAACTAGTTGAAGCCCTGACAAAGGACCCGGATTGCCATCACTCAAAGAAAGGATACTCCCTGAAAGGCGCTACCCTGCTGCTCCACAACAGAATCTACATACCCAAAGGCCCAACCCAAACAAACATATTGATTGACCACCACAATTCAGAGATGGCCAGCCACCCTGGTAGACACAAATCCCTCTTAAGCATCAAGCAGAACTACACATGACCAGGCATGGACAAGGAAGTAGCTGCCTACATCAATGGTTTCAAAACCTGCAGAAGAACCAAGACGTGTTGCTCAAAGCCAGAAGGACTACTGAAACCTCTGGACATCCTTGCTGGACCCTGGAAGTCAGTGTCAATGGACTACATAGTAGAGCTCTCCCCTTCAAATCCCTTGACGCAATCCTAGTCATGGTTGACTAATTCACAAAGATGGCATACTTTCTCCTGACCACTACCCACTGCACGGCAGCTGACACTGCCAGACACTTTCACAACCGCATCTTGACACAACACGGCACTCCAGAAGAAATAATCACCAATTGAGGACCCAGTTCACTTCCCACTACTGGGCCCAAGTGATGAAAGACCTTGGAATAAAACATTGTGTGTCTACCTCCTATCATCCACAGACAGACGGACAAACTGAACAGGTCAACCAAATCTTGGAACAATACCTTCAATGCTACACCAACGCAGACCAAGACAACTGAGCAGAGATGTTATTCATGGCGTAATATGTCTATAACAGCAAAGACCACTCATCCACGGGCATTTCCCCCTTCAAGGCCAACTACGGGTTTGATCTATCATGGGACCCTAGTATTGGCAGCAAGGAACAGAATACAGCAGGACAAACCTGGATCAAACAAATACATACCACCTAAGAAACCTGCCTAAGGAACCTGACCTGCACTGTTAAGACCTACAAGGCATTTGCCAACAAGAAAAGAGTTCCCAGGAAAACTCTGGAGATTGGCAATGAAGTTTACCTCAACTCACAGAACGTCCCCCTACACATACCCAGTAAGAAGCTAGCTCACCGCCGCTGCGGCCCTTACAAGATTACAAAGCAAATAGGAGAAGTGCTGTACAAATTAGAACTGACACCTACTTGGAAAATCCATAATGTCTTCCACCAATCATTGCTATTCAAGAAAGAAGGAACCTCCCTTCCCCACCAGAAGATCAAGACCAACCCCCCGCCCATCCAAGAGGGATGCACAACCAAATACAAAGTGGAGTACATCCATGGACACCGCCTTCACTACAAAACCCCACAGTACTATGTCAAATGGGTAGGTTACCCCCCTCCCCCAAAAAAAAAAGAAAGTACCTGGGAACCTGTCTCCAACCTGCCTAACGCACATGGAGCCATACAGCAATACTTGGACAAGAGGGCTGGGAAAGAGGAGGGCAATGGGAGAGAAGGGGATGATGTCACAAGTGACAAACTCCTATTGACCATGCTCATGGAAAAACCTAGACTATGGGATTCAAACCCCAATACCCTGCAGGCCACCAGCCTGCAGGATTATCTGCCCGCATTTTTTGGGCTCAAACCAGAGCAGGATTTGACTTCAGGGAATCTCCTGAGGCTTGATGAACTAAAATTGCTTGCATCAAGGCTCCCCATGCCAAAGGCTCCTGTTAACCCAACCAATAAGAGTGCAGGCCAAGCCAAAGATCCCAGAATAACTTAGGCCACTGCATCAGAGGAAGCAAAGAAACTTCCTGTGGAATGCGGGCCACCTAAAGATGACCAATCCTACAACCTGAAAGGGAAACTTGAGTTTTCTCAGTTCAAACCAGCCAATGAAATAACTCCCGTAATAGATGCCATCAAGGGCTGCAAAAATCTGGTAGACAGTAGCACCAGGCCCAAAGAAATTTGTAAAAGTTTTTTCATGGCAGATGGGTATACTTATACCCTGGGCTGCCAGAAATTTTCCTATTGCCATTCTTGCAATAAAGTGACATGAACCTTTGGTTCAACCAGGTTATTCCATATTTGATATCAGTTCTATTTCACTTGCAGTCCAACTTCTACGGTTCTTTACCTCACACCCATCAACCCCAAGAAACTGCAGACCAACCACCCAAACTATATTGTCCACCAGGAGCTCCCTTTGGCCCAGTACATTTCACAGAATATCTGCCCAACCAGGCATATTTGGAGTTCACTCTAGAGGAAATCCTAATCCAAAACCCAGAGGCCAGAACTAGAGAGATAGAGATCATTTACAGAGAAGGAACCAAAGTCACCATACCTTCTCTGCTATTCTGTGACAAGCACAACTATTTGCCTGCCTATTTAGTTTCAATGATACCACCTTTCACCCTGCGGCCCAACTGACGCAGGAATTTGTTGCAGCCAATGAATCCACCTCCACTCAGATATTTGGGGTGATGTATATCACTTTCACTGGCTTAATTGATTCAATGATACCTGTAAGGGGACCTTGGGCCCTCCTGGGAAAATTGTTATCTTATATTGTAAAGTTAGCTCCAATCTTGTGGTGGGCCCTACCTGCAGGACCCGCGGGCTGTCTGCCCGTAAGTTCCCAAGAACCCCCCATAGTCTGGATCCCTGACACTAGCTCAGGTACTCTAGGTTGGGCTGAAGGATCTGCTAGGAGGATACTTTATAGTTTCAACTCTGAATCAACTGAGTCAGATCAATGCTTGGTGAAATGCACAGGACCCAAGAGAGAACCAGGTGGACAAAATAACTTGGTTTAAGTTCTGAAGGTTCTTCAGGTAGACAGGTGGGAGCAGGAGGGCCAGTTGACGCTATGTTGGGATGGTAAAAGAGCAGGAACTGGGTAGGGTGAAATCCAGGTTGAACCAAAGGTTTACCACAACTTTATTATTAGAATGGTGATAAAACCTTGACTGGGTTTGGCAGGGCATATCTACCAACTTCTCAGCTCCATCTTTTGGGCAGAGATCTGGAATTTGGGCTTTCTGGAATCAGGAATCTGGGAGAAGCAGGTCAGCTCCCGGTTTGGGATGGAGTATTGTTGGCTGGTACTGGCGGATAGACACTGAAAGCTTATTGCCTATAAACCCTATTCAAAAAATCTGGCTGGCTGATCAAATGCCTGATGATCCCAATTCTAGGGACCAGCATCAGATAATTTCTACTGGAGGGTTCAACTTTGTGTTTAACTGTGTAAGGTCTGAGGCTATGAGGTAAATTATTGTAAGCTAAATTCTTTAATCTAAGAATATTTAAAGTGGTTAGATATAAGAAGGTGGGTAAAGTTTGTAACAACAACTGAATTAAAGCTCCTAACAACTTATAAGAGGTAAAATAAGGACTAATACAATTTATCAAACCTCAGAAAATAAAATAAAGTCCAGTCTTGATGATAGAGAACTGAGTTAAAAATTCTATTTCAAGGTCTGGGTATTGGTCACCACTAGCTGGTGGATTGGAACTATTCACTATCAAAGTTTGGGTATCACTAAAAATATTGCCTAACTGATGGTAAAGGTAATCAAAGAGGATCATAAAAAATAGCCAAGGTTCAATAATGAAATAAAAATAAAAAGAATTCAAGAAAAAACACAAGCCACAAAACCTAACAAGTACCTTTTTGGGGTGAAATTCAAACAATCTCAACTTAGAGTTGAGAGTGCAAAAAAAACCCAATCCTTTTATTAACTTGGAAAATTGAGGTGCAGCATGAAATTAATGAATTAACCAGAACTTGTTAAATGGCAGGGATTGAGGCGCAAACATCAGTTAGAGATATCTTTACTTACTAAGTTAAAGAAAAAGTGAAGCAGTAAGAAAAAAAGCAAGAGCAGCAACATAACTGCTAGAAGTAAGAGCAAGCAAAAACAGCCGGGAAATCAAGTCAAAAGAAGGATTGCACAAACCGCAGAGAAAGCAAAAAAGGTAATAGTTTTGGACTTATATATTAACTTAAACCCTTAGGTTCCAAGTTCAAACATGTTGGTTAAAGTTAATGCAAGTTCAGAAAAGACTGCTAACTTAAATCTAGGTAAAGTAGCAGTGAGATAAGGGAATGGGAAAAATGGTCCAAAAGTAGTGAATTGTTGTTCTTGGCCCTAGGGTGTGGATAGCAGAATTTGAGAAGAAGAAGGGTACATAATAGCAGATGACAGAAAAAGGACTGTAAGGAATTTCATTCCTCTTACACACAAGAAGCTTAAAACTGGGACTGGAAATCCAAACAAACATGATAAGTTTAATGCATTTATTAATGCAGAATCTGATCAAGTATTAGAAGAAGAAACAGATTGTGACAGGCTGTTGAAACCATGTTTGAATTTAAATAATGAAGGTATATTTAATATACACTTTAATTTGAATTTCTAATGCAAAAGAAAAATAAAAATAAAAAGTGGTTTCAACTATATAAAACCTACTTTAAATCAATCAACCCTGGGTTTAGACAACGGCAACGGAAATAAGAATGATAATAAGATTAATTATGAATCAATTAAGGACTCCAAAACCACTTCAGAGCTCAAATTGACCAATCAGAATTTTTCTAAAAACCCAAATCAACTCCACTGCACCTCATGTATTTTTAAACAGCCAACCAGAACTCACAGATCAACCAAGCCAAAGAACTAAGTCACATAACAGTGATAAATTCCCCCAACACATAGTAACAAGGCCAACTGCAACCTGCAAGCACATTCAAACCTTACTTTTTTCTGCTATGCAGGCTGCAGCCCTGCAAGGCAATACTTCATCACCAACTCTTGCAGCAACCATTGGCAATTACTATGCCACTTTCCCACTTTTATTTCAGTATTTAAGCTATAAGTTCCCTTCTGAGCAAATTGCTCCAAAAATATTATTCCTTTCAAACAAACTTCAAATAAAGTCTATGTTTTCAAACTCTAACTGATTAGTAGATAATTAAGTCCATCCCCAACAACATTAAATCCCTTCTTCTTGTGTGGGTTTTTTGTGTGTTGATAGGGTATAGCCAGGCAAATGTGAACTTTGAGACTCCAGAACCAACTCCCACTGATAAATCTGAAGACTTCATTTGGTATTGTTTTGGTCCACATTGCTGTCATGCTCTCTATGTTGAAACTGCTTGATTTCCTCCCATCATTCATCTCAAGGCCCCTTGGTTGGTCTTGGGATACACCAGTGTACACTGTTTGTTAAGCCACTTTACACCCTTCTTAGGAAGATTTTGTTTACTAGGCCATCTACTCCAGATGTTAATAATAGGAATTCCAGTAGGCTCTACTTTAGTTAAGTTTAACTTGAGAGCTCTTCTTCACTTAATTGGAGAAAAGCTCCCTAATGAGTGAATTCCTGACAAGGATAATCCTGAAAAACTGAAGACCACATTGAGCAGGCAGCTGCTTCTATGTATAAGTAAAATCAGGTGGCACACTATTAGCTTCAATCCTCCCAGGCTTCAGTAAAACTCCTTTAGTTAGTGAGCTTTTAATTAAATAACCCTCAGGCTTGATCCCAAAAAAACACAGGTGGGCCACAGGATAAGAGGCCATGGGTCTGATCCTTGACTGTGGCTTTGCTTTATAATAAGAAGCAGAGTGACATATGTGACACATCCTAGTTCCAGGTGGTTTGGGCTAAGGTTTGAGCAGATACTGAGAGGTTGGGTTTCTTATAAGCGGTCCATGACTGAAATCCAGTAATTGATCAGATATACCACAACAGAAGTTCCACCCTGTAGGATGGACAAGGCTGAGTCTGCCTAGGACAAGTTTGATGTTGGTTAGCAATGGGGTTGAAACTATTTTCTTTTATAGAAGGCTTGGGTTGCCCCAACTAAAGCTCATTGAGCTGCGGTCCACTCAACAGGTGGCGCACATCCCAAGTTTGATTCCAGTACTTGAGGTTGAACGTGGCTTACCCTTCAGCTATCTGAGGGGTTCAAGGTTGGTGTTTAAGTTGAGGGATTTGAGCATCCATCAGAAACCTTGTCAGCTGAAGGAACCAACTGAGTTGGTGCTGCACAAGCTTGAACTGAACCATCAAAGCCAATGAGCCCTGGCTGCCAGGGGCTCAAGGGGAATGCTCGGCAGGTGGATAAGTTACATCTAGACCCCTTAGGATGAAGAGTTGGTCGGCAAAGCTAATCGGAGCTAGGAAGTGGCGGACCACTCCCAAAAAATACTTGGGATCCGCTGGGCATTCCAAAAATGCAGGCTTTAAATAGGAAGTATATAAAGGCGGCATTTTTGGAAATGTTGGGGAAATTCGGGTTTTGTCCATGGGTGGTCGCCGCAACCCTAATGGGAGCCAGCAGTGCTGTTATTTAGTTGCGGGTTTAGAGCTGCCCGCCCATGCGAAATGGCTTGGAGCTGGGTATTGAAATCTCTCTGAATAGCTTCAACCTAAATTTACTGTTTTTTAAAAACAATCCAGAAATGAGAAAATAACCAGGCTATCTACTTTGGGTTGAGTCAAACTGCTGGTACCTTAAGTTTGTTGGTTACTCAACAAAAAACTGCTGTATTTATTTAAAAGCTACAATGTGTTAGTCAAATGAAGCGTATACATAACTAGGGGAATTAATGTTTATTGGGATAGTCTAAATCGGTTTAGAATTTCTCGTTGTTGAACTGCACAATCTTATCAGACTTGAGGACCAATCGCTTGATCAACTTGTAGAAGTCGGCAAGGGCGAGGAAGATGATACAGGAGACAGCGACAATGCCCCATTCCTTAAACCCAATGGGATGATGGTGGAAGACATTCTCATTGATATATGGAATGTAGATGGAGGGGAACAGGAGGCCAATTCCAAATACAATAGACCAGAAGAGGAAGCGGTTGGAGTAGATGTTGCTCATACCCTTGAAAGACCAGGCAGGGCGACGCATACTGCGGCAGTTGAAAGCATGGAGGAGGATCAAGCAGGTGAGACAAGCATATGCTGCTGCACGGGCCGGGAACACGTCTTTACATGAGACATTATACTTGTCATTGCACCCATCGCCGAGATTGGCCTTGGGATTGGCAAAGCCTACCACCTGGAAGAAGTTGATGAGGGTTAGACCACCCATGACGAGGCCGTGAAAGAGAATGTCAACAATAACTTCAAGGGTGAATAGACCACCCTTGACTGGGCGAGGGGGTCGGACCATTGACTTGGGATGGGCAGGCTCAAGGCCAAGCCCCATGGCAGGAGGCGACGAAGTAAACATGTTGAGGCAGAGGATTTGAATGGCTGACATGGGGAAGACAGAGTTATTGTTCTTGTCTCTGATCAGCAGCCCAAACACCAGCACAACAATCTCGCTGGCATTTCCTCCCATCAGGTGAAGGACAAACTTGACAATGTTTTCAAAGATGCGCCGCCCTTCGCCAACCGCACGCACGATAGTGGCAAAGTTGTCGTCGGTCAAGACAATGTCAGACGCCTGCTTAGCAACATCAGAGCCAGAAAGCCCCATACCAATCCCCACATTCGCGATCTTGAGGGATGGCGAGTCGTTGACACCATCGCCTGTCATGGCAACAACCAACTTGCGACGATGGAGGGCGTGAATCATCTTGACTTTGGTGTCAGGCGAGCAGCGGGCCACGACAAGGGGCAGGGCAGGGAGCGCATCCAGCTGCTGTTCCGAGAGCGCATCAAACTGGGTAGCTGTCATGACCATAGAATCAAAGTCAAGTCCAACCTGCCCCTCCTTGGGGGTGGGAAGGATGGCAACATCACGCGCTATAGCAGCAGCGGTGGCAGGGTGGTCGCCAGTAAGCATGTGAACCGAGATGCCAGCACGATGACATTCAAGGACAGAGGCCCGGGATTCTGCACGGGGAGGATCGTAAATTCCAACTAGTCCAATTACAATTAATTGCGCTTCAATCATATCACGCGTCCATGTGTCGGGGGCCTGCTTGGCCATTTCAGTGGGCAATTCACGGAAGGCCAAGCAGAGCGTACGAAGACCCTGCTTGGCAAGATGCTCCATGTGAGGGGTGCACATTGCCAGAAGATCATCCGAGTGCGAAACGTTACCGTCGTTATAGTAGGCAGCCGCCTTGGGCAGAAGGCGTTCAATGGCACCTTTGCTGTAGACATAGACCCGCATTGAAGGGCGGTGGAGGAAGACAGCCGACATGAGCTTGAGGCTTGAATCGAAAGGGAATTCCGCCAGCAGCTCAAACTGGAATTCGCCTTCAGGGTCGAGAAGTTTGGGCTGGCCCATCTCCATCTTGTGGGCAAAAGTCTGTAGGGCATTCTCGGTGGGATCACCCAGACCCATCCACACCCCGCTCTCGCTGTCTAGTTTGATCTGGGCAGTGTTGCAGAGGGCAGCTACTTGAGTGAGACGTAGCAGCTGTTCAGGAAGGAGGGTTTTGTCCACGCAGGCATCCCCTTGGTTATAGTTGCGTACAAGGGAGTCATTGGCAACAAACCCTTCTTCAAGCAGCACACCTTCAGGGTTGTATCCAGCGCCAGTAACCGAAAAATAGCCAACCCCAGGAAGCCAGAGACGAGTGAGAACCATCTTTGCCTGGGTGAGGGTGCCTGTCTTATCTGAGCAGATGTTGGTAACGGAGCCAAGAGTCTCGAGGGCAGCAAGGCGGCGGATAATGGCACGGTTCTTGACCATCTTCTTGACACCAGCGGCCATGGTAAGGGTAACCACCACCACCAGGCCTTCAGGGATAATGGCAATTGAAAGAGCAACAGCATACACAGCAATCACCTTTGTGAACTTCCACTTATTTACCCAGAATACAACTACTGATAGAAGAATAGCCAAAACAAAAATCACCAGAGCCATGTTGTCCATAGTCTTGGCCAAGCTTGTCTTGCGATTGTTATCGGCATTATTAAGGGTACGGGCAATGCTGCCGATCTCAGTATCCATACCAGTAGCAACAACAATAGCTCGACCACGGCCCTTGACAACAGTTGTGCTGGAAAAGGCCAGGTTGACCCGATCACCAACTGGCACATCCCGCTGAGGAATCACTGATATGTCCTTCTCGGCAGGGATAGACTCACCAGTTAAAAGAGCTTCATCAATCGCCAAATTGAACTGTTCAATAAGGCGCAAGTCAGCCCCCACAACATCGCCCGTCTCCAAGACCACTAAGTCGCCCGTAACAAGAGTGTTGGTAGCAACCTTAACTTGTTGCCCATCACGAATAGCGTTGGAGGTAGGGGCAGCCAGTCGGTTGAGAGATTCCATGGTTTTCTCAGCTTTGTATTCTTGCATAAACCCGATACCAGAATTGGTAAAAATTACCAAGGCAATGATAACTGCCTCTGCAATGTCTCCAGCAACAACAACCACAACAAAGGCTATAGTAAGGATAATAGTCAGCACGTTGGCAATTTGGTGGAGGAGGATTTTCAGGGCGGAGACCCCTTGGCCCGCATTCAGTTGGTTTGGACCACTCTGTGCAAGCCGCAGCTTGGCCTGCTCGCTGGTAAGGCCCTGCTCTAAGTCCGTCTCGAAAAAGTCTGCTGCCTCCACTGGGTCCATTGTATGGAAGATGGCGCCATTGTATGTCCCTTCCGATCTAATCGAAGGTGCCTTGATCTTCTTTTTACTAACCATCTTTGAGGCCAATCCTCTCACCCATTGCTTTTAAGTTCACTCTCGACTTTGGAATAATTTGGACAAGGACTAATTTGTCTGCCTCATGCCAGTGCCATTGGCCGTGATTTGCTTTGAGTAAGGTCCACATGATTGGCTTCAGCCAATCATCTTTCACCTTCCTCTCCATCACTGCATTTGGGAACCTTCTCGACTTCTAGTTCGCTGAAGACCCGTTTAATCCGATCCGGCTCGTAACTCATTAAATTCGACCCAATAATGGCGTGTTAATAACACCAGGTTAACCGTTGGAACAAAGTGTAGTACAGAACTTCATCCATTTTGCTTGCAGCTAGGGCTAAACGAAACTTGTGGAGACTAGTTGAAAAGCAACTAAAAAAGTAACGAACTTAGTCATCTGGAAGGTGAAAAGATTTCAATCTGTAGATCAGGTTGGAACTTACTAACTTTCAGAATTAAAATAAAATAAAATTAAAAATTAAAAATTAAATCAAAATAAAATCTTTATTCGGAATGCTAACTCGTACAAAAAACAATATAACCAAATGAGATCATCTACAAAACATAATTCCACACGAGCTAGTAACCTAGGCCAATACTTCACTTTAAGGGAAATACGATATCCCCTTATTCTTAGCCAGCCTATACTAGGCTATCAGTATGACCAATCATAGAACCTTGTAGGTCCCCTGCCAGCGTGTGATCAATAGACAAACACAAGATGTCAAAAGATCAACTGCATCAAGGTATGAGCCATCTGATTAGATGAAAATTCCTTGGCTTCCAAATGCTAAATTCCATTGCGGCAGCATTTAGGCATGCTGGTAGAGTGAGGAGCACAATAAGCCTGCCACAGCAGCAAAATTTATCCATGACATTGCTAGGCCATATACAAGAAAGTACCAAAGGCTAGCTCTAACTGTCAGTTTGATGACAATGTCGATTTTATCAATATCTCTGTGATTAATGGTGTGTTTTAAAAAAGTTTACAATAAAAATCTTACAAGACAGCTTTTTGCATTAACAAAAACTTAATAAGCACCATAGGTTCAATTTTCAATGGCAAATGTACAACTCTCATATGTCAGTATTCCTCAATAACCAACTCCACCTCTTGCGCGCATCGGCAGAGAATGATCCAAACCTTTGTAACAAGCTGAAATGGTCTACTTTGCCCTATCTTGTCAAGCAGCCTTTTAACTTTAATAATTATCATTTTAAAAATCAAGCTTTAATACAATCTTTATAACCTGTTGAGATGAACAGAAATATACTGGCACAGAACAAGATCAGTTCAGAACAAAATTCAACTTCTTTAATAAAATACAAGCTCATTTCACTGACAGAAGAGCGTCAATGGGCAAAGATATCCCGACATACAACAAAAGCTGCAGACTGAAACAAATTTATCTGGAAGCAACAACAGCACAAGTGATGACACAAAAAATTGATTCCAGTCACATTATAAAATCATTATGTTTATTAAAGTATTAGAAGACAAAATGAACCCAGGCAAAGGAGTGAAAATCTTAATCCACCCATGAACCCATATAGCACTTGAAAAAAATACTAAAAACATCAGGTATAAAAACAAATCAATCAAGCTTTCAAACAGTTACCAGCACATCCTAATTGAGATATACCATCTAGAGCATAAAGTGGAAATATAATATTATGAGGGTCTGATTTTGAGAGGAAGTTACCATATAAAACAAATATAGCAATAAATATGGCTAAAAGTTCATGTTTACAACCAAAAATAACTCATATAGAAATTTTAAACCCAATAAAAAATAAACAGTAGAGACTACAAGCTTTTATGCTACTATATATGAAAAGATATAAATTGCATTAGATAATTTATATATTAAAAGTGATTTTTTATTTTATACCAGAATGGACACATCACAACAACAGAGTCAAGGAGCCAAAGGAGTATGCCACAGACAGGGACACCCTTGTGGGTCAAATAACAGAGCAGCTGTAGTACAGAAAGCAGAAGGAGGGATTAGCTCTGAGTCCGGGAGTGAAAGCTAATGCCAGGACTAAGAATTTAAGTCCCAACTGATATTTTTCTGTTCTGTTGATATTTATACCATTACTTCTTTTTTGATTGTTTGTTTCTCCTTTTTCATCTTTGGCTGTCTATATTCTCATGCATACTGAATCATTTCAGCCCAAACTGATGTCAGCCAAAAGCCTTTGATTCCAGCTTTTGGAATATTACTTCTTAAACATATTTCTGATTTAAAATTATGAGTTGACCTTGCTTAAACATTATTTCCTGATCATCTTCTTTTCATATAATTGGGTATAAAAGTCATTACAGTTATATTACCTCAAGCAACTCAATCTTCTCTTATTTAGGCTCATCAATAAAACTATTGTTACAATCCTAGCAGTATTCTTGGGAAGTAGTAGTGTATTGGTGATGATAGAGCACATGCTTTGATACAACTGAAGCTGTTTTTAAAGAAGTCTGAAGTCTTATAAATATCACTAGCACAAAATACAAAATTACATCAACCATCAAACAATGTATTCCAAGCTACAAACTAAATGACTTGATACAACAGATAAAATAATTGGGGGTCCCAAAATATATTGTAATCCTATCTGAATTCAGATGAGCACCAATAAAAGAGCTAAAATAAAACAAAGATAGTACAATCAAGAAGCAAAACTTTACATACATGAAAAATAATGAAACCACACAGGATTATTAATATCTGCACCCTAAAATAGAAAAAAAATTCTGGTTGCCAATCAACAGCTATTTGATTTGGAAACAGAGGCATTTTATTAATTTTCATGGCTTTTTATCTGTGTGCAAAAGTTTTAAGAGCTATCCAAAGCTGGACTTGTAATCACAATAAAAATTGGACCATAAAACTTTAAGCTTCTTTCTTTATTAATTTTTGATTGCTTTTGTTTTAAGATCCACTTTACTAATAACAATAACTTTTTTGACAGTGCCAGCAAACAAGCCAGCAGCAGCCAAGACATCTTTTTTGAAGGTGAGGCTCAGAACATAGAGACCTCTGTTTACACCCAGATCTTTAATGTGGGTAATAAGAAAGCTGACCTGTACCTGGCCCTCAACCCCTATGGGTTTGACTTGTTCAATAGACACTTAGTGTCTAGCTCTGCCTCTGCCCTTGTTCCTGTCCCCACACAAGGTGCCAATCAACCAGCCAATCAGAACATCAGCCCTGGTTTGAAACAACTGCCTGCCAATACCCAACTGCCCTCAGCCAATCAGGCCCCAGTGCCTATGGCCCAGGTCTCCAAGTGATGAATTGTTATCACACAGGTTCTCCAGGAAATTGTGGCACTCAACCAGTGTAGCTTGACCTGGGACTGAATTGCCAGCCAATTAGAATTTCCCAAACCACCATCATGCAAGAATTAAACAACTTCCTGAAAAGGGGAAACATAATTGGGATGGCCGGGAATTAGAAGAAGGCACCCAAGTTCCTGGTCATCAAAGCATACCCTATTATACCCAATCTCCTGAAGTTGTACCCTAACTTTTCCTAGCCCAAGTTCACAACCAGCTACTGCATAATGACTATGGGTTTTTGTGTGTATGGTAAAGCTCTGGATGCATGAAAAAGTGGCCTCAGTCTTGGTGTTACCTATTTCAGAGGGGACTAATGTAATGGTAACAAGAATTCTCAATATGATCCTGTAAGGTCTTGCCAATAGTGGTGCAAGGTTATAAACTAAAGCGTTTAAAGCATTATGGTTAAGATTCAGAAGGTATAAAAAGGTAGGTACTGTCTGTAATATAATTTTACAAAATCATGCTAAAAACTTATACTGGGTTACAAAAGGAGTGATAGGGTTTAAGAACCCTAAACAAAGAAGATAAAACAAGGTATTTAATAGTGAACAATTAGTAACTAAGGGATTGTCAATATTAGGATACTATCCATCAGCAAACTGGTACATGTAACTATTAAAAGATTTCTTAAGGGAAAATAATGAATACAACAAGCCTAAGGCTTGTTGTTTTATAACTTTCATTTATTTAACTAAGGAGAAAAGAAGAAAACTTAGAATGGATTAATAAAAATTAAATTTCCTAAAAATTAAAATCTAAAGTTAAAATTGATAAAGGTTGAAGGTAAGAAATCACTTAGAATTTTGGCTTAAAGCCTACTCTTCACAAGCTCCTTTATTTATAAAAAACCTTTCCAGTGAAAAAATTGATAGCTGTAGAGAAATCAGCCAAGGACAGGAGCAACTGGAGTAAGATTGGGAGCAGAACCTGGAGGAGAAGAGGGAAATAGAAGCCCAGAAGAGACCGCAGATCAGCTAGTAAGCTGGGGAAGAAGTGGTCGCTTACGCAAGCATAATTGCAAAAGGTAAAATAAAGTTGGAATTTTCTAACTTAAAATAGAAAAATATAAAGCCATTAAATAGAAAAAGAAGATTGAGACAACAACAACAACTCAAACGTGAATTGACAAAAACACAAGGTAATTATTTTGAAATACTTAAATATTAACTCTTAATTTAAATTCCAATATATAGAATGAATAAAAGAAAACAAAAACAAAAGCATAATAATAAATCAAAAAGCCTGCCCTTTGGGGCAGGGAATGACAGATCCTGCCATTTTATTCACTATTACCTGATACTTGAAAAGTTTTCTGATGATGTCATGTTTGTCTCTTACTACAAATTTTCTATTGCATTTGACAATTTCAGAGAACACAAGAACACTAATAATATCAATGGAAGGAAGAAAAAGGTTAAAAAGGGGACTTTCATTGGTGCATTTCTGGTTGCTTTGCCTAAGAGCTCTGTATATTATCAGATAACCCCTGATTATGCCAACAATTATGAGTATAATCAGATCCTTGGTGGATTACTTGACTCCTGGGACAGCTTAAATTCCTTCTATCAAGTTTTCTTGAGCCACTAGATAGAAAAAATGCTAAGGCTGTCAATAAAATTAGAGAAGACAGGTACCAGGCCTCAATTTATCTAGCTGGCCATTTAGATATTCATCTAGGTGATGTCATGTTCTATAATATTGGGAATATTGTCCAGAAGCAGCGCCAAAGTCCTTCAATTATCTATGTTTTGGCATCTAAGACCACACTTCTCTCTTTGGTTAGCAGATTGTCATGGCCCATACTGGTGTCTGGCTGGGCTCCCACAGGAGAGATAGGCCGAGCCTGGAAGGCCATGTACCCAATCTTGCCAAGATAATTGACTGCAGTGGCCCAGGGAGGCCAACTTCCAGTATGAGGTACAACCTTATTGGCTAACCCCAATGCTGTAATATAGACAATACCCAGCTTACTGCAGTCATGTACAGGAAGAAAATATGGCAAGGGAGGAGTGGCTTGTATCTCCTTCATAATTGTTGAAATTTGGCCTCTATAATGGCCAGAAGGGAGATTCAGGTGATGAAGATGATAAAACTCCAAGTCAAGGACACAAGCAGGAATAACCAAAGAAGTAGGAGCAGAACCATGAGGGTAAGGAAAGATGGGAGAGTATTGTTGTGTTGATGCATGTAATGATTCTAGCAGAATAATCATATTGGTGCAAAAATAGGCAATTTTTGCAATTAAATAATGAGTTCTTAGCATACAAATGTTTATTAAGATTATGTCAACAATGAGAAAGGCTTTTCTTTCTCATTACTTATACTTAATGAAAATAACTTAGTCTCTAGTGCCACTAGAGATATGATGGCATTTTCTTCAGTGAATTAACAATTTTTTTGAAACCCTGCATTTTTAGTCATAAAGAGGGCTGAAGATTGGTTGCTTCTTCATAGTGGTATGCTTGGCTGCTGCCTTCATAAACGCTGCAACTATTTATAGAACCCGCAAGAAAACAATCACATGAATGATCAATTGCTCAATTAATTGTGCAATCTACATTTTTCCAATATAATTAGGACCCAATTTTGAATATGGTGTTGATCTCTGAGTTTACGGCATGTGAGACTTGCAAACTCCTGGCCATTCAAGGTCATTAAGGGGGTTTTTCTTCTGAGAGTACAATAGTTAATTGTTTTCATATATTTTGTAGTACTGTAGCAAGGTATGATAAATTATTGTCATGAACATTCTGGGCCCTGACAAAAATAATAGCTAGTGTCAAGCACTGGCTAAGATTTTTGTATCATGCTTGTTTGGACTGACTCCTGACAGTAAACAGGCTTAACTACCAAAGAAGTGAGCTTAAATTACTTGCTGTTCACTGTTTTATATATGATAACCTTGATAGCCTTTCTGAATAGCTTGGGCACCCTTAGATTTAAGCTTTACACCCTTCTAACTTGTGCAGCTTGAACTGTTTGTTGTGTCTGTGTGATCTCAATAGTATTCATTTATCTATTACCTCCCTTCTGAGTTAGCACTTGTTGTCAGGATACCAAGAGTACTGTGGAGCTCCAGAAGGTGAGGGAGGAGTCAAAGCAGGTACTATCATGGCCCACCAGATGATGGGACCTAACTTACCAGATAGAAAAGGGCCTTCCCAGCCACAGCCCAAGGTCCAGCCGCTGGCAAGGTGGAGTAATCAATCCCGTGAGCGCCAGGTAAAGCACTCCCAGGAATTGACTACTCTGGCCAGTGGCATCAGAAGTGGGGGGGTTGAGATGGTTGGTTTGGGTGTTGGGGGCGGTTTCATGGGGACCAAGTAGGCAGCAGGATTGTTGTACTTCCCATTGAAGATCAAAGGATAGATGATGATTGCTTTGCCGTCACAGACACTTTGATAGAGTTCCTTGGGTGCGTTTGGGCGGGTGTATCACTGCAAGTCTTTCAATGCCCAGGGTTTGTGGTCAGGATTGGCAGAATAATCAGTGAAATGAACAGGGCCAAATGGAGAGTTGGGTAGACAGTAGTAGTCAAAGGCTCTGGTTTTGTCAACTGGAGTCTGACTATCTATCCCAGTGAGTGGGTACTGACACTTGGGTGTATGTAGATGAAAGAGTATCAAAAATATGTATGGAAACAGATTAGTGAACCAAAAGTTCATAACAACTTTATTTGGTAAGGATGACAATACAGAACTTTTTCAAGTGCTTCTGATTTATATACTTAATCATATGTGGGTGCCTCTGGGCATTCTTCTGGTGCTATCTGTGTGGCAAGGCTTGGCATCTCAGGTTTTGCTGTTTGGTTGGCTGCTTCATGGTCTTTTTTGGGGGTTTCAGGAACAGTTGTCTGGCTTTTTGGTGGTCCATCTTTGTCAGGGATCCAGTCTTGGGTGGCTGGCCCGTTGTTTTCAGGGGTAACTCAGGCCAGGTTTTTTTCAGGCAATGCCCACCACAAGAGGGAAGCTAACTTTAAAAGGTAGGAGGCCAACTTCCTCACCCAAGATCACGGACTGGCAGCCAGGATTATAGTGTCAATCACCCCTGTGAGGGTGATGTACACAATCCTAAACAGCTTTCCAGAGTGGTCTGCTGGGAGGTCAAGCAAGGAAGCGGGCATAGGTTTTGGGGTCACGGGCAGTTCCATGGACAGGCCGTAAGCAGGGAGATAATTGAATTTCTCTCTGAACAACTTGGGTGTTGAAAATATCCACAGGCCTTGTCAGTTGTATCTAATTGCAGATTGTATGCAGGCCAAAGGATTGAGTTTGAGTATCTTTTCTGGGGTGTATTCCTTGTACTCAGACTTCAGAGGGTAGTCAGTAAAGTGGACGGGTCCAAAGGGTACACCAGGAGGACAGAAAACAGCCGGCGGTGGGGCAGGCGGGCCAGGAGATCTCAAACTGAATTGGTAGACAGCAAATACAAAATAAGGCAATAGCTGTATAAGCCAAATTAACATAAATTTTATTCAAAAATGGCAATAAGTTTGGAGCACAGGGTCTTTGGGTCTATATAGTACTCCCCTCCAAACTTAACATTTTTCATGGGGGGGTTCAGCAAGGAATTGGGAAGGGCAGGGCTGGGGAAATGGGTGCTTGGGTCCAAAGGCGGCAAAATGGCACTCAGCCCAGGAGTTCTTTCATTGGTCAAGAATCTTGATTTGGCTACCTGATTATCTTGTTTTAGTGTTGAGGTCATGGGACCGGGCCGTGGGCCTGTGCCTCTTTCCTGGGTTAGCTCTTGATTGGTTGCTGGTGTAGACTTCAAGTTTATGAAGCTAATAGTTGCCAAATCAGTACCTCCATTTGGCGCTGTGATTAATTCTCCATTTGTTACAATGATTGCTTTGGTTTGGCTCTTTTTACCGCATGAGTCAACCTTCTCAATATCAGCTTGTGGGGACTCAATCCCAGAAAAACGTGGGCGGGCGGTCCTGCAGTCCACAAGCCCGGCGGCCTGAAGGAATCCAGGGTCGGGGTTTGATTCTTGCTCCTGGGCCCGGGTTCCCAAAAGGAAGAATTGTCAATCCTGACAATCTTGGCTTGGCTGGCCATTGATTCTGGCAGGTTTGGCTTCTGAGGTTATGGGGGTTTTCCCAATTTGATCACCATTTTTGGACTGGCTTGACAGGCTCTCCTGAGCCCAAAGAACTTGATTAAAAAAGGGGTCCCCAATTGGGGACCCCAAATTACTTAATGGAGGATCAGCTTGATCTGGGTTTACTGGGTAACTAAAAATAGCCTGCCCAGGCCCAGCCAAACCCATCAAGGCTTGAGCATAGCTTTTGGGGCCCAAAACGGGCCCCTCAGCTGCCACCAGGGCGGGAATGATTACCGCACCTGGATTCACTTCGAAAAGCAAAAATCCAGGTGCAGGCAAATCTCCCCCGCCTGCTAGCCCCGCCTGGTGGCTAGGAGCGGGTTCAATTCCTGCCTGGGGCTTCAAAACTGTTACTTTTGTAACACTTGTGTTGGACTAACACAATCTTTTTTCCTGCAGAGACGCCCTCAACCACAGTGCACACCAGCTGCATTGCCACTATGTTGTTGTTTTTCTTTCATTTTACAGTGTAATACAATACTAAATTGAACTCAATTAATTTATAACCCTGTTTTTATGTTTTTCTATCTGAATATGGCTATTTAATTAGAATATACATTGCCCAACTCTAGTTTATAGATTTTTAGGTCTTAATTAGTTGTTTTTGGATTTATATAACCAATTTTAGAACCACTAAATTAACTTCTGCACATTTTCCTCAGATTTTACACCATATTTAAACACCCAGAACAATGTTTTTATAGCTTAAATTTCAGATTATATGTCTTATTTTAGATAGCTAGGTATCATTTTTGTTTACATCTCCTTTCACACAGCAACTGAGTATTTTTGTTTACTGGTTGAGTTACTATAGTATTTTTTGGATTGAGTTTTGTCACACTGCACCCAAGTGTATTTTGTTAAAACAGCAGACTCAACCCACTAGCAAGGTTTCAATTAAGCGGGTTTATGACCCACAACCCAACTTCCCAGTGACTTGGAGCCAAACTAGGAAGTCAACTCTAATTTCCAAACCCAACAACATGAACAAATGATGATCCTTTACAGTGGATACCTCAATTTGGCGCTTGACTCATCATCAGGATCAAGCCACCCCCTTCACTATCCAATCAAGTGAACAACACAATCATGTTCCTGTTATCCATGATTCACAATGACTATATAATACTTATCTCTCAATAAAGAATATTCTCTAGTTTCCAAATATTTCCCCCTTGTAACTCTGCTAAAACAACACAGTTACAACAATTTTATCACTGATTTACATGGTAAACATACATACACTGAAGGACAATTCAAACAATTTTGTTTGTGAATCCAAGTATTTTGTACTGTATTTTGATTCTATTTGCTTGTTGTTTGGTTTGTTAGTTGCTGTATTGAGCCATTTTGTCTATTAACACCCAAAATACCTGTTAACAGAGTGTATATTTTACACCGATACCTGAAGTTTACTTAAATCTGAGTTATTTTTGCTTAGCACCATAGCTGTGAAAACTACAGTAAAACATCCAGGAAACAGGCTTATGCTAACTAAAAAATATCAACATGTAGTAGTCTGTATGGGCAAAAGTTTAATTCTGACTTTCAAGGATGTTGGCATTAGAGTGTATTTAATTCTGTCTGTCAACAAACAGTAAGTCGACATGTTGAATGAGTTAATTCTGGTGGCTGCCATTTAGATGGGGTGGTTGCCCTGATTACGATGTATTGGATTGATTTGTGCCACTCATCTCTTCACAAAACCTTAGGACTTCTATCTTTTCAAACTTCTCATCCTCAGCTACCAAAAGTTTGGCATTCTAATATCTAATTCCTTCTCTTTTCCTTCGGGAAATCATATGTTGATGGTGTTTATCAACCAAGCTCGATTAATAATTGGATATACTTAAGATGCTATTGGATCGGTTATTAATATTTTGATTTAAACGAAATCGAACCGAAATAATTTGAATTATAAATGTTCTTGGCTTGGCAAAAAACAATTTTTATATGGATTGCTAAGCTTTGTTGTCAGAGCACATGTTTCAGCATTGCTGGGAATTTTAAAATCTATTTGTAGCTGATGCTGCTTTTGATTGCTCTGATTAAGTGAGCTGCTGCCTGATCCAGGGCCAATAATAGAACATTGCTTTCAGGCTTTGGGAGGTATCGAATTAGGCTTGCATTGATTTTTGCTTGTTTGTAAGTATAGCGTAAGTACAGTACCTAACTCAAGGTTTTTGCTTGACTTTAGAGTAGGCTTGGCTTTAAGTATGGGATATGCATATTGGTTTTTAAAACTAGATCGGATCGGGTCAGGCTGCGAGTCAGACTCGTTCACTGGAATGATCCGAAAGCTCGTATCCTGGTTTTACTTGATATTTCATAAATCCCAATCTAAAAGATAGCCTTTTGAATCGACATGGTAGAAATCAGGAGTCCAACCCGTAAAAGCCGAAAGTTGGATACGGAATTGTGGCATGCAATTTAACTAGGATGTTAAAAAGTGGGCATGAGGGGTATGCGGCTAAACAACTGAAATCAATGTACTTTTTGGAAGGAGACTTCAATAAAAGGCCGCCATTATTAAGTCATTCATCAGTTTAAGCTAGAAATTTAAAAACCACATGAGTATTTGTCCGTTGCCACTTTCAAATAAAGGTACCGCTGGGAATAGCTACATTTGTTGCCAATAGGAGTTTTTTAAGCTACACCATCAGGAATCTAATTATGACCTAAGCTGTAAGGAGGTGCAAACCATGTATTTCAATGACATGCCTTACAGCTATAAATTCTATTAAAAAGAATATATGATTTCTGCCGCGCTTTAATACTGGGACCATAGGCCAGGACCCTAAGTTTCTTTCAAATCACAGGAAGTACAGGTAACTGAGACCTAGATTATCTAGGATCGGTTATAATCCTTCTAGACTCGATCCGATTTTCATTCATCTATGCACGGAAATCTGAGTGTGCACCACTTTATATGCTCTTTGCAGAAGGACGAATTTGATAACACATAATCAGACACCAAATCATTGTTCAGGCGCTAAGGCAACTGAATGCAATTTGAAGCAAAGCAGTTGACAATAAATTGTCTTAAACTCAACATTTTTTTATTTTTCAGAAAATATATATAATTCTTCGAGTCCAAAGCTTTAAGATATCAACCCTAGCCAAAAGATTAAACTTTGGTAGATTCATAATTTCGTCTTTTTCAAAGTACTAGCAGAAATCAGAAAAATCATCATTATTTTAATGGTGGGACATAGTATATCAAAAACAGCAACTCAAATGACACCATCTCAATTTACACTATATTGATAGTAATAGTTGATACAGCATATCAAATTAAGGCATTACAAATAAAAAACACTATATAAACAGGCATTTAGTTTTAATGCTAAAAAATAAAAGCATATAAATTGAAATATTTAAAAGCCATTAATAGACTAAAAAAGATATCATAATTCCAAATCTTCAATAAAAAATAGGACTTATTAGTAGAATAAAGGTTATACAAAGCCTCAAAGTCAAGACATACAAATAAAACCCTTTTCAGCTAAACTATATATAAGCTATAAGCCATACTATATATAAAATAAAAACTAAAGTAAAGATAAAGAGTATCAAAACTAAAATAAAAGAGGGTAAAAAAGCTTATTTGTCAGGATACCAGGAGTACTGTGGAGCTCCAGCAGGTGAGGGAGGAGTCAAAGCAGGTACTGGCATGGCCCACCAGATGATGAGACCTAACTTTACCAGGTAGGAAAGGGCCTTCCCAGCCACAGCCCAAGGTCCAGCTGCTGGCAAGGCAGAGTCAATCAATCCTGTGAGCGCAAGGTAAAGCACTCCCAGGAATTGACTACTCTGGCCAGTGGCGTCAGAAGTGGGGGGGGGTTGAGATGGTTGGTTTGGGTGTTGGGGGCAGTTTCATGGGGACCAAGTAGGCAGCAGGATTGTTGTACTTCCCGTTGAAGATCAAAGGGTAGATGGTGATTGCTTTTCTGTCACAGAAAATTTGGTAAGGTCCCTTGGGAGCATTTGGGCAGGTGTACCACTGCAAGTCTTCCAATGTCCAGGGTTTGTGGTCAGGGTTAGCAGGATACTCAGTGAAATGCACAGGGCCAAAGGGAGCGTTGGGTGGGCGGTAGTAGTCAAAGGCTTTGGTTTTATCAACTGGAGTCTGACTATCTATCCCAGTAGATGGGTACTGACACTTGGGTGTATGCAGATGAAAGAGTATCAAAAATAGGTATGGAAGCAGATTGGTGAACCAAAAGTTCATAACAACTTTATTTGATAAGGATGACAATACAGAACTTTTTCAAGTGCTTCTGATTTATATACTTACTCACATGCAGATGCCTCTGGGTATTCTTCTGATGCTATCTGTATGGCAAGGCTTGGCATCTCAAGCTCTGCTGTTTGGTTGGCTGCTTCATGGTTATTTTTGGGGTTTTCAGGAACAGTTGTTTGGCTTTTTGATGGTCTATCTTGGCTTGGCTGGTCATTGATTTTGGCAGGTTTAGCTTCTGGGGTTTTGGGGTTTTTTCCAATTTGATCACTATATTTGGACTGGCTTGACAGGCTCTCTTGAGCCCAAAGAACTTGATTAAAAAGGGGGTCCTCAATTGGGGACCCCAAATTACTTAATGGAGGGTGGGCTTGATCTGGGTTTACTGGGCAGCTAAAAATAGCCTTCCAAGGCCCAGCCAAACCCACCAAGGCTTGGGCGTAGCTTTTGGGGCACAAAGCGGGCCCCTAAGCTACCACCAGGGCAGGAATGGTTCCTGCACCTGAATTTGCTTCAAAAAGCAAAAATCCAGGTGCAGGCAAATCTCCCCTTGCCCGCTAGCCCCGCCTGGTGGCTAGGAGTGGGTTTGATTCCCGCCCGGGGCCTCAAAACTGTTACTTTTGTAACATTATTGATAATAGGGCTTAAACATTGGTGAGAAGAGCAACATAGATTGATTTCAGGCACTAAAGTTTTATATTCTTTGGACAGTAGGCAAAAATACTCTGCAGATCTACTAGTACTTGGCTAAGCTTTTGTTTGTGTGAGGGCATCCTTTTTTCTTCATCCTGGCATTGAAGAGGTAGGTAGAGATAGCCTGCTGGGTTTTAATATGAACCAAAATCTTTTTGGATTTGGGCTTTTTAACCCTGACCCCTGATAGGAAATGGGCTATGTCATCCGTTAATAGAAGGGGTGGTTTAAGTTAGACTGTCCTTTACCTGTGTAGAGAAGTTCCAGCTGACTAATTCACCACCTTTATTATCCTTTGTGTTTCTTGGAAGAATCTAATCCACTGATTTTTAAAGTACATAATGAAAGGAGAAAAGGATGCCTGGTCAATAGTAATATAGTGGTTGTACATGAGTGCATTGTCCCCCTCTTTTTCACAAGAGCCAGGTGTAAAGACCCAACAATTGGGGAAGTATTTTAACAACATAAGGCTTCAAGTTGGCCACTTGGAACCCAGTAAGAACAGTCACAATGGGATAGACCTTCATCATCCATCAAAAGACCTTTGTGTGAACATTACTGTAAATTCAGAACCTGAACGTAAAAATGCGGGATTGTCAAATCCTTGGTCTAAATTTTGAATCACTTTTGGGGGCAACTCAGCTGAGTGAAAATTAAAATATTTAATAAATCAACCATTTAATTTGAGTTTTTTTGTTTTATTTAAATTGGCAAATTTTGAATCCCTTGAGCAGATAACTCAACTAACAAAAGACAAAACTCAGCAAAAAATGCAAGATACATGAATCAGATATACAGGATTCTAATGTACAATTTAAGATTTGCTGTATTTCAAACAAATCATAGACATCATGTAAAACTTAACAAATCTGAAATTGCGGGATTTTCAAATCCAAGAACCAAGTTTCAAATCAAAAATGAGGTGAATTTGAAATAAATATAATTTATGGGTGTCTCAAAAAGGATTCTAAAGAATCTAGAGTGGATTTGTGCTAATTTTTTTAGGAATCATAGGCATTCTCAAAAATTGCCCTATTCCAGTTTAGGACGGCTAAAATTTAGATGCTTGATTACAGTAGATTTTAAAAAACGCTAATAATAAAATAGAATTATATATTACAATCTATCTTATCATATTGTATTTTCCTTGATATGTTGATAGTTTATTTGCTGTTAATAATGTGCTTGTGTTTAATTGGATAGCTTCACCTCCAGTTGCTTTGGCAATAGGAAATCAAGTTGCCTCTCTGAGACCAGCTGTGGTTGCGGAGGCCACTTGATTTCCTATTGCCAAGGCAACTGGAGGTGAAGCTATCCAATTAGACACAAGTACATTATCAACAGCAAATGAACTATCAACACATCAAGGAAAAGACAATGTGATAAGATAGATTGTAATATATAATTCTATTTTATTATTAGCATTTTTTAAAATCTACTGTAATAAAGTATCATTAATAGCAATACATGAATACATAGTGTAGTAAACTGATGGTTTATCTTTTCCCCGCCTTTCTTCCTTGAAACATTGGTTTTTTGGCCCCTGGCTACGTCAGGGCCAAAAAACTTTTAAAATTTTTTGGCGTCATCAGGAGGATAGCTCATATATCATTATATGGTTTTGTGGTTGCTATATTAGTGATTTAGAGTGCAGAATATTGCATCATTTCCAGTTTATACAATTTTAAATTTCACTTAATTTCATATCTAAACATGGTTGTTGAGATTGAATTTTTCATTTGATTTTATCCAGAGTGGAGCTTCTTGATTTGGGTTGATTTGTCCTAGTTTCTTACTGTACATTTAATTTGGATTCCAGTTCCTGCAATTAATATCTGAGTTTACTAGTGGCATTCAAAAGTAATTTGAAATTCGGTTCCTGGATTTGACAATCCTGAAATTTCAAAAAACATAGTAAACTTAATGAAAATGGTTGATGGATTTAAACGCTTCAAATCTGATTCCAGTTGATTCATTTTGTTCATAGGAAATATGCAGTTTGACTTGAACTTTGCAAAGTGTCTATGAGTTCCTGCATTTTTAAAAATCCAAATAAAAATACAAAGAATTCAATTTAATTAAAAAAGGCTATCCTGCAAAAGTGATTTGAAATTTGGACCAAGGATTTGACAATCCCGCATTTTTACGTTCAGGTTCTGAATTTACAGTATAACAACCAAAATTACCAGCAAAATATGTGAGTACATAGTATATGAGGGTGTATACAGCTACGGACTGATTGGAGTGAGGCAAAACCAGTGTGGGCCAGGAATACTGATTGGAGGAGTTAAGCTGTGCCAGCTCCTCATAAAAGTACTTGCCAGTTGGGTTATTGAATAGCCCATGTGATTGATAGTGTTGATGGCCCCCAATTCCAAGGCAGGCTGTAAGGACAGCCAAGAAGATAAGGTGGTTTATCCTCTAGTCCTGGGGAAGGGCAGACAAAGCTTAGTATCTTTAACTTTCTGAAGTGTAAAAGTCTTGGTTGATTTATGTGATAACATTTGAGGGGTAATTTGCTCAATGATAGCACGAACTATCATCAAGTGATTGAGAGTTATTATATACTATCATCCTTAGTGGGGCATGAATAGTACAAAGCATTAGACAGGGAACCTCAAACACTTGGTGTTATCTGGAACTCCCTTTTGGGATTGGGATTGGAGGGGATTTGCAAGCAATGAATTGTTAACCTTTGGCTTGCATTGGTTTAATGTCTCTTCAAGCACTGCCATGCACCCAAATTCCACTTCTGCAATTACTGCATTGGTGACTTTGCAGGGCAGCTTGTCAGCCCCATCCAAATCTGGTAGATTCCAAATTTGGACAGCACTTCCCCCTATATTTGGGTTTGGAGAAATTGCCTTTTTTGGTTTCCCAATTTGGCAGTTTTCCCATCTGGCAAGAGTGGACAGTCCCGCTGTGGGGGTGCGCTGCCTCCCACTGGCTGGGTGAGCTGAGTGGCAAAAGCAGGTGGGGTATAAAAGCCAAATTTTTGAATTTCCAATTTTTTTTCTTCATTAAAAACTTGTTGTTTTGCGGCAGTTTCCCCAATCAGGGGGAACTGCTGCAATTTTTAGTTTTGACTTTTAAGATCAATTGAACACAAAGTCTTGTCTTGTAAAAGGTTATTGTCAGGAATATTCCTAACACCAGGACAGAAAACCAATTGAATGTGTATTTGACCTCTTTAATTTTTTCAGTATTTACAATATCACACAGATCTGCAGCTTTTTGAAGGTGGTGGCAGAGTATCACAAATAAAAATTATTCCATTATACAAAAGCAACACTCTGAATGAGAATCAAACCTTGCTCAAAAATAACCTGAAAGCCACCAGCCCAGAGGGCCAAGGACAGACTATTTGTGTTTTTTGGGCTTGAGTCTGAAGGATTTTTGATAAAAAGCCCATAATGTCAGGATTGTCAATTTTCCTCCTCTTGAAACCTGGGTCCAAGAGCGGGCTTTAAACCCTGGTCTTGGCTATTTGCAGGCTGCTAGCCCCAAGGACCAGGGAGCCACCTGCCTGTGTTTTATTGGGATTAAGTTCCCTCAAGCTAAGGCTGCAAATACTTTTCAGGATAAATATATCAGTGAAAACTTGGAAACCACACCACCTGATGAAAGAATAGGCAAATTAACTAATGAAGGCAAAGAAATTCCTATCATTAGCTTGATGAGTTTGAAGTCTAGCTTAGTGACTAATCAAGATTCACCACCTAAGGAAAATTCTAACCTAAAGACTGCCCCATGACCATGGATTGAGAACAGAAGATTCAAGCAACCCTTTCTAAGAATCCAGCTAATAAACAATTTTTTAGCAATAAAGCCATTTTGTTGCTCCAAACCCGGGCTTCCTGGCCACCCAAACCCATATTTTCCAATCTTATGGTGAACGCCACATAGAAAATGCAAACTTTGACAGCCAGATACTATATAGACCCATAGATCCTACAGAAAGACTTTATTGCCATTTTTAAATAAAAGATTACAAGATATTGGTTTCCTCAATTACTACCTTATTTTATCTTTGCTATTTACCAACTCAGTTTGAATCCTTCTGCCCCTTTGCCTGCAGCTTATTGTCCACCAGGTGTCCCATTTGGTCCCGTTCACTTTACAAAGTGCCTTTTAAAGCCTGAATACAAAGACTTCACATTTGAAAAGATACTAGAGCAAGATTTCTTGACCCAAAAAAAGTTGACCAGATATAATAAACAAGACCCTTGATACTTAACTGGCCCCATCTATTATGAGATAAATATAACTCCCTATCCAAGTACCAGTTGGATATAAAGCTGCCAATCATCCCAAAATCAATGCCTGTGTCTGCTCCTGAGCTTCTCCTGGACCACACAAACAAGCTGTTTGGGATACTGTACACAACCCTCACCGGGGTAATTGACACTAGAATCCTGGTTGCTGGCCCATAGTCCTGGGTGAGAAAATCAATGTTCTACCTTATTAAGTTAGTGCCAATCTTGTGGGGGCTCTGCCCACAAAACCCACAGCCCATGCATTCCCAGAAAACAATGGGCCAACCACCCAAAGTTGGTTACCTGACACATAATGTAAAGGAGTTTTGGAAAATCCAGTAAAGTTAAAAGTCAAAGGCACATCACCTAAAGCCCATACCTACACAGAAGCAGCTAATTGCCAAAAAGGGGTTTTAAGAAAGCTAAATCTACATCCCCAATAGAAATCAGCAAATACCATCTCTCAGTGTTAAGGATAGAAGACTTTAGCCAGGCTGCCTATTCTTGGAAATAGAGTTAGGAAACAACAAGTTTCTTGAATCTATTTGCCAAATACCATCAATAAAGAGCCATCCAAACCCAAAGTCTATCCAAGACCACAGTTTTCTGACACCAGACTACCTGAGGTCCAAATTCTTATGTCTACTTAGAAAGCCTGGAAAGGTAGTATAAATTATCTACTAAAGCTAAAAAATGTGTATTTTCACTCTTAATAATAAAAGTAGTAATAGATCTTTGGTCCAACCAGACTTTATCATACATTAAACTTGTTTTCTATTACCTCCAAACAAATGTTAAATGCCTTGTCACACCTGGCATCACAGTCACATATTCTGCAGACCCCACACCCAAACTATTCTTTTCTCTTGGAGTTTTCTTTGGTCAAATTTATTTTACCAAATATCCCGTGAACCTGGATGTGGGGTTCCTGGTCATCAGTCCTCAAAGTGTGTCCTGGGTCATAGTCAGGGACCGGCTTGGAGGAGTTGGCATTTCCTAGTAGTGGGAGGTGGCTTGCTAGAAGTTTGTACCTAGCCTTCATGACTGCAAACTCTTCCAGTACTTTCCAAATCACTAGGAGGGCATCTCCACCATACACCTGTACCTCATCTGGCAACAACCCCTCTGTGGGCCTGTACCAGTCTTTCAACAACCTAGTAAACACATTTCCTATGAACTATCTTCCCCTATCTGTCATCTCCAGATGCCTAGTTAATCTCTCCCACTCCTCCTGGGAAGACTTACTGGTGGTAAATCTTCTACAACTTTTACAATAGGTATCCTCCTCCCCTTGAACAGGGTAAAAGATATGAGTTAACTCACTCATAGGGCTTGTATTTATCACAGGAAAATTTTGGCAGGGGTCAAAATAGGCTTTTATTCACTTTCAGAAGGAAGATCCCCTTAAAAACCTTCTGATATATTGCCTGGGTTTGGGATATAATATGGGTTTGTCAATACTTGGAGTCCTCCAACAATCTCTTGGACTCCTTGTACTTGGGCTTGGACTCCTGCTCCTTGATCTTAGGATCCTGCTTCTTAGTATTGTGCTCCTGTGCTTTGCTCCAAATTCTTATTCCCAGATCCAGCTCTTTAGTCTTGGGCTTCTGCACCTTTATCTTGGTCTTCAGCTCCTTTTGTAGTATGTGTGGTCTTTTTAATCCACTTGATCCAGTCCATGAGAAGCCTCAGATAGTTTCCCCTTTTATAGCTCCTTGTTTAGTACAAAAATTTATCTCAGAACTCTGGTTTTCCAAAGCTTAAACTATCCAGTTTCTCTCTCTCTATAATATATTAAACCTGTTTACTTACTTTAGCCAATGAAAGCCCTGGATTTTATGCTTCTGCACTGTTGTAACTGTGCTGTTTTAGCAGAGTTACATGGGGAAAAATATTTAGAAGATACATAATAATCTTTATTATGAGATAGTGATTATATAGTTCATGTGAATCAAGGATAACAGAAACATGATTGGTGATTACACAGCTGGATGGAAGAAGGGGGTGGCTTGATTCTGGTAATGATTCAAGCACCAAAACAAGGTATCCACCATAAAGGATCATCATCTGTTCATGTTGTTGGATTTGGTAATTTGAGTTGACTTCCTAGTCTGGCTTTGAGTTACCAGATAATTGGATTGCAGGTCACAAACCTGCTTGGTTGGAACCTTGCTGGCGGGTTGAGCCTGCGGTTTGACACCCCCTCCCCTGACTGAAGATCAGCCTCCTCTGGGGGCAGGTCATCAGGGAGTTTTTCAGGAGCCCAGGCGCTGTATTGAACTAGTTGCTGTTCTGTGGTGGGCAGGGCGGTTTCTCATTGTTTCTGTCTTGCTTTTCAGGGCTGTAGGCAATAATGGTGTAGGGTCTTGTCTTGCTTATGTTTTCCAAGCCCTTGCACAAGGTGAGTGTTAATGTCGTTTACCTTCAGAATGATTCTTGGCCCCACTTTTTCAGGTTATAACTTGCTCTTGTCAACATTCATGACCCATACTTTGTCCCCAACTTCATGTCTATTGTGGATGGGGATAAATGTCTTTTGCAGAAGTTTATTCTCTTTTGCTGTTTGCTTGCTGTTAGCCTCTATTACTTGAGGGTCTGAACGTGGAGTGACTTCACTTAGAATTTCCAGTTTAGGTCCTGTCAATGCTTGAATGATATTTGGCTGTGTGCTGTATACCAGTTCAAATGGTCTTTTTCTGGTGGATCTGTTCACTTGGGTTTGACACACAAGTAGTGCAGTTGGTAGCTGCTTATACCAGTCTTCAGGTCTCCTGGCAGTGAGTTTGGCTAAGGCTTGCACGAGGCTACCATTAAGCCGCTTCACGTGTCCAATGGCCTGTGGATAGTATGGTATTGTAACAATGTGCTTGAACCCATTTTTGGTGAGGTATACATTGGTGTCTTCAGAGGTAAATTCCTTGCCTCCATTGGTTATCAGGAGTTCTGGATTTCCAAACTTGCTGATTATTTCCTTGCCAATAAATTGTCAAATGTCATTGCTGGTGTGTGCCTTCACTGCTTGGGCTACTGGCCATCTTGTTGCAAAGTCAATGGCGGTGATGATGTATTTCTTGTCATTGTGTTTTCCTGGCATGGGACC